>JAMXBB010000009.1:103874158-104309872 GCA_024138015.1 Lumnitzera littorea | reverse complement strand
TAAGAGAAATAATAAATAAGAAAATGAGAAATAGTAAAAATAATGAAGGTAA
The DNA here is from genome assembly GCA_024138015.1 of Lumnitzera littorea. Taxonomy (NCBI): domain Eukaryota; kingdom Viridiplantae; phylum Streptophyta; class Magnoliopsida; order Myrtales; family Combretaceae; genus Lumnitzera; species Lumnitzera littorea. Next base: position 104,309,820 of record JAMXBB010000009.1, on the reverse strand, counting down.
TAATAATAATGATAATCATAATAAAGTTAAAAATCTCAAAAATAGAAAAATACAATCAAAATAATAAAAATATCAAATATATGATTTAAATAATTATTAAATCATAAATATGTTACGAAAAAGCGAAAATCAATATTTTATAATTTTTAAACTTAAATAATAATTTTTGTGATATTTTTATATCACAATTTACGTTACGAGTCACAACATCCAAAACGGACCTCGTTACAAGAAAATACACTAGAAAATATGCTCGAAAATAATCAAAATGGACTATAAGTTCATAACGATCTAAGCTAAAACGAAAAAGTTACACGCGATTCGATAAAAAACTCGAATCGACAATTTTGCGTAACTAAACGAAGTAAACCTTACAAATTATAACACTAGTTAGCTGTAAATTCCCAAACTTACAAATTTCTCTTATTCTTAGGTGATCTCGATATCGACCCTAAGCTGCCTACAGACTATTATGATCCCTAAGCTAGCCATGGCCGAGTGAGTTTTTCTTATGATTCCATACTTGTTTGTGCTTGTAATTAGTGAATCTAAATTATGATTTATAAATGAATGTGTATAGGGTTGAGTTATGCTTGTACATGATAATTGTTGTTGATGATGAATATACTTTAAATTTCAATAATATAATGTTTGTTGCATAGTAGATTTAATAAATTGATTATTTGTGACTTGGAATGATCACTAATTAAATATGACTTAACTTTTTATTCGACTAGAAAAAGTTGACTTAGATCATGTATAAATCATGCACTGCATAACTAATTCCGAGTAGTCACATTACACGGAGGTAGCGAGAGGCCATACTTGGGTTGATTATTGATTGTTATTGATTTCGTACGGTGTACACGTGCGATATGACCTTGCCCTTGCCCGCAAGATGACTAAGTGTTAGAGGCACCAATCGCCTGGCTATGGGTCGAGTCTAGAGGCCTTCATGTAGGGATGAGTAAGGGCTGCATGAACCTACTCACAATCATATATAGAACTCATTTTGATAAGGATAATAATGGATGTACCATTACATCTGAAATACGAAACGTAGAGTTTCATTATGAATTAAGTTCTAATATGATACCAGGATCTGACTGTATCGAAGAATCTCCAACCCTGACTTTGGAAGGCGTTAAATCTGAGTTGCATGTAGTACCTGGTCACTTGCATGTATTTGTTTAGTATACTGCTTATTCATGCATTCATTTGGTTGAACTTAATTGTTGTATAAACTTGATTGCTGTATGGTTGAGGGAAAATATCTCACTAAGCTAGTAAGCTTATACTCCTGTAGTCTTCTCTTGCAGGCCGACCTATTTGTGGAGTCGGGCTGTTGTATGCCTGAGGTTAGTTTTCTACACGGGATCAGTATGGGAGTAGGATGAGTTTAGAGAGTACTTTTAATAGTTTAGATTTGAATGTGTAATTGCTATTCTAGTTTAACTTAAGACACGTTTCAAACTCTATATGTGTAAACTTTTATACACATAAATTATATGCTATGCTTTTACAATATTATTATTTGTCATGAAATGATATTGCTTAAGCTTGCGCACTCTTGGTAGTTAGTAGTAGCTATAGCCTTGTGTATTGTATAAAAAGGTTGCCGATTGTAAAGGAATTCATCTGCAATTCTTTATACGGTATATGGCGACTGCCACGACTAGCCCCCTCGGGTCGTGATAATACTCACTCAACTTGAAGTCTAGATATGCTAATAGTCCTTTGTAATCTTAAACTTGGTATCTAAATTCACCTAAGTAAGGTAATTAAAGTAACCAATACTCATCTTAAACATAATATATTCACTAGCTTTACTATAAGTCCCTATTTTTACTTATTTCGTATTTTGGTCATAATTTTCTATTTTTAAGTTGGAATTTTGTGTTCTTATAGACAATTTTCATTGTTTTTTAGTGTTCTTTCATTTGATATGGTCTACTTAAGGGATTGTGGTAAAAATATTTCGCTAATCGTTGTCAATGGTCTTAGTTTAACTACTTTAGAGTTTAAGTTTAATTTTAATTTTAGGCTTTAAGATTAATTTTGGGGTATAAGGCCTTACGCTTGGGCTCTTAAGATTTTATTTTGTTATTGGTTCTAATGTTTTCTAAGTTTTACCTAAGTCTTAGCTTATCGACCTCCTATTAATTTACTTAGTCTTTTTAAATCCATACTTAAGGGTTTCGGGCCTTATCTTTAACCTAAGTCTATTTTTAAGCCAATGCATTGATTTTACTTATTAGTGGGCCTTCATTATTTTATTTTAAGACAGTATTGATTTCCAGTGTCCAATTGAAGTTTGGGCACATGCCTATTTCTTATGAATCAAAGGTCCAAATAAGCTTTTTAGTCAGTTATGAGCCTAAGTTGAAGTCTAAATCTATCATAGGCCTTCTAAAATACCTAATGAGCTTTGTTACCTAATGAGCTTTGTAGGTCTCTTATTTAAAGCTTTAAACTTTTTGTGCAACTGCTAGTTATTTCATTCCAAGTTAGCCTAGGGCTTGTTTTTGGTCCTACTTACAATGATTTAAGCTTGATTTTCATTATAGGATCCTAACTTGATTCTAACTTATTCTAATGCACCAAATATCCTAATGGGTCCTCTAAATAATCCATTTCACTATGTGTTCCAAATTTGGTCTTATCTAATTTAAGGCCTCCAAGTTAATTTGTCTAATCCTATATGTTATTTTAGGCCATTTTATGCTTTTATCATCTTGTTTAGCTACTTAACTCCAATGGTTAAGTCCTGAATCCTAATTCGCACTAATTAATCATGTAATTAACATATTGAACTAGATTTTACAGCTTATTTTCCTAAGTAAAAAGGGCGGTTAAAAAGAGTTTTTAAGGGGATTTTTAACTATTTCTCTACACAACTTGGTATAGCATACTAAAATCGCCACCATAATGTATTTTAAGCTAAGTCTTCTTAAGATGAACATGAAAAAAAATATATATATATGATGAAGATGGGACTATTCATGGCTCAACACTAGCATGTAGTAGGGATTTTGATGGTCGTTTCTCATCATTTTGTTAAGTTATCAACATAAAACTATCTCCTATACTTCTAGAATGTACGTAATAAACAAGCTAGGTAAATGAGTGAAGGTGTGGTTATATGACTCTAAAATGATATGTACATAATTATAACACGTTTATCAAGTATTTATAATCTTAAACACTTAAGATATCATAGGTATAACTAGTGTAAATAATAAAATTAAGTTGAGGGAGTTTTACCTTAGATTAGTCTGCATGAGTTCTAAGTTTTCCACTAAAAAACAAAGTTGAAACATGCTCCTTTGGAAGCAAGTGTTTGTTTAGGCATTGATGTGCATTAGGGGATCTAAGAGTGTTTCTTGGTTTTCCTTCATTCTTCCTTTGATTTGTATTTGGGTTTGTAAAGAAGGTTTTGTAGGGTTTTTTAAGAGTGAGAACTGAAGCCAAATGAGGGTTTTGTAAGGGTGAAATGGTAGATAATGGAGGTGGGATAAGGGGTGTAAGATATTACATTAATTAGTTAAAAAGGTACAATGATCAATGGGGGATTACTTGCTCATTGACTCTTTACTTAATTTGGCCAAGATTTATATCAAAATATCCTAATTTCCAACTAATCATTTGGTCTCGTCTCCTTAATTAATATTATCCATTTTTTAATTAAGAGGACTAAGGTTGTTAGGTGGATTAAAGGGTAATTAAGCTAATTAATTACAATTATACTTAATTAAGCAATTTAGGCCTAATTAAGATGTAATCAAGGTGTTACCATATTTTATCAATTTAATTAAGTTCATTGACCTATATTACTTCATTTATTAGAGTACTTTGTCATTTAGCACCAATTATGGTTTTTGAATCGCATACGAAACTGGTAATTTAGGGTATTTGAGCAATTAGAGAAATTATTTGTGATTAGGAAATATTTTAAGGATATACTCAGGGTTTATTAGTTAAATTAGGGTTTTGGACTTCCAAATAAGGTTTTAATTAGTTCTATTGATGTTTTCGTATCCTTTTAAGGTTTCTTGTATATTAAGGTTTTACCCATATGATTAGAGTTTTAGAGTTTTACTCTCTTTATGGTTTTTTGAATTATTATTTAGGGTTTCTAACCTATTATTTAGGATTCATTCATTTTATTAAGGGTTTTTATCAGTATATCATTAGTGATTTAAGGATTATCCATTAACTCTAGATAATCCAAATTTAGCACCAATTTTCTATGGTTATTTTATGCTATTTTAGACATTAATCAAGTGACTTTTGTGATATTTTGAGACTAAACCATTTAAATGTCATTTTTAGGGATTTTCGAAGTGTTTCATGAAGTTTTGAAGGTTTTTAGCAATTTTTTGAGTAATTAGAGGTTTCATTTGATTGATTGGGAGAGGTTGATGATTTTAGACCAAGTTTTAGAAGATTTAAAGATGTTTTAGATGAATTTTAGAGTCTAAGAAAGAACAATACCCATGAACAATTAACATGCATTGAAATCACGAGCAAAGGAGTAAGAAACAAAGTAGAAATTAGTGTCCAAAGACAACCACAACCACAACCACGACCATAACCATGACCATGGCCATGGTCTCCACCTATGGTCCCTTCATCAACCAATTTCATCAAATTCAAAGTTTTCACACAAAGCAAAAGTACGTGAATAGCCACTACAACTATGTACCTAAGGCATGGTCATTATATGACAAGCAAATATTCAATTTTTGTGGTGCATCTTCTATTTTTAAACAAATAATATTCATTGAATCTTTTATTTTATCAAGCCTCTCATTGTAAATCTAACCCTACATCTCTATAAATAGATCCTTGGACTTAGATTTTCAAAGAGAGCCCTTTTTGGGTGGAATTGTAGTTTAGAATTAATGTCGAAGGTCTCTCAATTTATTTTCTTTTCTCTTTTATGTTTTTCATTTTTTAATATATTCTTAGTAAATCATTATTAAAATCTAGTTCTTTTTTGTAACTATTCTTCATTCTCTCTATGATATTATTCTTTGATAATCTAATTACGTCAAATATATTGTCTACTTTCAGTATTTACTATGGTTACTAATTAGATGTTTGAGTTTACTATAAAGTTGCTAAACTTGTAGTAAACAAAGAAGTATAATTAAATGAGTTTTAATGTGCTAAGAGATTAGGTGTTCAATCTTTATGGCTTATAGAAACCTAATTATAGGATCTATGTACTTCACACAATCTTAAGATGCTTTATTCAAGAGAGATACAGGTAGAGAAGGTCTCAACGTTAGGAATTAGCTAAAAATGCAAGTCTAGCTAATTTAGAATTCGATTTCCATAGGAATAGGATTAGAAATGTCTGTGGTCTAGAGAATAATTAAGATTAAAAGGTTATATGGAACAAAAGAGTAAATAATAACGTTTTCCTAAAGACCATGCTCTTTTTATTCTAATTAATTCATGCTTTTTTTTTAGTTTTAATTAGTTTAGTTATTTTATTTCTTCTTATTTTATTTTATTTTATTTTTCTTACTTTATTGCCTATTATTCAACCTACCTATTTATCACAATTTTCTCATATTGTAAAGTTAGATATTAGTAATTTTAGGAAACTACTACTAATTAGGTTCTCATATACTAGTTCCCTATGAGATTGATACTCGGACTCACATCCATTTTATTCTATATTATAACTTAACCAGATGTACTTACTTATAGAGTGGTATATAGCCAATTAAGTTTTTGACACTATTATTAGGGAGCTAAAATGAGTGGCCTAGTTAAAATTACCAAGAACCATAATTTCCAATTATATTAACACATTTATAATAATCTTTCCTACAATTCTTTTGGTATTTTCTTTCTTGGCATGCTTTTTAACCAGTATGTTTCCAAAAGAATTTGCAAAAAAGTTAGTAGAAGAGAAGTACGCGAGAACTCATTCTAACACATACATATACACTCTCTCTAAATTCCTATTTTGGTCTATTTCTTTCTCTATACACCCCCAAATCTTGATACATCACAATCCAACATGACGCAGTACAAAATCAAGGTACATATATCATCCTTCTTAAGTTATTTTCTTAGATTTGTGGATATATTGTGTAAAAATTTAATATCTGGTAAGGGTTTCATAAAGATCGTCCTTAGATGTAAGTGTAGAAATATGAGTCTTCAAGAGTGATTTAGTATAGATAATGTAGTAAAACATGTTATCTACTAGAAATTACATGAAGAACATATGCTTGTAAAGGATTTAATGAAATGATGATATTCCATGATGAAGAAAAGTGAAGGAAAGAGTGAGAAAGTGAAAAATAGTGAGGGAAGGTGAAGGAAAGTGGGAGAAACTAATGAAAAACATGGGTTTGATGTTGTTCTTGCAATGTGATAATTATAATTCATATTGAAAATTAGAAAACTTGTTGTGATTGAAATTTTGTGTAATTAGAAAAATCCATGAATTCTTAGAATCCTTTGATATGGATTTATTTTAACACAAGTGCTAAATTCACGTTAGAATTGGAAATTGGTTGTTAATAATAGCATAATTGAATTATGAAAAATAAGTTTTCAATCGATTATGTGCTAATGTTCATTCAAATTATGAAATTATAGGTTAATTAAAGACTAAAAAAATTAGTGTCTCATTAGCTTATTAATTTCATTAATTCATGTTTCGAGGAATGAGTATTTGAATACATTGTATTATGATATTTCAAGAAATTTTTGTAACAAGAAAAGTTTTAAAGAATTTGCATGTGTCAAATGCTAATATATATATATATTCAATAGGATCATGTAACTAGAACTAGATCAACCTTATAAATGCACTAATCCATGACTTTAGACCACATTATTCTCTAAACTTAGTTAAGTAAACTAGTAATTAACTTAGAATGATAATTAATGTTTTATTGAATTTAAGTAATTAAATCTTTAAAATTCAGAGTTATCCTTCTTTTAGGCTTACATGTAAACTTAGGCTTAGAATAGATATGAACGAGTTAAGATCCAGTTATTTTGATTTTTAAGCTTGATTTTATAGGATAGTTATCTATCTTTGTAGAATCCGCAAATTTAACCTTTAAGATATGGTGTCGAACTCGAATATCGTAGATATTTCTTTCAGTTAAAAAAAAAAAACCACTTAAAATGAAGAATGATTAAAAAATTAAACTTGAAACTTAAAACGAACTTAAAAGATCCTATTATACAATTCGAAAACCCTAATCATACACGAAAACTCCAATCCCTATACATGTGTACTTTTAAAAATGTAAACCTAAACTTGATAAAAAACCGTAAATATCAAATCGTAAAAAGAAAAAATTAAAACTCTATAAAATTATCCTAATGATTGACAAGCCATAAATCAATAAAATTATCATTAATTTTGTGAAATTGTATAAAACTAATAATGAATGAATCAAGGATGATTTCAAGTAATAATAAACAACAAAACTAACCTAGTTAAAAGAACGAATTAATAAATTTACAAAATTAATTTTACTTATATACATAAGTAGCCCCATAATATCTATATATATATATATATATATATGTTGCAAAATAAAGTGATGATCCTAAATAATTAAACCAATTGAACCTTAAGCTCCTAAGTGTAAGTCAATTACTCTCGAATTAGTGAAAAACCCTAAAACATATTTAAACTCACTTGAACCTTAAAACTTAGGATAATCAAGGACTTATGACCCTAAATAAATAATTAAAAATATAATTTGAACAAATTTTATTTAACTTTAGGAAATTCTAAAATTCCTTAAGAAACAAATCGCAACCTACAAATTAATTTGAAAACCAAACCCTAAAAGAATTATATATAAGACAATTTTCTTATTTTCACTTAAAAGCCGTATTACACATATACATGGATAAGTTGTAAACCCTACATTTTAGCAGACTTATGATTCAACTAAGAGTACTTTCCGAACGTTCTCAAGGATAAACTAAACTAAGAATCTAAGTTTACATTTAAAAATAAATTTAGTTTTCCAATTTGAAAGTTTATTATCGATAAAACTCAAATATGAGAACAGTATACCTTAAGTTACCCAAAACCCTAAAACAATTAAAGACTTGTAATCTTAAGAAACTAATTGAGAATTTCATTTGAATAATTTTATCTAACCTTAGAAAATTTCATAATTTTATAAGAATTAAATCATAACTTACAAAAAAATTTAAGAAACAAACTTTAAAAGAATTTCATATAAGAAAATTCCCTTATTCCTAATGCATAAGCCTTGTACATATGAATAAGTGAACTAACAAATCACTTTAAATAACTTATCAATTGAGAGTTGGAATCATTTATCAATTGGTAACTTATCAAAAGCTAGTGATAAAATACTTTCCTTATATCACCATAACCTATACTATATATGGACAAGATATCATATTATTTTATGTATTCAACTTTTAATTAAGTGACAAGACAACTCAATGCCCAAAAATGACACCCTATGGCCAGTTGGAAAGAGACCCTAAGGGAGGTCATGCCTTATCAACTTTCAATCATTGAATTGTTGTATATATCTACTATTCACCCCTTATTGTTTACTTCATCTACAGTTGTCAATTGTTGACTTTTGTGTCTGTTAAAAGACAATCAATTGAAACTTCTTCAACACACTTCTCCTCCCATTCAAAAACCTACCACTCTCTCTCTCTTTCACTCTCATTTTCACTTCCTTTTCTCTTACTTTAAACATAAATCAAAAGAAAAAACCTAACCCTACAAAATCCCACAATGCCACCACTTTTTTGTTTCATAACTCATGGCACAAAAGCTTGATTTTGTTGCCTTCTTTTGTCAACTTCAAAAGCCACTTTTAGAAACTTTAAAATATCCTCAAAGATCAAGACTTTAGTTTCTAAAGGAGCTTGCAAGAAGGAGGAAAAACAAGGAACGTAAGATGATACTTAGTTATACAACCGTAATTTTTCTATGCTTTTAGGACAAGTAAGTTGTTTTGTTGTTAAAGTGACCTAATATGCCATATTAAGAGACCATGTTTTCATGAAGATATTAACATAATTATAAGATGATAAAATAGCTAAATTATTTTAAGAAGTAAGCTTATGAACCCCTTTACATAAAAGTTAAAATACGAGCATGTTAACTTGTTGTTATCTAAAGATATATGTTTAATACTTAGAATGGAAGATTTTAAGTTGAGAAAATCATGAAATGTGTACATGAACAAGAAGAAATCATGCTAGACGTAGAGTGTATGTGAGTCATTTAGATGTGTTTTCCACTTCTATTAAGTTAAACATACTTAAATCTAGACTTAGGTAAAAGAAAATCCATTACATGAAGTTTTTATGAGAAAACCAACTTTGTAAGACATAAACTATGACATGGAAGTTATAATAAGTATGAGATTTACTATTTTCATGTAAAGTATAAGCTAAGTAATCATCTCATGGAAAAGAAGTCAAGTTAAGATTTGAATATAAGTAGCTTAGGTTTATGATCTAATCCCTAAACTTAAGGAAATGATAAAACAAGTTGAGAAACCAAGTGAGTACGACAATAAAAGTCACTTGAAAATATGATAAAACCAAGTAAACAAAGTGAAAAGACCAACTAAGGTAAGTACGACAAGTATATAAAGCCTAAAACTCAAAACCAAGCTGAAAACTTTCAAAACGAACCTTAAACTCCAAGTTAGGCCTTCATTCATTTTGTGACCAACAACTTAACCCACCAATAGAAGTTGTTTTAAGACCTTTAAGAAGCCCACATAACACCCCCTAAGCCTAAGAAAATGACCATCTTTGATTTAGATAAAAAAAAAAAAACCTATTTGATTACTTAAGCCTACTAAAGAGCCTAAGAAGTGATTGTTAGCCTTAGGAGTGTAAATTAAAGTTATAAATCTAACCTTAAGGAATATTTTGAGCCTAGAATGAAATCTTAAGCCCAAGCCTAAAGGATTTCTCAAGTTACCAAAAAGCCTATTAACCAAACAAAGTCTAAAAGCACTCTAAATCATGAAGATCATTACTGTTATGACCTATAGGTAGTTTTTTGTGCCTCATCTCTAAAATCTAACCTCGCCACTTTAAATTATACTCGATAACGATGAATATTGACTATAAGATTATAAAAATCGAATTTAAAATGGGAAAGTTATACGCGATTTACATAAAACCGGGAAAAATATAAAACCAAGTCAAAAGTATAACTTAAAGGATTTTAGTTTAGTTTTCCAAATTCTATTTCAAATCCTTATAGTGTTATGTTTGTGATGTCTAGGGGACCCGGCTTTTGGAGACGACCTACCCCTAAATAATTTTGATTGATTCATATGGCTAAGTGAGTGAATTCTCGATGACTCTTTACTTGATTTTGCTTGTAAAATATATACACCTAAACTTATATATGAAAATTAGATGCTTATAGGATGTGGGAAATGCATGTGTATGATTTTGTGATGGAATGCTATGGCTTATTAATCACATAATAATGGAAATTGTTTGTGATAACTCATACGTAAGATTGTAAGGAATGAAATTGTTTGATCACTATGAAAAATCGGATTAATTACTTATATAATTAAGAAATTCAATAAATCATGCATTCCCTATAATTACATTCAAATAATATTAGCTGCCACTTTATGTAGAAGATGGAAAGGGACTCACAAGAGGAGAGCCTCATACAAGATTGGACACTAGTTATGTCATCATTTTCATTAAGTCTTTATCCTAAGCTAATAGGCTTATTAGGCGCCAAGAGATGCTAATTGTCAACAAAGGCCCGTATCTTGTAGCTTCTTCTTAAGGTGTATATTTATAGACTGTAGGGGCCACCACACCGTTAAACTTGGGATTTTAAAAATATAATTTGTTGTTTAGAAAAGAAAGTGTATTATATATGGTTTTGCTTCGACTTAAGCACAATAGTGCAAATGATATAAAACCCAAGGGTTAGAACCTAAATTTTGGTTTGGGACGGTTGATTATCTCTAACTACGATTATAGGGGGCGTAATTTTGAGTTGGATGCAGTTCTTAGGCTACTGCATGTATTGTTTGGCATATTGATTGATCATGCATTTATATGTTGTGCATTAAATAAATTCTTGTCACGCGGTATTGTCGAGGGGATTCATCTCACTAAGTGTAAGCTTACACCCCAATAGTTCTTTTCCTTATAAGTTGATCGATAGTTGGAACAGGGATAGGAATCGAGTGCAGAATGCTACCATTGAATCAATATGATGAAAAGTTTGTGTAGTTAATTTAGAATGATTCAAGAAACAACTAATATATCAATTAAGTTTAGTATCTTTAGTAAGTTTAGAATTTTTCAGAATTGTCTATCTTATTTTATTATTTTGGTAGGGGATATTAATTTTCTATGGTTTTGAGAAATTATAGAATAATGGATATCCATAATTATTTACATTATACAATGAGTTAATGAACGAAAATTGAAAACCCTAGCGATTAACTATTTAGAGTCTTGTAATCTTTGACTTACAAAGCGATTTTCTTATCATGGGTACACATGTGATATGGAAATTCTAGACAGTACTACTAAGCTTCCCTTAGGGTCCTTACAATATTTCTTTTTCAAAATTTTACATTGGGTGAACAAAGGAGATTTGTCTATTAAAAAATCAAAATAGTTAAAAGTATAAAGTAAATCAAATAATTGAATTGAGTTAAGTTAATAAATTGTCAATGATCAATATGGATCGATTTTAGTCCCTTGGTCAACCTTAGTCAATCGAAATTTAATTAAGGTTGCTAAGGATCAGCCTTGGTTAGTTCAAAGAGCAAGGTGCTTTCCTACTAATAGCTGCTAAAGCAATTAAAAGGGTAGTATTAGTAAGGATCAATCTTGGTCCATTAAAAGAGCAAGGTACTTTCCTAATGGTAAAAAAGGAAAATCAAATTTAATTGACAAGCCTCCTAATGAAAATTGAGAAAAGGGAGAGACAATCAGGGGATGAATTAAAGTAACATGCATCCAATCTAGTTTATAATTTAAAAATAATTAAGGAAGATTTCACTCCTCTTGAGTTAGAGTAGGGAAATTCTTATAACTTTTTCTTGATTAGTTTACACCAGTTTTAATGTCTAGTTTAGTTTTTACTTAAGTATTATGACTAATTCTAAATCTTCTAGATTAATTATTGAAATTTAGTAGTTTTTGATTTGTTATTATCTAAGTATTATGAATACATGGTGCATTATGATGTTGAGGAATAAGGATGGTTTGAAAAGAATTTTTGCTAAGCAATTCAAATTTTGAAGGTGCACTTTTCTAAGATTGAGGTCAATTATCTTTTCCTTAAGATTTTTTTTCTTTTTATTGTTTTGCTTAAGGATAGACAAAAACTTAAGTGTAAGGTATTTGATAGCATAAACTTAGCATACATTTTCTATGGTTACTTTGTGTTATTTTAGACTTTAATCAAGTTATTTTTATGTTATTTTAAGCTTAATCAGTTTATATGTTATTTTTAGGGACATCTAAAGTACTTTATGAAGTTTTGAAGGTTTTTAGCATTTTTTTTTTTGAGTAATTGAAGGCTTCAGTTGATTGACTTAGAGAGCTTGATGATTTTAGACCAAGTTTTCAAAGATATGAAGATGTTTTGGAAGAATTTTAAATCTCAAGAAAGAACCATACCCACAAATAATAAATGTGCATTGAAATCACAAGCAAAGGAGCAAAAAACGAAGTAAAAATTAGTATCCATAAACTACCACGGCCATGGTCCTCTTCATTAAGAAATTTTATCAAATTCAAAGTTTAAATGCAAAGTAAAAGTATATGACCAGCTACCACTATTGTATACCTAAGGTGCAGTTGCTATGTGATGAGTGAATCTTCTATTTTTGTGGAGCATCTTCTATTTTTAAACATGTATGAATCTTTTATTTTGTTAAGTCTCTCTTTGTAAACCTAGCCCTACATCTCTATAAGTACATCATTCAACTTAGATTTTTAAAGAGAGCATTCTTTGGGTAGAATTGTATTCTAGAATCATTATTGGAGGTCTTTCAATTTATTTTCTCCTATGTTCTTAGTGAATTGTTATTGCAATCTAGTTCATTTTTGCAACAATTCTTTTTTCTCTCTACAATATTATTCTTTAATGATCTAGTTATGCCAAATATATTGCCTTCCTTGAATATTTATTGTAGTCACTAATTGGATGTCTAAGTTTATCGTATGGTTGCGAGGCCTGCAGTAAATAGATAAGCATAACTAAAAGAGTTTCAATGTGCTAAGAGATTAAGTATTAGATCTTTTTAGATTACTGTAGCAGGATCCATATGCTTCGTGTAATCTTGAGATACTCTATTCAACAATGATGTAGGTTAAGAGGGTCTCAAGTTTGGAAACTAGCTAGTGACATGAGTTTGGCTAACTCAAAATTCAATTTCCATAAGAATAGAATTAGGAATTGTCATGGTCTATAGAATAATTGAGATAAGAGGTTGCATGGTACTAGAAAGTAAATAGAAATGACTTACTAAGGATCATATTATCTTTATTCTAATTAATTTATGTTTGTTTGTTTGTTTTAGTTTTAGTTTAGTTTAGTTATTTTATTTATTCATATTTATTGTCTTACTTTATTGCCTATTTTCAACATGCTTGTTTCATTATAACTTCCTCATATTGTAAAGTTGGATAATTGGGAATTTTAGGAAATTGTTTGTAATTAGGTTCTCATACACTAGTTCCCTATAGGATCAACACTCTAATTCACATCCATTTTATTCTATATTATAACGTGACTAGGTGCACTTGCTTGTAATGTGGTATACAACCAATCAACTCCTATATCTAAATTTGAGTCTGAATTTGAAAGTTCATAAGGTTCACATTATCTTCCCAAGTATAATATTGGCATTATTAAGGAGATATTTTGTAAACCCCATAAATTTTAATTCTGAACCTTAAACTGAATCTAGATGTCTTAGATAACTCTATGAGTTAATAAGGCCAAATAAACTACAAAACTTTATTTAAATTATAAACTTTAAACAATTCTAAAGAGAAAAACCCTAATATAATGATCAAAACACTAATTGCGTATAAAAACTTTAAATCCCATATGTGTGTAAACATTAAAAATTGAACCCAAATATGATAAAAACCTTAAAACTCAAACTTTAAGCATATAAACGTAAAAATTTATTTTTATAATAATAAAACCCTAATTAGGTATAATTACTGATTTATACACCAAATTATATAAAATCACTAACTAACAATTAGAGATAATTTCCAAATGCTAATAAGTGTGTGAGTACTAAATTAATTTATAAATTTGATAATATTATTATATAATTATTAAAAATTATATATATAAATTAGTATTATATAAATTTAATTATTTGAATCTAATTTTAGTATTATTTTGTTGTTTAGGTGTTATATAATTAATATAAATTATATATCTTATAAATTTCTTTATAATTAGAATATATATTAGTATTAATATTATTTATAGCATTAGCAATATTTAGAGGAAACTCAAAATTTTATTATATTTAATTATTTCCCTTATTTTACCTTACTTCTTTAATTTTCCTTTTCATCTTCTTTTTCCTTTCTAAATTAAAAATTATTACATGTACATAATATAATTATTACATTAATGTTTTAATTTTGACCAAAAGTTAAATTTTCTTTTTCAATGCATTTACTTTCCTTTCCTTTCCTTTTTCTTTTTGCTTTTCCTTTCTTTTTCTTTCGAAACTGCATCAGCCATGTGTTCTTCGGAATCCTCTACAAACGTCTCCTTATTTCTAACATTAAATCATAAAAAATTGGAGTCTTAAACTCCAATTATTGGACCAACACACACACTTCTCTTTTCACTTTCTTCTTCCTTTTTGTTTTCTTCCATATTTCATACCTACCATTCCATCTCTAGCTACACTACCTATCTCATCTTCCTTACAAATATTTAGAGAGGGAAAGAGAAGAATTTCAACATCAAATAATCCCTAAAGCAAGTAAATACAATTCCCTTGTAATTCTTTTGTATTTTGTTTGTATTTATTGTATTATGTAAATTAAGTTTTTGGTATTTTCTTGTATATGTTTCTATATGTTCATACGGATTTTGTCCATGTATTTTTGTTTATATATTAGAAACTATGTAGTAGCAAATACATGTACTTTGGCTTATGTAGTATGTATATGTATTTGATGATAAGTATAATTCCATTTCTTTATGTTTATACAAAATATATGTACATATTGGAGCATATGCAATAACATGAATAGAAAATATTTATATATTTAGTTAGGTATATACATACATGTATGGTGTATATATAGTATGTGTACATATATAAGGTATACATACATAAACCATAATAGAACATATGATATAAGTACATGTATATGTGAACAAGATGGAAATATATATATACATACATATATGCCCCTACACATGTATATTATAATATGTACATAAGCATACATATAAGAAATACTAAGTAGTTCTACATTTATATGAAAAATCAAAAGTATATATATGTATATATGTGTAAAACCCCAGTTAAAAATAAAAATAATAAATTAATTAATTTAAAAGAAATAAGTAATTTTTATATCTAGCTTTTGATATGGCGTGCAATTAAGTATCAAGTGCTAGGGGCGAATTTGTCATAGGAAGAGATTCAAACATCGGTATGACATGTGATTACACATTAATGCTAGGAGCATTTTGGTTCAACTAATCGTACCTTACAATGTCATAACTCCCTCTTACAAAGAAACTTATAATACTTTCTAGGAACTTACAGAACTCATCTTAACCCGAAATTCCTAATCAAGATTTGTGTTCTTAAAAGAGGAATTCAACAAAAGTGAATCTTTCCTCCGTATTCAAGTAAGTTTTCTCTCTATCCTCATTTGACCTTTTCTAATTTATACTTTTAGGGTTTCTTTAAGTTTTAGGAATGGAGGTGTTAATATTGTTAGCATGGTAGTAATGATGTAGTTATTACGTAATTACATCTTGATGGTGTCACAAAGTGGTGTTAGGATGTATAGTATGCGTATATTGTATCTTGCATGGTTGTGTGTATGTTATGGAATTTTTGTGTATATATATGTGTGAAAGTTATGGTTTCGAGTAATGTGAGTGTACATGTGTAGATTAGAGTGGCAATGTGCACTATGTGTGTACGTATGGGACAGCATGTTAGGACTTGTATGAATATTGGTATCATGTATGTTTATGTTAGGAGGATATTGAAAGGATATATGGACTATAGTTTGGAAGCTTAGAGTATGGAGTAAAGGGTGGAGTTAAGGAGAAGGAAGTATCGAGTTGTGAATTTATTAAATTCTAAACTAGCGTTTATGTTTTGAATAAGTACTAAAAGATACGTGGTGTTGGATCATTTTGAGATATGAGCTCTACGTACGAGATACGTGTTTGTTGAATATATGTGTTAGGTTAACGAATATAAACCAAACTTAATTTATATGTAGACTTAATTGTGTTACGGGTTGTGTCTGGCTTCAACCACCTACTGGTTAGGTCTAGTGATGTTAGTGAGGCACTTGATGATTTTTGCATGATGCTATCTCTTATGGAGTCTCGTACTAAAATAATCTAGGTAAATCTAGGTTGGTTTATAGCATACAAGTGTTGATGAGTACCTAACACCAATACTTATGTATGTATGTATGTATGTATGTATATATATATATATATATATATATATTGCATGTTAGGGGTCATAAGTAACCCTAAGTCTTAAGACACTAAGATTGCAGTGGTTATGGGCCTAAATGAAACATTTAAAACTTTTTCTTATTGTATTTAATAGCAGTATATGTGTATGTATTCAATTGATACTTGTGTTTATGCACATGTGTATGGTATCTTGTATTGGGCTTTAGCTCACTCTACGAGAATTGTTATTTTTCAGTTGTAAAGATAGGTTACAAAGTAGATGATGGGTTTATGTAAAGGATCATGGATTTAACTATCTATTTTATGATGAGTAGAGAGATTATTATTATTATGAAGATAGAGTTGAGACATTGTAGATTAGTTGTAGGGAAGATGAAAGGATTTGTGTTTATTTTTATTATAATTGTTTGTTTAGGAGACTCGTGTCGTTTTAGAGTTACCTATGACTCTTGTTACTAGATTTAATGGTTTAATTGTTGTTGGAGCTACAAAACTCTAGTTAATAGTCTAGAGTCCTTTCATATTTTACAAAGTTAAGTGAACAACATTTCATTTTTATTTAAATTCGATGATTGTTAAATAGTGAATTGGCATATTTCATGTTATTATCTTATGGCATCTTAGGTTTTGGATTGTTACAATATGTAATATATTGAAATTCATTATAAATACACTAAGAAAAAAATATATATATATACATGTATAAAAGTATGTATAAAATTGAGTATAAATACATGTACATGTATATAAATATATATAATAATAGTATACTATAACTGTAAATATGTGTATATATATATATGTACACATATACAATCATATGTATGATAATATTATAGTATGTGTATATATGCAAGTGTATGTATAAGTACATATACTAATATACTAATATGCTAAGTGTGCATGTATACTTAAGGATGCATATGTGTGTGTGTGTATGTATGTGTGTATGAATACATGTACATACATATTTATAATATATTTAATTAATATAACATAATAATATATATATATGTATATATGCATGGTGGGTTGAAACCCATAAAGGGTAATTAAGGCCGATAATAATTTAATTAATTAATTAATTATAATAACATATAAGTATATAATAATAATAATAATAATAAATTTAAGAAATATAAAAATAAAGGAAAATAAAAAAATTGCCACGTGGACAAATGGGAACATGTTATGCTAGCAATTTACCTAAAATAATTAATTGAACTAAAAATTCCAAAATAATTAGAAAATAATAATAATAATTAATTAGGAAAAATTACAATAATAATAAAATTAATATAAGTGGTATATTAAGCCTAAGAATGAAGAAAGAGTGAAATTTATATAAATGAACATAAAAATAAAATATTATGAAAATATGAAATTTAGAAATTAATTAAATTATAAAATAATAAAGGAAAGCTCAAAATTAATGAATAAAATCGTTTGGATCAAAATAACTAAATTCATAATAATTTAGGCTCATATTAAAAAATGTGGGTTTTAACGTTTAAAACAGACCCCAAACCCTACTATGTGAACGTATGTTCGAAAAAGATAGAAATATACTATAAGTTTATAAATATCGAAATTAGAAAAAAAAAGGTTATATACAATTGACGAAAAAGCTCGAATTAAGAAAAATTGTAGAAAACTTAAGTAGATTTAGATAAATAATTACATAAATTAGTTAGTTTACTTAGCTACTCATTATATTTTATATTTTATAATAATCAGATGATTTAGATGGGGGTTTGGATCTCCTTGCAAATTATTATGACTCTTGAGATTCATTATGACTGAATGAATACTCTCTATGATTCTATGCTTGTTGTTAATATTATTTAATTTATATTGATAATTAAATGATTTGTGAGGTTGGGTAATATATGTAAATGCTATTGTGTGCTAAATTGTGAAGTTATTTTAAATTATGTTAATGAATTAGTTGTTGTATAGTAGATTCTGTAGGAATTAGATTGTTTGTTAAATTGTTTGGTCATACAATAATTGAACCTAATTATATTTGACTTATTTAAATTAAATCGGATCATGCATAAACATGCATTACATATAACTAATCCGGCTGTCACATTAAATGGAGGTAACGAGAGGTTATGCAGGAGCTAATTTATTATGATAATAGTGTTTTAGTACAGTGTATACGTATAACATGATATTATCCTAGCTTATGAGACTACTAGGTAATGGAAATGCCAACAGCCTAGCTAAGGATAGAGTTTAAAGGCTTCCATTTAAGAATGAGTGTCAACTATAGGGGCCTACTCATAATTATATCTAGAACTTGGTTTTCGATTAAAACAAATAGACTATTTTTACTAGAATACAAGAAGTAGAGTTTCATAGTTATATAAGTTCAAGTATAATACCCGGATCTAATTAGTGCCGTGTGTACTCCAACCTTAACTTCGAAGCGCATTAAATCTAAGTTATATATAGCACCTGATTAACTGTATGTATTTGTTTGGCATTTTACTTATTCATGCATTTATATGTTTGAAATTAATGTTTGTATAACTTACTTGTCAATGTAGTTGAAGGAATATCTCGCTAAGTTTTATAGCTTATACCTTTGTAGACTTTTGATGCAGGACTATCTTTTTGTGGAAGCTGGTCGAAGGATGCCTAAGGCTAGTTATAGATCATTTTTGGAATGTGTGATGCAAATAAGAGAGTTGAGTGAATATATAAAGATTCTTAGATATAAATCTTGTAGTAGTTGTTATTACTTTACTGTAGTTACATTACTAATGATTTAGAGTACTATAGTACTTATTTAGCATTGTACTTAGTAAACTTTATATTAATGTAAATATGTTGTAATATTATCCTTACCTGTTTACTCTTGAGCAATTTGTCTCTTGAGCAATTTGTTATAGTAGTAGTCTTGTATATCGCATGAAGTGTCGTCAATTAGAAAGGAAACCAATCTACGGTTTTTTATATAATATACGGTACTTACCACAATTAGGCTGCCCTCAGGTTGTGACATCTTTTCATATAATTAATTTGGTTTCATATGATTGATCTCACTTGACTTTTATTTAATTATGATATAAAACCTGGTTAGTGAATTAAGGTGCAACTAAATTTCTTAGTCTTATTTACTGTACATTTCATACCAATTATGTATAGATTAAGGCTTAATATAACAAATCAAGTTGGTTAAGCCCCTTTAGTCATATTTTCTAATTATTGCTATTCGAGTACGTTTTAGAGGGTAGATTAGGTTTTTAGGGAAATTAAGTGATTAGCCTATAATTAGCGAATAATTTTACTATTTAATTAGAGTACAATAGTTGCATTAGGGTTTTCGATACTAGATTAGGGTTTTAGAATCGTTTTAAGGATTTGCGAGTATTAAGCTTCTAATTAGTGTTTTAGGATTCAAAGGTTTATCTAGAGGTTTAGCATTCATTTTAGGGTTTTAAATTCATTGTTAGGGTTATTTATATTAATATTTATTTTTAGCTTAGTTTACTGTTTATTGGTTTTAAGGAGTTCTCATGGTTTTTGACTATCGATCTTTTTGCCATTTGAGTTTGGAGTTGGTCTTGTTAGAGTATGTTGACCATAGGAGTTAATATTAGTTATTGACATTTGCTTATAAAATTTTAGAGCTTTGTGTATAGGGGTCAAACTATGGTTGAGGTTGCCATATAAGGTTTTAGGAGTTTACATTAAGGTTTTGAGCATAGTTTCTTAGGTTCAAGATTAGTTATCTTGTCAATATGAAGGATATTTTTTAAAAAATCTTATTAACTTTTAACCCCCAATCTTGGAAATGTGCAAAGTTTACAATTTTTACCAAGTATAGTTTCCAAGTTAATTGAGCCAAGGATAAATTGTAGCCAAATACCGAGAACTAAGAATAAGGCAACCAAGCATTGCTTTTAGCCGAACAACCTAATATCACAATAGTAGGCATAGCACGATAAAAGAATCGTAACTCAAACACAAGCCCAATCATCGAATGCTCGTTCAATTACCATTCAAGATTCACCTAAACAAAATATAATTACTCATCATATAAGAGAAGGTGCTCTCATTAGCCAAGCACAATCAAATCACATTTATAATGAACCTTATTCTTTTATCAAAAATATAAATCATACTGACCAATATACCAAGAAACAGTTTTTCTTGAACAATATCAAATTGGAATATAAATACCCCAAGCTATGGAATACACTTAAGTAAATTTTATAGCAGCTCACAATAAGTAAGCAAATGGTTTAAATTTTCAGTCAGTACATGACATAGAACGAAGAAGGGAGAACTCACCTAAGTCATTTCCCAATCCATTATTTGATACGAATATACTCACCTATCACGTTTGCACAGTCTTTCAAGTCAATATCAAGAAACCAATGCAAACAACATAAGCTTATAGTTTTCTTATTGTTGCTTTTAAGCTGTTACATTCTACCAGTCATAAGTTTTCCGTTTCTCATCCTATTATATTCTATATAATAAGTTTATATATGTCTCCTTACATATGTAGTTGTACGATGTAGCGTAGCATATCTATGTACGTTTATACTCTTAGATGTATACTAATATATAAGGAAACATGGTCTTATGGCAATTAATATAGATAGTTTTCTTTCGGACGTCATTAAGTTAGCAGAACACCTTAAGCTATATTTTACAAGATGTTTGTCCATTATATATCTTAAGGATAATAAAGCTTTGGTTTAAAGTACTAAAATGCTTATAAAATCCTACTCATTATAAATCGATCAACAATCTTATCACCAAAATATGAACCCTTAAATATAGCAAAAGACAAGTAATATTACAAATAAGTCCATACTTTCGTCCTATTACTATATGTGTCAGCCTATCTCTCAAGCTTAATATAATTCGTATAAGGAAGGGCTTGATTTGATCTGCCATGTCCATCATAGGTCATATTATCGAATTCTATAATTCTGTTAGTTATTTATTAATATAATAAATGTATATTCCCCCTACATTGCTATATGCTCCAAGAAATTTGAAATATGATTCATTCATAGGCTGAAATTCCGATACGCTAGGAGTAGTTGGAGCCTGTCTTGATATTCTATCCATTTTGCCTTTATAAAAGTGATACCTTAATGGTATGATATATCTATATTTTATTATTGTGCTACCATATTTTTAAATTATCAATTATATTTTGGATACATATTCCATTTATATTATTAACTTTGTCTAACATCTCGTTACATATTAGAGCTCAAAATTCAAGTTTTCAATAAATAACAAGCCATTACAAATAACTTACATTTTAGCCTCCAAACTTCTAAGAATACCTAATAATTCAAAGCCCTGAAGTTTCTTTAGATGAGATTTATAACTGTTCATCTAAGGTCTAAACATATCAATTGGATAGATTACGTCCACATTGTATAACAATTTATTAATTGTCATGTAATTGACGAAAAGATTCAATGTGGAATATTCAAAACGCTAACTTTCCTAAATTAGATTTACAAATATGTAGTAAGGATAGAAATATACCTCATTAATGAAGTTTGGTGAAGAAAAGAGATCATCTATTATACCGTCTAAAATTAAACAACGTCCTTCAATACTCGTGCGCGGTGGCAATAACCAGTTGGTCGTTAGCTGTGGCCTTATTGGTGATACATCGGAATAAGGAGTATACACTTGTTATCATGGTGGTAAGAGATCCTGCGTTTAATTTTCGGTAATTTTTTTATACTCCTAATGATTTTTTTTATAGTAGAAGCTATTTATAAAACAAAATATAACATACATATAACCTTCATCCAACGAAATTAAAGTCCCTGGAGCTTCATCATTTCTACTTTATATAATGAGTTGATGGCGGTGGAAATTCTTGACGACCAAGCATTTCAGAGGCGGTGACAAATTCTTCGTCGTCAAGAATAGAAGAATATTGCGGATGGAATTTATCTTATCATAGGGCAAAATGATAATAATTATTATATTTTATATAAGTCGTATCTTCCAAATTCTAGACTCATTTCCGCCTATCCTCTGAGTTTTTAATGTAAAATATTATTATAAAAATAAACTGAGGTGGTGGAAATCTCCACAATTAGATAATTATTCCATCTCGAATCAGTTTTTTATTGATTCTTGAAGTTCAATTTCATCTTGATTTAATATTTGTAGATGTTATATAGTATAATTCAACAATAGTATAATATCACAGTATACATCTACTCTTAATTCCTTGCTTTTGGGGTTATTAAGGTTTCACCAGATAAACATAAATAATGTTGGTTGCATTTTGACTGATTTTTAAAACCTAACTTTGCACAGATATTTCTTTTAGTTTTGAGGGTCTCATATTACTATTTAGTATTATTCAAAATAAATTCTTTATTGGTCCTAAATTCTTAGACAAAGGCCTTAAACTATGAATTTGGTAATATTTTTACTTTGTAAGTGGCTTACGAGCTAGCATACTACTAATATCCAATTTGCAAGGTTATTTCATCCTATGGTTTGTTAGGTTCTAAGTATTATTAGCTTGAATTATAGGGTATTATATCGTACCTCCTTTATTGAAAGTTTCTTTCTTGAAACTTAACAATCAAATTCTAAAATCTATAAGTTTCAAATCTACCAACCTACTTTCGCTGTGCAGCTTAAATTTATACATTGCAACACAATTATCAACTATTATTAAGGTCAAAATCTTAACATTTGCAATCCTTAGCAAGATCGTTTATATATCCAATCTACTTAGAACGTTCCACTATATCATTATTTACCTCTTGAAGATATACAGCTTTTATTAGTAGTCATAATTGCTTCCTTAGAATAGAGGCATAAGCGTCAATAAAGATCATTTAACATGTCACTAATTTCACTAAACTACGGTAGCATCCTCATGACCTCCCATCCTTTGGCCTCCTTGATTGTAGTTAGGATTATCGTCGTGAGTTCATCTTATTTTTCCGGTTACAACTTGATTGTATCATATATAACGAAATAACTGAAGATCCATCAATGGAGGTTCAATAATTTATTGCTCGAAATTGTTAAGCCAATGAGCCTTTGACACGAGCTTCTACGTCCTGAGCTTCATTTTATTGCCTCAAAAGACCCTATATATTGTAACTGCCATGTTTATGTACTTTCAATTGTTAAACCAACTTGTACTTTTAATTGAGCTTTTATATTCCAAACTTAGTATAGTTAGCTTCAACTATCCTCTACTTCACCTCTTGCATGCAAGCTTTTGTTTCTCCTCCATATTTCTTATCTTTCTCAAGTTACTTCAATTAGGTTTACTCCTTTTTCATGATGAGTCTATCAATCATTTGTATTATACTCTTATATGGATGCTATAACAATTGTGATCGTAATCTTAATTTATTCTTGGCTATTATCCAACACTCTTTTCAATATTAAGGGCTTTTGAACTTTTGAGCGACCCTTTACTCACTACTCTAACTAGAGCTTCCCATTTCCAATCTTTTATGAAGCTTTCCTTAGTCCTTACTTAATTTCTCCAATTAAGTCAAGTATACATATTAACTGATTTCTACTACAATCCATAGCTATTACTCTTACTCTTACTATTGTTCACACTATGGTTTCTAACTACTCTAGCTAAATTTGCAAGGATTGTTGTTAACATTGGTTCTCTCGAGGTAACATCCTTAGTAGGATTTCCATGTAATTCCATTATCTTTCTTCAATTATTACCAACATCTTGACCAACATAAAATGCTATACATCTAGTAACTTTTCACGTGGATTCTCTTTTCCGACCTATTGATGATAGTCTATGTTATAGTATTGTGTCTACTCTATAGCTTATTTCATACTATACTATTGGTACAATTCTTTTTGCCCTAAAT
Organism: Lumnitzera littorea; assembly: GCA_024138015.1. Classification (NCBI taxonomy): domain Eukaryota; kingdom Viridiplantae; phylum Streptophyta; class Magnoliopsida; order Myrtales; family Combretaceae; genus Lumnitzera; species Lumnitzera littorea. The sequence continues at coordinate 104,285,223 of JAMXBB010000009.1, read as the reverse complement.
AAGCTATCCTAGCTACCCCATACAGTCTCACACACATTTCCATACTAAAGTTCTCAATTTCAAACAACATTTTCCTCTCTAATAAATTTCTATGAGCCTTTTTCCTCGATCCTCATATGTCACTTCAAGTATGTCTCCTAGACATTCTTTCATTGATAAATTTCCCAAGCTAACTCTAATTCCCAATTCAAAATAGCATTTGATACATTAAGTTTCTATGCACTTTTCAAGACATTTTCTCAATACTTACTCCGATTCATGGTGTCTTTCAATCATGCTTCAAACATGACCCTCAATCATTTTCGATCTTTTCTCTTAACTATGCTCTAATCATCATCCTTAACCTAGGCTTCCGATCATTAGATCTTTAGAATTACCTTATTGATCATTTTCATGCATACATTGCTCCATTAAAACTACCAAAATGCCTTCTTTTTTTTTTTTATCCATTAGAATTTGATCCTTATCGTTAGACAAGTTGTGGTACATTGAAGCTCTTTTCATAAAACTATACTCCGATACCACCTTATAATGCTCCTCCTCTTAAGGCATCCGCTTAAAATTTTTTTCTTTCAATACTTGGTGCTTAAATGAAGGTTTGTTTATTATCTTTGAACTAGGGATAAGACTAAACTTGTAACCAACCTATCAATTCAACTCTATAATACACATATCCTATAGATCTTCTTTCCTAGAGTATTTCAGTTAGACTTCACCCTTAAATTCATAGTTTAATCTTGAAGAGTACACTTTTACATTTAGAATCTTTACAGTAACAATATCTAATGTAACAAAACGATCTTTTGAAGCCACATCCTTAGACTTGATTCAAAATCCAATAATTAACCATACTCCATTTTTAAACTCTTGAAAAATTAATAAGTCAATTTAGAAAAATATTTGAATATTAAAATAATTTTAGTAATAATATTACTTAATATTTTCAAAATAGGAATAGGAGAATGGGCAAACAAAAAGCATTTGAATGATTTTAGTTAGACATTGGTTCAAATGTCTAACAACAACAACAATAATAATAACAATAACAACTTAACAAAATAAACTTATTCTTAAGGAATGTGACATATGACATCCTAAAGTTTGTAAACCAAACTAAACTATAAGCACCTCTGAATCATAAGTTAAGCATCTTTGTAATTGTAGGTTCATGGAAATTCAAGAGTAATTGATAACAGGAATCTTAAATACTCCAAAACACTAATTTTTACAAAAATAGAGTTAGTAATTAGAAGCATATAATTATAATTTAGTATTTCGTATGTGATAACAAGAGACTTTATTTAAACGTTATATATATATATGTATGTATGTATATACATATATGCAGATTATATGTTGTTATTTACATGTATATATTTATATATATATCATATGTATTTAATTATATAAGGGCAACAAATTGTGCAATAGTATATATGTATATAATTGTTTCCATTGTTATAGAATGGTAAAAGTTATATGAACAAACTAATCTTTACATATAAGTTAATTGTATTTACAATTTAAAAATTTCCTTTACCTATTATTGTAATCCAAAAATCGTTCTATATACATTTGACCATATGTAATAGTATTATTTTAAAGTGTGTTTAGCGTTTATTTAAGTATTTCTGACACAACCTATGATAATGTCTACTATCTAATACAACTACTAATCCCAAAATGTTTTGTAATTAATGATAAAAAATAATGTTTTATGTGTAAACCCCTACTTTTGTACCTGGTGCGATGATCCTTCAAAGAGCTTGTTTATGTCTAAGTTGTAATGTAAAGAGTGTTTATATAGGGGTAAAATCCATTGGATACCACTATGCTTTTAAAAAATACCATACTAATAATTGAACTTTTATTTTGATTACTAAAGCCACTAAATTTTTCAAAAAAGTGCAATCATACCCCTCCGATAATTTTTCAATGAAATAGCAACTGAAAATCCTACATAGCATTTATGATGTATCATCTTACATTTAAAAATATTAAAAAGTTTGTTCCTTTCTATTCCTAAGCACAAACTATTATAGAAAGAAAACACTTTTATCAATTACAAAAAAAAATAAAGAATGCTATTCATCTTCCTCCATAAATAAAAACTACTCATTTCCATCCAAAGGCAAAATTGTTAAGGAAAAAAAAAAAACTCTTTTCTTTGAATTGTTCATATATTTTTTGCTTTTCCTTTTAATTCTTTCTTTTGAACATTTCACCATACATAATATCAATGTAGCAATAATCCTTAGACCCTCTAATGCAAATTAATAAAATCATTGACAACATCATGGAATGACAACCATTATTAAGTATAATCATAGTACATGAACCATGAGTGTAAAACACTTCTTTTTATCAACTCTCAAGCATGGAATCTCTTGTAGCTATTTATTATTCTTACTACTAAAGCTTTATCATTTTTTGTTTTCCATTCCCTTCTCTTTTATCTCAATTGATGTGGAATGCATTGTGCTGCCAAATGGATTGAATATATATATATATTCTTAATAATTTGGCCATTAGAGGGAAATGAATAGACTTTTGTTTTTTTTTTTTTTTGTTTCCATTCTAAAATATTTTTTTTTTTTGGGGGGGGGGGGGGGGAGAGGGGGGGGTGTGGTGGGGTGGAAATGAATAGATTTTTATAATATTTTATATGTAGGATGACACATCAAAAATCCCATATAAGATTTCTAATTACCATTTGACTGGAAAATTATTAAAGTTGTATGATTGCACTTTCATGAAAAGTTTGATGGCTTTAGCGGTCAAAATAAAAGTTTAATTATTAGTATGGTATTTTATAAAAGTATAGTGGCATCTGGTAGATTTTACTCATTTGAATAACTATATTAGAATACATGAATAATAATATATTAAAAATTCCAAAAGTATGTTCTTGCTATGTCACCAATAGAAGTTTCATTGATAATGGTTAATTTATAAATACTATTGCTATGATTAAATATGCTAGAATTATATAAAAGACTAAAATAGTGGTTAAGAGTGATTGCAAAACAAAACAAGGTATTTATAAGATCCAATTACTATTTCCAACATATGAGATTTTATAGATTGTTAAAATTTATAAAACACAACCTTCTTGCTTAGTAAATTATAAAAGGCATAAATAAAAATTCACTAAAAAAAAATAAGAGAAAAAGAAAACTAATGTCGAGTCCCATTTTGGTTTTCCTTAATTTATTTTATACTAAACTCAACCCACTTAATATAAAATACTCATCATAAAAAATGGACAGGCTAACCAATAAAATTGGTGAAAGCTAAGATAAGGATTTTTGGGTGAAAAAACTTAAATTAGGTCACTAGTTCATGAATTTTCTAAAAATGATTTTCAAAAAATTTTTAACCAGATAACTAAGTTCAAAGGCCATCCTATTAAAACAAAAATCACCATGTAAAAATTTAAGAAACTAATTAATGGTCCTTTATTTTATAATTTTTCTAAAAAAAGTGAAAATATTTATAGATGTAAAAATGCATAAAAATGAAATTTTTATTACGAATTTTCCCTAAAAGATAAAAAGAAAACAGAATATTTTACAAATTTTACTATTACCCTAAAGATAACTACGTACCCGATAATTGGGATCAAACTAATCGTATTTCTTATTTTTCAAAAAAATTTAGTGAGTGGATTCATTTTATTTTTTAAAAAAAATTAGCTAAGATTACATTTTTAGCTAATTTATTTTTATTAAAAGATAAAAAAACCCTAATTTTTTAATATTCAATTAAGAAAACCATAACCTTTAAAAAATACCCAAATTAAGTTTTTTTTTTATTTAAAAAAAAAAAAAACCTTTTCTACAAGATAAAACTTTTTAGAAAAATTCTAAAGTACCTAAATGCAATTCTCCTTGAACAATATGCCCAACTATATAAAAGATATTTAAACCATATAAAAGCTACTTAATTATAAAAAAAATACATAAACCATGGAAAAAAAAGCCTAAACTATAAAAAAATGTCTAAATCATAGAAATAAATCCTAATTACGAAAAATATGCCTAATGATACGATAACTATAAAAAAGATACGTTAACCCTAAGGATGCAATTTTAAATATATATATATATATATATATGCAATTTTTACTAAAGAGGTGCAATTTCATCTTAAAAATTTTATCTAAAAAGATAATTTTCTAAGAATATGCAATTTTATATAAAAATGAAACTTTATTGAATATGCTTAAAATAAGTTTTCGATGATGAATAAGCAATACATGTAGACATTATTGACATGAGAAATATAAATATCTGTAAGATAAAAAAAAAAAAAAAAAAAACTCAAGTTAATACCTGCCAACAAAATAATTAAACAATTCTAAACAAAACTAATGTATGGATTTTTCTATGGTTCCATCTATGTTTTTTACGAGACTGATCTTACCCTTCATCTTACTTTTAATTTTATATCCTTTAAATCTAGACCATTGAATTGAGTGTAGTTTTAACTGCTCAAATTTAATGAATATTATATCAACAATGTAATGAAGGGTGAGACCGATCTCATAAAAAATATGGATAGGATTGTAGAAGTTCCCATCATGTATAAGCTTAAAAAAATATTACTACTATAATCTAACTAAAAGCCTATTCTTAATAACATGCAAGTCGAATCGATGGGGTTCACTATGCTTAGGTTGGGTTAATAACAGGTCATAAGAGCTCTAAACAAATCATAGCTAGATCTTAAGTAGAAGCCAACAATGGTTATTAAACTAGCTTTGTATAGCAACTACTAGTAACTACTTCAAAGGGCAAAATGATTTGTATGAGATTCTTATAAGTGAAAACACATTTGGCACTAAAGCCTTAAGCAATGGTAGTGGTTTCAAGAATTTGTGTAGTGGTTGGGTAGCGGCGACTTTTAGATAATGCTACTAAGGGAGGTTCTAAGTACGGCTAGGAGTGAGTCTACTGTAGCAGCCATTTACTGATGTATGGATGTCACGTAAGGGGACTGTGATTTTTGCTGGGTGGTCGTAGATGGAGTTACTACAGTGGATATCATTGGGTTGGGTCTAAGTTTGGTTCAAGAGTGAGGGAGTAGGTTAATGGGGTTATATGTCATTGGGTTGATCACAATTGTACACTGGGTAGCGCTAAAGTAGGTTAGATCGGGTAAGAGCGATAGTGGTCGAGCATGAAGCATCGTTATTTGAGAGCAAGAGAGGATCGTTCTATGTATGGCTTAGGATGGGGCTGAAGATGATGGTAATGGCTACGTGTTGGGCATTGCATTAAGGCACATGTATGAGTTTAGTAGGACAGGGTAGCTTTCATGGGTTATTGAAGTGAAGAAGAGAGAGGTTATCAAATTTAGAGTATGGTGTTTGTTCAAATGAATGGGTTGTGTTGTATTTTCAAGTTTTGTATGCCATTAGGGCACTTACGAGAAAATAATAAGAAAATAGGTCCTAGGTTTCATATTTGGTTGAAAATTTACACTGAAGTCACATGGAGGCCATGAGACTTCAATGTAAAATTATTTACATTAGGCTCGCATTCCCACCATGCGACTTTAATACAATATTTTCACATCTAAAAACACATGCTACACATGTGAATATGTCAATGAAGTCATATGGGGAGTATGTGACTTCAATGTAGTTTTGTTATATCTAAACTCATTGTAGGAATGTGATTGTCATAGAAAATCAAAAAAACACAAATTTTCAAAATACAATGAATTTGTAGTTAAGTTTTCATTCAAATACGAATATCAAACTCTTGTAATGTAGATGGGTCATATATTCTTTTGTTGATACTACAAATGTGTATGATCAAAATGTAATAAAAAAATAAAATTTAATCACGATGAAGATACATTATTTGTTAGTATAATTAGAATGTAAATAAAATAAAATCTAACGTTGACCCTTACGCTGACCTAAGAATACTCCATATCTAGATAATAGAGACGGTCATCTCTTAGATGGACCTACAAAAGGCTCAATCGATGAGTCTAAGAAGTCTCCAAGTAAGACAAGGCTAATCTGTAAAGGTAGCCAATGTTGGGTGACCCTCTTACCCATGGTGAAACTCTAAGAGTGCATCGTACGCCTTTTTCAAGGCATTATCAATTTACCGTGGACAGTTGAAGGCTGATGAGAGGGTGGTGACATGGGAAGTTGTTGAGCTAGATCCAATCTCACTTAAGTCAATGGAATGTTACCCGGTGGATAGAACATCTGGATCCCCTTGACCCTTTCTTCATCTCACTCCAACCTTACATCCCCTAATACAAACTTTATCATGCGATAGTTGAGGTGCAGGTAGCTCAGGCTGGGTGCCTTCATCAAGTGGAGGATTTTATAGAAGGGGATGGTGTAAGACAATACCATCATGAACCTCTAAGAACTATAGGCCTCCTACAACAATTTAGTGAGCCATCCTTATGTCATCGGTCAACTAAACTGATCGTAGAATGTCAACCTACGCAAATGAAAAACAATTAGCAATCATACAACATGATAAATGGGGTTGGACATAGATAGTTATGTTGAATGTACTTACTAGATGATCTATCACCGCACCTAAGTGCATAATGTATCAATAGGTATGCTACCTACACCATTGCAAGTACTCAAGGTCCACATCGAAAACCAAATATAGATGAATGACCTATTAGTGTCGATTTGCCTACTATCGGATGTACCCATCATGTACTACTGTCCAATTGATCTATATACAACCTTTGAGATCATGACAGTATAATCCTAAATTTGCTAGCTAACCATGATAGTTGCACACATCTACCCTTAGCATCTTTGGATTGTAGAACATCACCCAACAAGTTTCTTGCCACGTTTACCCAAGTCATGTCAGTATTGTTAGTGACAGTGGCACCACCAACCCGAAGTCCTAGCTAGACCTCAATATCTTGTAACATCTAAATGGAAGTCGGCTAATAACCATGAATCCTGCCTTCTCCAAGTGGAGCATCATGTGCTATGTAGAATGTATGAGTTTCTGGCCTCCATCTCTCTATTTAGGTGGTAATTAGGTGCTAATCTATTTAGATGAATGGAAGTCGGTTAACAACCATGATTCCTACCTCTTTTAAGTATGGCATCATCCATCAATCTAGTAAGACGTGCTCCTCCTCCTTCTTCATGGGTAGTTTATGCTGTCTAATTGTGAGAGCACCCAATGCCTATATTAAGTCAAATGGACATAAGTATTAGCATATCAACATTTGAATGACATATTGAATTAATGATAGAAGTTGTAAATTGAGAGCAATTAGATGCCTACTCACCTAAATCCATTTAATTTGCATAAGTGTTTAACATTCATTAGCAATACTATAAGTAATATGAAATGGCTAAATAATGTAAACAAACAATAAATTTATGTGTATACGTATGGAAATTATAATAATAAGATTTACTAGCCCTATTGAGATTCGGACATCTACGCTTGTTATGTCCTTCCTTTTAACAATAATTACATCTATTCTTACCAGACACTTCACATATATCCATCTCCATGTGGTAATGTTTTGTCTTAGGCTTGCCTTTCTTTCTCTTTAGCTTAGACCATAGTTTGAGCTTCGGATGGTCCACTTCTAGCCAATTAATCCCATTACCCAGTAGGTAAAAATGTTTTTAATATACCTCAAGTTGGTGTATCCACTTATACTAGGGACTAATATGGTTTCGGGCATTTGCCTTGAACTCTGCTGTAGCTGCGAATGCATGGGAGTAAGGAATTTTATACATTTACCATTTTTGGCACATGCAATATTTTTTATCTATGTTTAAGATCTGAACCCGACTACTACCCTTTATTACTCCATTTGGCTCCCTTCGACTACTAGTTTTCACCTCAAATAGTCCATTGTACCTATTGTAACTGGTAACCCTGTATACACTTGCCCACCCTCGCTATTTCTCTATCAATTATACGTATGTAATGTAAACCCTACCTCCCACCATGGCCTCTGAAATTTCTTCATCTTTCTTCTCCTACAATGCAACACAATTATAGAAAATCCTTACTAAAGTTGCAATTGGTAAGCCGCGAAAATCTCCAAGAACCGCATTATAACTCTCAACAATGTTAGATGTCATGTATCTAAAACTATAGTTACCATCTGTATGCAATGCCTACCTGTTGATGTTAAGTTTTGTAAACCAACGCGGAGCATCATCCTTCACTCTTGACATCTCTTCTATCAAAGCGATAAATTTTCGATGCTAAATTTGTATGCCTATAGCGATTACCAATTACTTCATGCTTAGTTTTTATGTTTATAGTTGAAATTACTAGTTATGTGCCTTATGCAATATCTCCATACTGCAAAGGGTGGTTGCTAACCATCATTCACATTATCGAAAGCCTTCTTCATATCGATATGCCTATCTAAGAGTAAGCATATAGTCTCTTCCCGTCCACCAACTACATACTTCTTCAAATTTTGAAGGAACCAAGACCATGTCCTCTCAAATTATGTATTAACGAGTGCATAAGCTAACATCATGATGTAGTTACTTCCATCCATTGTGCATGCAATGAGTAACTTATGGCCATACTTGCCATACAAAAAGGTACCATCCACGCAAACAATGGGACAATAGTATCTGAATGCATTTACACAAAATCCAAATGTCCAAAACACAAACTTCATCTCATATATGTTGAACCTAGAAGTTTCTATTTGTGATTTTGATGAGACCAAATCCATACATGTCATGACTAATCAAATATTGTTACAAACCAATTTGAAAATTCTCATAAAGAACTCTATCGATTTTATCTTTTAAGGAAATATAATTAAACTTGGAAATATCTTTGTAACTTACTAAAATTAATTCTAATGTTGTTAAAAGAAGAAAAATTAATCAAGCATTGTCCAAGTGTACATTTTAGCCTTTCTGGTATGAATCGTCTAGCTAGTTGTGTTGGAATTGGTCGGCTAGTTACTTCAGGTATTCTGTGATCAGTAGTAGGACATGGACCGTATAGCTGGTTGTCTTTGGACTGTATGACAAGTTGATGAAGATCAATGTAGTGTGTTGGACCGTATGGCTGGTTAAGCATGGACTATCCAGCTGGTTAACAAAGGTATTCTATGATCAGTAGCAGGACATAGACCGTGCGGTTAGTTGTCTCTAGACCATGTGACTAGTTGATGAAGATCAATGTAGTGTATTGGACCGTACGATTGGTTGAGCATAAACTGTCTAGTTAGTTGATGAAAGTCAATAAGCCTTATTGAACCATGTGACTGGTGACTTGATGATCGTCTAAATGGTTACATCATTTGGATGGATTGTCCGGTTGGTTCTATTTGAATCGCCCGGCTGGTCTACATAGAAATTAGCTATTACAGTACATTTTATGCAAGTTAAACAGGACCAATGGTTAGATTTTTGCAAAGGGATATAAATACGACTTTATGAGCAGATAAAAACAATTAATAGAACTATATTCCTACAATTATTCCTCTTGTCTACTTGTACTTCATTTCAATTGTCTTGTGCTCATTATTTGTAATCTTTTGTAAACCCTAGTATAGTGCCAAGATTCATATTTGCAACTTTTATTCAAGAGAGTACTATACTAAGTGATGGTGAGTTGTTGTAATTGAAAGATCATTAGTGTTAGAGATTGGGTATAGGTACTTGTGCCTTTGAGATTATTATCAATAAAAATTGTGTGTGAAGATCTCAATTGAGGCATTAGGTGATTGTAGAGAGTAAGAGGTGGTTCAAACCTCAAGTTAAAATTTCAAGCTTGATTTCTCTTTCCCTATCCTCTTTATTTTTGGCACTTTTATTATATATTATTATCTTGATTAGACTTATTGTTGGTTTATTTTAATATTGTATTTTTTGTTGCTTAAATTAAGAAATTTGTATTAAAACAAAATTTGAGCAATGAACTCAATTCACACCCACCCCCCGAACCCCCCCATTCTTGAGTTCTTAGTGTAGTATTTCAAGATACACCTAGCTCCATGAAATCTTTCTACCCCTACTTCACCTCCGATCCCAGGTTTGTTATTTTGATTGAGTTTAAAAGTTTTGGAAGGTCATTTTATGATTTCTCCCAATTACCATATACCATTTCACTTACTTTTCTCTTCCCCTCGAACACCCGTCTTCTCATCACTTTATATCTAAACTTATTCTGAATATTTTGTCCCAAGTCTACAATAGTAATGTCAAGGTTTGTGCTAACATTTCTAATGAAGCGCCTGGCCATTAAATTACTATATATCTAAGGATGATCTTCTCTTATTGCTAGGTTAATACATGTATGTGGTCCCTCTAGAATTGTTTTGACAAACATGCCATAAACCTACTTCTTATATGCTCTTAGCCTTCACTTACATCCAGTGGCCCTTTCTGTATAGTCAATGTACCATAATGTTGGGTCCGATTCATGTACTAAAAAATTTATTGCCGTTTTATATTATAATTCTTTGCTGTATCTTGCAAATCTTTCTTAATACTGAATCTCATACCAACATTCAAATCTTCGTTGTCAACTATGTTGCCACACTATGCATTTTGTTCATCTTCAAAAGTAGCATATCTACTATCACCACCCATATTTTAGAACGAGATTGGATCTCTTACAATAAGCTAGTTGTATTGTGTTATAAGAGATTGAAAAGTGATTGGCGTAGGCACAAATGGATTTTCCATAGAAACATGGCCTACTAAGACATCAAAAGCCATCCTGTCTTTACCATCATCATCTTCCTTATCATTATCGCCTTCACCTTTCTCTTCACCCCCATAGCCTTCCTCTTCACTTTCATCCTCACCATGTTTGTCGTCACATCCTTAGAAACCCATAGCAATCCTTTCCATATAAGGATCATAAATCAGATCTTCTTGCCAAATTTCCCCATACACTACATCAAGTGATTCCTCGTTCACATTAACGTTCATAGTATCATCCTGTACTATGTCTTCCATTGTAGTATTAAATTGACTCTCATTAACCATGTGAAAATTAGTTCCCAAAGAGTGCACTTGCTATGATGCAATGTTCATGGGGTTATTATTAGGGCCCACATTACTCTACCTACCCTTTCAAACATAAATGTGTTGTAGACCTCGTTCACCAAACGCTTTAACCATCTCAATAAAGTTTTCCACATCTTCATCGTCCTTGATGGGCATCAACTTATAGTGCACATTACCTTCGTAATATATTGGAGGCTTGTGAACAATTTCTATTTCGGCAATGCCAATCCTAATGCTATTGAAAATTCTGTGCAAAAAATAAGTATAGCTTGACCACTTATTCATTTTTAGCTTCTTCATTGGCTCCTTATCATATTCCACACCCATGCTGCCCCTCACAATATTTCCATATGCGTAGATAAAAATTTTCACATAATCTACTATTTTACCCCTAATTATTACATGAGTGACCACTAAGTTAGAACTCCATACAATATTCACATTTCATTCTTTAAAATTGTCACTTCTAAGCAACATAACATCATTATATGACTCCTATCTTCAAAAGAACTTTTACTAACTACGTTACTCATATTAATCAACCAATATTTCTATTACTATCGTCAATAACTAACTATAGATGACTTAGAAAATACCAATGCAATTTATACAAAGTAAGTGTAAATTTACCTATGAAACATAAATAACTAAATGTACTAAAATTTCATAAGAAAAAATAATTATACAATAATAATAATAATAATTAATTCAAAGGATAGGTTAAATGACACTAATCAATTCTTGTAAAAATGTGAGTGCCTGGGCACTAATACACGAGTAAGATAGAGAATTTTGCATATGAAAAAAATATTGGAGAGAAATTTTCTGAGTGAGAAAATGAGGTAGATTACTTAGTCTAGGGGTATTTTTAGTTACATTGAAATTGCATTGGGTAGGGGGGGGGGGGGGGTGGTGGAGGGGTGGTGTGCATGCCACTTCAGTGCAAATTTCGACTGAAAGTGAGCCCATAATAATTTTTACTAGGAGCCTATTTTCATGCTATTTTTTTATAAGTGCTCTAACGACATACTAAACTATTGTATTTTCAACCGAATTATCTATCCAAGTTTCTTCTTTTTATGGATTAGATTCAATCTTCTCTTAATTTTACCAAACCTTTTATTTGTAATTATTTAAACAAATCCAAATGACATTTGTTTGTTTTAATAAGGATTTTGTGGATTTAGATTAATCTATCTAAGAGAAATATATAAAAGATTCAATAAGATTTTATGGATGTTCAAGTTATGATCTTTGCAATAATTTTCCTCCACTTTCCCAATCCTCTCTACCTTTCTTGCATAAGAAGGGAAAGGCAAAAAATTCAACATGCTTGCTTTTTGGAATAATCGAACCTATAACCTTACTTGTGCCTCTATGCTCTATTACTAGCTTTGTTATTGGCTTTTCCCAACAAATTTAGCATCTCACATATACTTAACTATTTTAAATATGGGCTTAACTGTAATTTTATTTTGCAATCCTAAGCTTAAATAATTTTTAAATTAACCCAAAAAGATTTTCAACACAACTTTAACTTAATAAATCTTAAGTCTTAATTACTCTAGTTAAAATTATTTTAAAATTCAAACTTCAATCAAAAGCCCAAAGTTTTAACTAGATTTTTCCTAAAGCATTTTTTAATGAAGCTCAATTTTCCTAAAAACTCCAAATTTTACTGAATTATATGTATATTTTTGAATTTTACCTAATTTGACCCTAAATGGCTGATTGACTCAACTTTAACATTTTGTAATTTTTTTATATTTTCTTTTGTATTTTTTCAATTTTATAATTTTTTTTGTAAAGTTGGACTAAAAAATAAAATAAAATAAAACCTAAAATAAAAGGGTGGTAAAAATAGGGTTTCTACACCTTTCGAAAAGCATCTCTAAAAGACATATAAATAATCATATCTCACTGCATGAAATGTTAACAATGAATTTTCAAATTGTTATCATAACCTATTAGATGTTGTTTGTCGTTTTAGCTATAACATGTTGATATATATATATACGTACATGTTTGTGTATGTAATTTAAAAATTTAACTTATATCCTTTAATAGTAATGCTATTAACACATATACAATGATAACATAAATAGTAGAGTCAACCATCTTAGTAATGGTAATATCCAAATCACCTATAATAACAATTTATGTGCGTGTGTGTATAAAGGATTTAAGACCTTCCATAAGGATGTTTAATAAATATATAGATACCAAAATGCCTACTACTAACAAGTTCTTGGTAGAAGAAATATTGTATGGTGAAAAAGAAAATGTTATCTACAAAATTGAACAAGTGAATAATTAAAATTTTACAAGATCATAAGCAAGTATATTATATAACCTGCATATGCATCCAAAAATTTTCCTAAATGAAATTAAATTGCTGGATCAATCGCGAGATAAATTTTTTTTAGTACTCAATAAAGATTTAGAAATCATTAATTAGATTTTATTTAAATAAATGATACTCTAAAAATATGAACTAGAGCCATAAAAGTATTGGTCAGAAGATAATGAAATTAAGTAGTTTAATTTAGATTTACGTTGATTAATAATAAAACTATGAAAATTTATTTTTACAAATGACTACCTTATTGCACCCTTTTTCCTAGATTTAATCCCTTTCAAGTTACTAGTCTTACGTTTTTTTTTTTATATTATTATTTTTCTCTATTATTTCTAAATCTACTAGCCTAACCTAATCAACAACACACTATCTCTTATAAATATTAAAAGATCTACAGTATAATAAAATCCCCTGCAAAGTACAATAATAATTCCCCAAAATCTCTCGCTGTGTCTCTCTCCTCTACCTTACTCTTTTCGAACGAGCAAGATCTTGCTAATCTCTCTCTCTCTCCCTCTCTCTCTCCGTCTGGACCTACACGCTGCTCCCCACCCCTTTTCTTCTTTATCATCATCAGCTTCTTCTTCTCGTCCTCTGCCTATCCCTATTACGACCAACCCCACAACCTTCTACCTCTTCTCATCTTTCACTAACATCCAATCTTCACAACACTTCATCGGAGTTGACAGTGTTGGATGAGCGCTGGTCAAATGTTTGCTAAATCGAATTGAGGTTGATTCCGGTGATCAAAGGTGGAGAGGATGTAGGCAGTAGCAGTAACCAGTTTGGAAGAGCTTCTGGGAATCTCCGTTCTCAAACCGCTCCGTCCAATATTCTGTACACCGATGACGGAGAGGTTTCGCTACTAACTATAGTGTTCAATTTCTCAAATAATTTAGTTTATTTTATTTTATTTGACAAATGAAAACTCTTTTTAATTCATTATCAAATTAAAGATTTAGCAACTTAAGAAACTTGGCTAATTGAATTATGAGTAGCTATGGTCGAAGAAGATAAATAGTAAAGAAAAGATGGTTGAGTTTGGAGTGAAAATGTGTTTCCGAGAAAGTCTTACTCTAGATGACACTGTTCAATATGCAATTATAGTAGGACAGAGGACTTTATGGAAGAGAAAACTAACGAGCAATCTGATAATTATACATGGACTCATAGCAAAATTATAACTATATTAGAAACTACACAACAGGACATATACAATGATTTACCCATTTTTATTTTCTAACAATGAGTCATGTTCAATGTAAGCTAGAAGAGCACTAACCAGACTGAATACTAACCAAATACTCTTAGAGGTATACATATCTTTATAGTGTAAAAATCAATTATATGGTGTCCAACATAGAATCCCTAGATTTTACCTTAACTTCAGAGATAATGGTAAATAAAAGATAAAATTTTGAATTATGAACCAAGTTTCATCTAGACACTTAGGAGAGGATCATTGGACTCCATGGGAATGGCAAATAAGTTATTAATAATAATAGTAGCAACAACAATACATATACATATGAATATAAAACAGTCCTTATTTGCCATGACAACAACAGATGGTATAATACAGATATATATATATATATATATATATATATATATACATACACATGTCTATATGAATATCAAAGCGGTAGAATAAGTAAAAAATAAAATGGAAGACTTCTCTTGCTCTATATGTACATACATGCATATATAAATATGTGTGTATATATAATAGATGATTAAAATCATTTCTACTATAATTAATAAGATTTTAAATATGAAGCTGGACAATTTTGTTAACAAAATTTAACAAATCATATACCGATTAACATAATTAATAAAATACCCCCATTATTTGTATTGTGGACCTAGAAAAAGAGTGTAGTAATCAAATTTTACTTACAAAATATTTCACACCCATTTTGATTCAATTGAAATAAATAGTTCAACAAAACCTATGATTAGGCATAGGTATATATGTACTATAAATATTGGCTACTCAACAAGCCATATGATACTTGTAGTAGTCTACATGCTATTAATAGTTTGACATGCAAACATGTTCATCTATACATGCATTACACGGATATTTAATTGAATACTGATGCTTTGTAGAGTAAATTTTAAGCTTATTAATTTGAAAAGATTATAATATAGCCATAGTTAACAATTACAAGCATTAGAGAATTAATTAGGAAATTGATATAACTATGTGTGAATATTGAAACTAGACACAATCATATCCTTTTGTAGACTATGTTTAGAAAAGAGTAACTTTGAATATTTGTAATAACTTAAGTTGTTTAGTAGTTAAATAAATGGTTAGATAAGAATTTGGAATCAATTAATAATAAATATGAAAAACTTAGCACTAAACAAACAACTCCATATAAAGGTATACTTAGACACCTACACATCGACTTCATTTGTCTAAAAATCTCATTTAAGACAAAAGATGTAAATGAATCGTAAAAAATGGGTCATAACCGGGGACTAGATAAGTCATAATGGTCATCTAACTTATCTTAATAGCATAGTTATTCCAAAATACTCATTAAGTCTTACTATCTCTTTAGGTGATTCAATTGTTAACTCAAGATATTCCAAAAACGGTGCCAAGTGAGCAATTATACCCAAGTGAAGAAGTTCTAATGATTTACTATCTGCTTGCTGCTTGATATTTTTGCTAGTTAATTTTGATTGTCTATTGAACGACCAATTGCCTTGTGTGCTATTATCCATGTAGTCAGCAAAATAACTAAAGAGATAAATTACTAACTTAAATAACTAGATATACAAGTTGGAGTGTATAAGCTTTGCCAATTTTTATAAATTGTTCACAAAATACTTTTTTTCTTTAAATGTTTTTCTAGTGAGTAATTGTTATATAAAACTTCATTGTAGCTTGAAAAAGCCGATATATTTTTTCCTAAAATCCCTTTTGGGTTTTTAAAATGTGTCTTGTTATAAAACCTACTTACGTGCTCTTAAAAAGCCACTGATGAAAATTTTGAGACAAAGTAAATGAATCATTGTTGGGTAATTGATGGTAGATGGCCTAAGTCAAGGCCCATTCAATTTAGCCTTTGGCATTAGTAATAATTAAATGAAGGTGGATACCTAGATCTACCTAGTATGAAAATGTCTTAAGTTGGGGGCACCTAACACTCAAACACAAGTGTAATCGACGTTTAGGCGATATAACTCTATACCTTCCATAGTTCCAGACTCCCATAGATGTATTGTTAGCATTCACTGTGCATGCATTTATTTTGCATGTAGATATATTGCATAACCGTGTTATTAATTCTTGATAACTTATTTGAACGGTAGTAGTGAGTAACGAATTCACTAAGTTGTGGTTTTGCTCACCCTTAATAGTCTTTCATGCATGTTATATCAAAGTTGAGAATGGGTTAAGAGCTAACTAGCAAGTGTACAAGACTTAGATTGCAAATAATAAGTACATGATAGAATGTTATTTACATTGAACTTAGATTGTATGAGAGAGAATATTAAAACACGTACTTTTTTTATTTTCAAAGTCTCTACCCCTTTAGACTTATCTTATACCAACACCATTTAAAAAGTTTTTACCACCTAATCTTATTGTTTGGTAGGGTATTTTGATTCTCTGCAATTTTGATAAACTATAGAATATTGATTTCTTAGTTATTTTCCTAATTAATTAAATGTATGTATTATGATTAAAAGTAAGGAGAGGCTAAGTTAGAGTCTTGCAATGTTTAACTTGCAAGTTAGTCTTCATATTGTAGGTACATACATGATATGGTGACTTTACGATAATTCTACTAAGCCCCCATTAGGGCTATAATAGAAGTGATATTAGAGTTACAAGTTATCAAAGATAGGAGGAACCTATGCAATGGTGAGATATGATAGCACCTAAGTAGTTTCGTAGCAATATAATATAAAAGATTTAGACCCTAATATATATATATGCAAACATGCATACTTATCATAATAGGATTTTTGTCGAATGCCTAAAATCTTATGATCTTGTAGTATTTTCATTCAAAACTATATCGACAATGATAGCAATCAAGTTTCGAGGAGGAAACTTAATATAAGGAGGAGAGATTGTAAAATCCCCAAAAATTAATAAGTTAGATTAGAAAATTATTTGACTATTAAAATTATCTTAGTAATAATGTTACTTAATATTTTTGAAATTGGAATAGGAGAATAGGCAAACGAAAAAAATTTGAATGATTTCAATCACACATTGGTTCATATGTTTGATAATAACAACAACTTAACAGTATAAACTTATTCTTAAGGAATGTAATATACAGCATCCTAAGGTTCATAAACTAAACCAAACTATAAGTACCTCTAGATCATAAGTAAAGCATCTTCCCTATTATAGTTTCATGAAAATTCAAGAGTAAATGATTATAGGATTCTTAAATACTTTGAAAAACTAATTTTTAGGAAAATAGATTTGGGAATTAGAAGCATATAATTATAAATTAGTATTCCATATGTGATAATAAGAAACTTTATTTAATGACAACAAATTGTATGTATGTATATAATTGTTTCTATTGTTATAGAATAGTAAAAGTTACATGAGCAAATTAATCTATACATATAAGTTAATTATATTTACAATTTAAAAATTGTCTTTACTTATTATCGTAATCTAAAAATAGGTCTATATACATTTAACCATAAGTAATGGTATTATTTTGAAGTGTATTAGTGTTTATTTAAGTGTTTCCAACACAAGTTATGATAATGTGTCCTATCTAATACAACCACTATTCCTAAAATGTTTTGTAATTAATGATATAATGTTTTATGTGTAAACCCCTACTTTTGTACTTGGTGTGATGATCCTTCAAAGAGCTTATTTATGTCTGTAATTTAGGGAGTGTTTGCATAGTTGTATTAGAATACATGAATAATAATATATTAAAAATTCTAAAAGTACCTTCTTGCTGTGTCCCTAATAGAAGCTTCATTGATAATGGTCAATTTATAAATAATATTGCTATGATTAAATACATTAGAATTATATGAAAGACTAAATTAGTGATTAAGAGTGATTGTAAAACAAAATAAGGTATTTATAAGATCCAATTACTCTTTCTAAAATATGGGATTTTATGGATTGCTAAACTTTATAAAATACAACCTTCTTGTTTAGTAAATTACAGAAGGCATAAATAAAAATTCATTAAAAAAAAAAAGAAGAGAAAAAGAAAAAACTTATGAAAAGTATCTTTAAGAGACATAAATAATCATATCTCACTGCATAAAATGATAACCATGATTTTTTGAATCATTATCATGGCCTATTGGATTCCATTTTAGCTATAACATGTTAACAAATATATATATATATATATATATATATGCATGTGTGTTTATGCATATAGTTTAAAAATTTAACTTATATCTTTTAATAATAACACTATTAACATATATACAATGATTCAAATCACCAATAATTTTAATACTTCTTAAGAATTAGGTGATAAAACTCTAATTATCAAGTTGCCTTTTGGTATAGTAGCTCAGAGCATGTCGAAAACTATAAAGTTAAGCATATTTAAGTTGAAGCAATCCTAGGAAGGGTGATCTCCTAGGAAGGGTGATCTCCTAAGAAGCTGCTGCACTAGGTGACAAAACTGTGTGCCATTTTACGTTAAAGTGAATAATACCTTGATGGGAGGAGTTTTAACTAAGTTATTATAAGTGGTATCAGAATAGTCCACCAAATGAAAGGGCATAGTACTTAGCTGGCTGTAGTCGTAGACCTGTGTGACAAAATTTATATGTCAGTTTTTTAAGGGAGATAGATTGCAGTACCCCTTAAGAACTAGGTGATGAAGTTGTAAACCTCATAAATTTTTAGTGTGAAACCCTAAATTGGATCTAAGTACTCTAGATAAATTTAAGCAACGACAAGGCTAGATAAACTAAAAACTTTACTAAATTATAAACCCAAAACAAATCTAATGAGAAAAACTCTAATATACTAATCGAAACCCTAATCACGTATAATAACCCTAGACCTTATATGTGTGTAAATGCTAAAGATTATATCCAAACCTAATAAAAACCCAAAAACTAAAAATTTAAGCTTATAAATATATAAATTTACTCTTATGATGATAAAATCCTAACTGAGTACAATTACCGTTCAAAATGCTTAATCGCGTAAAATTATTAATGAATGAATAGAGATAACTCTTAAATATTAACAAACGTAAAGAGTAACAAATTAATTTACAAAATTAATAAGATTAAGAATATTATTTTGTAATTATTTATGACTTCATATATATATGCATATGTTAGTATTATATAAATTTAACTATTTGAATTTAATTTTATTGCATACTTTATGTTTATGTATTATATAGTAAACATAATTATACATCCTATAATTTTCTTCATAATTATATTATAAATTATTCAAAATATTATTTATAAGATTAGAAACATTTAAAGAAAAGTCAAAATTTTATTATTTATTTATTTACTTATTTCTTTATCCTTCCATTTTTCATTTTATTTTCTTTTTCCCTTATCAATTTATGAATGCCATATGTACATGTAATTAACACATGTAAGAAAATTGAAACAAGCCAACCAAATGTCATTTTCGTCTTATCTTTTTATCTTTTCCTTTTTCCCCTCACTGCCGGCCATGTGTTAGCTCTAGAACTTTGTTCAATTTTCTTTGTTTTGTCATAATTTAACACACATGTGTAGCTTATTTTCTCTAAAAGTGAACCAACACACTTCCTATCCCTTTCTAATTTTCCTTCTCTTATTTTTCCTTCACTTTTTTCCACCTACCATTCCATTATAATTTCTACTACCTACTCCATATTTTACCAATATCAAGAGGAGGATAAGAAGCTTTCTTCTCCAAATTTTATCAAGAACAAAGTAATCATATAACCCTTATATTGTATTAGACTTGTTTTATGTAATTTAAGTTTTGTGTAGTTTCTTTTATATTAATATGTATTTCTATACTTTATGTATTAGGAGTTATACTACTAAAAAGAAATACATGAATTCTAGCATTTTGTAATAAAAATTTCAAGTATATATGTTTGATGATATGTATAATCTTTATTCTTTATATTCTTGTATTTGCATATGGATATATTTAAATATATGTAAACATATGTATGCTATATATATATATATAACACATACATACAATTATGTACATACATATTTGTAAGGTTTACACACACACACACACACATATAGTACATGTATAAATATATAATAATAAGTATATTTACCTTGTTATATACATATGTGAGATATACTATAAAGTAGTATAAATACATATATGTAAATAAGTAAGAAAACATAGGATAAGATTACATATATGTATATGCGCCTATATGTATACTTCAATATTTAAATAAATATGCACATAGAATAATTTAAGTATTTATATGTATATATATATATGTATATCGAAAATTACATAAGCATATATTTATGTATTATATCTAATTTTTTTAAGAATAAAGTAAGAAAACATAAAAATATATATATGTATATGCACATGTATAAATATACATAAAGTGTTAATATAGAATAGGTATAAGTATAAGTACATATCTACAAATACGAGTATATTTATAATAACATTATAATTCCTTAAGATAAAATAATAAATATATATATAGATATAGATATATAGGTGGGCCGTGAACCTTAAAAGGGAATTAGAAGACAATTTACAAAATTTAATAAATCATAATAATATGTACGTATGTATGTACATATATTAATATTACAAAATTAGAAAAACATAAAAATTAGCAAGATATAGAAACTGGTGACTTAGACCAATAGGAAATTGCCATGTCAACTTTCCCTAAAATCTCCAATTAAAATCATAAACTATAAAAATAATTAGAAAATAATAATAACTAATTAATTAGGAAATTACAATAATAACAAAAATCAACATAATTAGTAAATTAAGCTTAAAATGGAGAAATAAAGAAATTATTGTAAAATGGACTTAAAAGTAAAATATTTTAAATATATAAAATTTCAAAATTAATTAATTCATAAAATAATAAACAAAAGCTTAAAATTAATAAATAAAGTTATTTAAGCTAAAATAACTAAATTCATAACACTTCAAGCCCATAATAATAAAAGTGGGTTTGAACGTCTAAAATAGACCTTAGTATGTGAAAGTACATCTGAAAATGAATCGATTGTAAGTTTGTAAAAATCGAAGTTAAAATGAAAAAGTTATAAATGATTGACGAAAAAGCTTGAACTGGCAAATTTTGTAAGATAAATAGGAAATTTATATAGGTTTTTAGATAAAAAAACCTACATAAAATAATTATTTAGTTTAGATACTTAGTATCTTTTCTATTTCATAATTATCAATGGATCTTGATAAAGATACTAATCTTTCCACCGATTATTATGATTCTTGAGCTCTATCATGGCTAAGTGAGTACTTCTAATGATTCCATATATGTTTGTGCTTGTAGTTAATGATATTTAATTATTATTGATAATTGATTAATGTGTGCGATTAAGATATGCAAGTGATTGTTGTTGCTTGATATTGTAAATCTTATAAAACCCATAGTCTGAACCTTAATTTAAGTCTAAGCATCCTAAAATATATCATGAATTAATAAGGTTAGTAGCGATAAAATTTAATAAATCGAATATAGTATCGATAATAAAAATTCTAAAAATTAATCGAAACCTAAATCGCGTACAAAAACCCTAAATTCGATTTATGCATAATTACCCAAAATCGAACCTGAACTTGATTAAAATCCTAAGACTATAACTTTAAGCTTATAAAATAATAAAATATTACTTAATAATGATATAATTGTAATCGAATACAATTATCGACTAAATCGCGTAATTGCATTAAATTTTTAATGAAAACGTTAAAATAACTCATAAAAATTATAATTATAACGGATACCAATTAAATTGAAAAGTTTTCAAAAAATTTGAAAATTAATTTATAAATGTTATTTTTACTATTTTTATGTTTAAAAAAATTACATATATTTAGTTTTGTTTTCTATTTTCTTCCTTTTTCTTTTCTTTTTTTTTTCCTTCTATTTTTTTCTCTCTTCCACTTTGAACTCCAGCATATCTTAATAGTAGCCCACGTGAGGAAATTCATCTTTAGGTGTTGATTTCACAAAGAAGAAAAAAATGAAGGCATGATTACCTTGTCCCATCTTAATAAATGCTCAAGTTAACTTAATATATTTTCTCTTCTTATTTCTATTTCTCTTTCTAAATTGCTGCATATGCCTGGAAGATTGAAATCTAAAAAAAAAAAAAACATAAACAAAAACAAAAACAAAGAAGAGAACCAAACCAAGAAAAAGAAAAGAAAAGAAAAGAAAAGTAAAGGGAAACCAAATCAAAGCTCACATTACAAATTAATTAGAAGAAAAAGAAGAAGAAAGAGATCAAGTGGATTGAGTAATTAAATTACTAAAAGATTTAAGTAAGTTATTATTTAAATTTTGTACATGTATATATACTTTATACTATGTACATATATATTAGGTATTTGTTATTTTTCTTTTATTTTATTTCATGTATTACACGTATGTATGCATAAAGGTATATGTATTTTGTGTGTATGGTCTAAAGTATGCACATGTATGTGTATAATATAGATATACTATATATTTCTATATGTATATATATGTATATATAAATAAGAATACATATAGTATGTATTTAGTATTTTTACTATTTAGGTATTAATATATATGTATGTATAAGTGAATATATAGTAGTATGTATGTACATAGTATTTATGTTAATATATAATGTAAAGTCTAAGTAAATGAATATGATATATATATACATGTATTCCATATTATTATATTTAGGTACATATGTAAGCTATTTTATATACATATATGTGGTGTGAATATATGTACATGAATATATAAACATAGTATTTATTATATATATATATATGTGTGTGTGTGTGTATGTGTGTGTGTACAAGTATAATAATAGGCATATGTATATATATTTATATCTAGTATTTTCATTTTACAAGAATTTTTTTATATATATTTATATATGTATTTGAGTTAGACGTTGTATATATGGACTATAGTATTAGCATTATATATATATATATATATATATATATATATTTAGTACAACCGTATACGTATATATGTATATAAAATACAAATACATCCATATTATACTTATACATATAGTATATAGTATATAATTAAAGTCAAAATAATTTCTTACATAAAGTATAGTGTACATTAAATAGTATATATAATATACGATAATATTAATTTACTAAATAAAATAAGTTAATAAACATGTATATATATAAGAGTACCGTAAATTAGGAAAAAAATTTAATAATTAAGTAAATTAGAAAATTAATCAAATATAGTAATAAGTATTTATATATATGTATATCGTAAAATACAAGAAAAATAATAAGTGAAAAAAATTGAATTAATAATTCTAAAATCTCAAAAATAGGTAAAAATAAGTAATTAGAGTAAAATAAGCTTAAAATAAAAAAATTTTCAATTATATGATTTAAATCATTATTAAATCGTAAATATACTAAGAAAAAGCTTAAATTAATATTTTATAACTTTTAAATTAAAATAATAAATTTTATGGTATTTTTATATCACTATTCAAATTGCAAGTCATAACATCCGAAATGAATCTCGCTACAAGAAAATATACTCAAAAACGATCAAAATAAATTATAAATTTATAATGATCCGAGTTAAAACGAAAAGGTTATATACGATTCGATAAAAAGCTCAAATCGACGATTTCACGTAACTAAGTTAAGCAAACAGTACAAATTACAGTACTAGTTTAGCTTTAAATTCCCAAACTTATAATTTTCTATGTTCCTTATTCTTAGATGATCTTAACCTTAACCTTGAGATGCTATTGGATTATTACGACTCTTGAGTTAATTATAACTGAGTGAGTTTTTCCTAATAATTCCATGCTTGCTTGTATTTGTAATTAGTGAATATAAATTATGATTAATAATTCAATATTGTATGGGACTGGGCTATATTTATGTATGATAACTGTTTGTTAATAGTGAATTTATTTTAAAGTATGATAACATATTAATTGTTATATAATAGATTCCCTAGGCATTAATTGTCTATAACCTTGTTGATCACTGAATAATAAGACCTAATTTTACTTGACTTAAAAAAGCTAACTCAAAACATGCATAATCATACACTGTATAACTAATTCTAATCGTTACATTACATAGAGGTAGCGAAAGGCTATACATAAATTGATTATTTGATTAATATAGATTTCGTATAGTGCACACATACGATATAACCTTACCCTAGTCCACAAGATCGCTAAGTGTTGGAGGTGCCAACAGCCTAGCTAAGGGTCGAGTCCAGAGGCCTTCATTTAGAGGTGAGTGGGAGCTATGTGAACCTATTTACAATCATACGTAGAGTTTGATTTTGCTTAAAATTGAGAATGGATATGCCATTACATTTTAAATATGAAACATGGAGTTTCGTTATGAAATAAGCTCTAGTATGATACCTGAATCTGAATGTATCAATATATCTCCAATCCTGACTTCAGAGGGCGTTAAATTTGAGTTTCATACAGTACCGAGTCACCTGCATGTATTTGTTTGGCGTACAGATTGACATGCATTCATTTAATTGATATATAACTTGATTGATGTATGGTTGAGGAGATTATCTCACCAAGCTAGTTAACTTATACTCTTATAGTTTACTTTTGCAGGTCGAGTTGTTTATGGAGTCGAGCTACCACATGCCGAAGGTTAGTTGTACATCAGGGGGTTGATGTGAGAGTAACATGTGATCGAAGTATACTTATGATAGTATATTTAGATTATGAATCTTATTATATAATGAAATGATATTAGATTGAGTTAAGAAGTACTATAGACTTCTTATATGTAAATTTTTATATAAATAGATTGTGTTTTATATTTTTTTAGCTCATTATTATAATCATGAAATGATATTACTTACACTTGCACAACTCTTGGTTATCAGTTGTAGCTATAACCTTATGTATCGCATAAAGGGTTATCGATTGTAAAGAAAATCAATCTACAGTCCTTTACACAGTATATGGCAACTGCTACGACTAGCCTCCTCGAGTCATGATAGATATATTGTGAAAATACTTTAAATTTTGATAATGAACTGTTTATTGCATTATATATTGTTATAGAAAATTTGATTGACTACGATATTGTTTAATTACATAATAACCAGATCTAATTATATTTGACTCTGCTAAACTAAACTAAATCATGCATAAACATGAATTACATATAATAATTCCTACCATTACATCACATAAAGGTAGTAAGAGGTCATGCATGGGTTGATTAATTATAATTAAAGTGTTTTAGTATTGTGTACACATACAACATAACCTTACCTTAACCGATGGTATTACTAGACGTTGGAGATGCGAACCGCTTGGCTAATGACTAAGTCAAGAGGCCTCCATTTAGGGATAAGTGTAGTTTGTAGGAGGTCATTCACAAACATACCTGAAACTTAGTTTTAAACCAAAATCAAACAGAATTTTTTTACTTGAATACGAAACGTGAGGTTTCATAGTTATATGAGTTTAGGTATGATACCCGGATCAGACTGATAGCGTATATTCTCTAACCCTGACTTTAGAGAACATTAAATCTAAGTTGTATATAGTACTTATTTAATTATATGTATTTATGTGGCATTCTGTTTAACTATGCATTCATATTTTTGTAAATAAATATTGAATAACTTGCTTGTTAGTATAATTGAAGGATAACTCACTAAGATTTATAGCTTAGACCCTTGTAGACTTCAGATACAGGAGAACCTATTCACTATACCAAACCGATGTATACTCGAGGTTTGTAAACCCTAGGAAATTAATAGTTGAACCTTAACTTAAGTCCGAATATCCTAAACTGTACAATAAGTCGATTAGGTTAGTAACAATAAAATATTACGAAGTTTAATAAATCAAATATAAATCCTAAATTAAGGAATTAATATAAATCGATAACAAAACTCTAGGAATTAATCGAAATCCTAAATTATATACTAAAACCCTAAAACTGATTTATACCCCATTAAAAAAATTGAATCTAAATTTGTTCAAAACCCTAAAATTATAAATACAAACCTATAAAATAGTTAAATATTACTCAATAGTGATAAAATTATAGTTGATTGCAATTTTCGACTAAATAGCCTATTCGCATGAAATTTTAACGAAATCGCTATAATAACTTGTAAAAATTATAATTGTAACGGGCATCAATTAAATTGATAAAATTTCAAAAAAATTTAAAAATTAATTTACGATGAATAGCCTATTCACATGAAATTTTAACGAAATCGCTATAATAACTTGTAAAAATTATAATTGTAACGGGTACCAATTAAATTGATAAAATTTCACAAAAATTTAAAAATTAATTTACAATGAATAGCCTATTCGCATGAAATTTTAACGAAATCGCTATAATAACTTGTAAAAATTATAATTGTAACGGATACCAATTAAATTGATAAAATTTCACAAAAATTTTAAAAATAATTTACGATGAATAGCCTATTCACATGAAATTTTAACGAAATCGCTATAATAACTTGTAAAAATTATAATTGTAACGGGTACCAATTAAATTGATAAAATTTCACAAAAATTTAAAAATTAATTTACAATGAAAATTTTTATAATTTATATATTCTAAAAAATTACATATATTTATTATTAATTTTTATTTTCCTTCTCTTTCTTTTTCATTTTATCTCTTTTCTTTCTTTTCTTCCTTTCCTTCAATTGCCACGTTCAGAAATCAATTTGGAAAAATTCAAACCAGCAACCCACGTGAGAAAAAAGAAATGCCAAGTGTTGAATGGTAAAAAAATAAAAAACATTTGAAATATTACCTTTATTTTATCTTCATTAATTAAAGGATTGGGATAAGATTTGTTTTGCCTTTTTAACATTTGCTAAACACGTGAAAAAAAACAAAGCAAAAAATCTGGAAGCAAAAAACTGAAATCCTGGAAGCAACAATGTGAGAAAAAGAAAGAAGAAAAAGAAGGAAGAAAAAGAAGAAGGAAAATAAGAAGAAAAACTAAGAATAATAGATAAGTAATTCATTTTAGTAATATATATATATATATATATATTATATAGTATACACATGCATAAATATAGTATTTTTATGGTTTTTTTTTTTTTTTGTATTTTTACATGTAACATGTAACATGTAACATATAACATTGCTATTACATGTCTATGTGCATGAATACTTAAATTTAATTATATATGTATGTATAAGGCTAAGTATGTATACATATATATACATAGGTATATTATACGAAAAAGTATGTATTATGTATTTTTTTAGGAATACATATAATTAGTATTAAGTATTTGATTAAATAACTATAGTATATATATACATATTCGTACCGTAAACTATATATATATGTATACATGTATAATTATTTTCATATATATATATATATGTATAGTCGTATAGTATATATGTAGTGGTGCATGTTTATAAATGATACTATACGTATATAAGATATATAATATAAAGTATATGCTTTATGGTATACGGCATATACCATATAATACATATATAATATTTAATATACATAGTTTACAATAAATACTATATAAATATATATAATATGTAGTATATGTTATTATATGTATACCATATAGTACATATATAGTATACTGAATATGTATTAGCATATATGATACCTAATATTTACTAAATTCATGAATATGTAAGATGTAGATATATATATATATATATGTATGTATGTATAAATCATGAAATACATAAATAATAAGAAAATGAAAAATAATAAAAATAATAAAGGTCATAATAATAATAATAATCATAATAAAGCTAAAAATCTCAAAAATAGGAAAATATGCTCAAAATAATAAAAATATCGAATATATGATTTAAATAATTATTAAATCATAAATATTTTAAGAAAAAGTGAAAATTAATATTTTATAATTTTTAAAGTTAAATAATAATTTTTGTGATATTTTTTATATTACAATTTAAATTACAAGTCACAATGTCCAAAACGGACCTCGTTACAAAAAAATACGCTCGAAAATGATCAAAATGGATTATAAGTTCATAACGATCCGAACAAAAACGAAAAAATTATATGTGATTCGATAAAAAAGCTCAAATCAGCAATTTCACGTAAGTAAGTAAGATAAACCTTACAAATTAAAATATTAGTTAACTATAAATTCCCAAACTTACAAATTTCTATTATTTTCAAGTAATTTCGATATTGACCTTAAGCTGCCCCCAACCTACTACGACCCCTAAGCTAGCTATGACTGAGTGAGTTTTTCTTAATGATTCCATACTTGTTTGTGCTTGTAGTTAATGAATATAAATTATGAATTATAAATGAATGTGTATGAGATTGGGTTATGCTTGTGCATAATAATTATTGTTGATGGTGAATTTACTTTAAATTTCAATAATATAATGTTTATTGCATAGTAGATTCACTAGATTGATTGTTTGTAACTTGGAATGATCACTAAATAAATAAGACTAAGTTTTATTCAACTAGAAAAGTTAACTTGGATTATGCATAAATCATACACTACATAACTAATTCCGGCAGTCACATTACACGGAGGTAACGAGAGGCCATACGTAGGTTGATTATTGATTGTTATTGATTTTATATGGTGCACATATACGATATGACCTTACCCCGGCCTGCGGGATGACTAGGCGTTGGAGGTGCCAACCACCTGGCTATGGGTTGAGTCTAGAGGCCTTTGTTTTGGGGTGAGTAAGGGCTACGTAAACCTGCTTACAATTATATGTAAAACTCATTTTGATAAAGATGGTAATGGATGTACCATTACATTTTAAACATCGAAACGCGGAGTTTCGTTATGAAATAAGTTCTACTATGATACTTGGATCTAAATGTACCAATCTCTAACCTTGACTTTAGAGGGTGTTAAATTTGAGTTGCATGCAGTACCTAGTCACTTACATGTATTTGTTTGGCATATTATTTATCATGCATTCATTTGGTTGAACTTAACTGTTGTATAACTTGATTGCTGTATGGTTGAGGGAAATTATCTCATTAAGCTAGTAGGCTTATATCCTTGTAATCTTCTTTTGCAGGCCGACCTTTTTGTGGAGTTGAGCCGTCGCATGCTCGAGGTTAGTTTTTTACCCGGGGTCAATATGGGAGCTGAATAAGGACGGAGAGTACTTGTGGATAAATTATAGATTTGAATATGTAATTTTTATATTAGTCTAACTTTAGATACATTTCAAACTTTGTATCTGTAAACTTTTATACAAATAGACTATGTGTTATGTTTTTATAATATCATTATTTATCATAAAATGATATTACTTAAGCTTGCACACTCTTGGTAATTAGTAGTAGTTGTAGCCTTGTGTATCATATAAAAGGGTTGTCGATTGTAAGAGAATTCTATTTGCAATCCTTTATACAGTATATGGCAACTACTACAACTAGCCCCCTCGGGTTGTGACAAAGTCAGTTTAGGATTTTAAGATATGTGTAAAAGTAGAGAGAAGAGTAAATATATGTAATGACTCTCAAGTAGAGTAAATTTTTTATAATATTCTATATCATAATATTTAGTAGTTATGTTAAGTAACTTTCTTTACTATTGTAGATTATTTACTAATACTTTGAGACTTAGAGTACTATATTATTATATGATAATGTTACTTTGTAAAATCTTATATTAGTATGTATATGTTGTGACATTATCTTTTCTTATATAACTCTTGGATAACTGGTTGTAATAACAATTTTGTATGTCGTATGAATGATCATTAATTGGAAGGAAAACCAATTTATGGTCTTTTGTTTGATATATGGCATCTGCAATGATTAGACCAACCTTCAAGTCATGATAGAAACTCTTATCATCGAGGTGTCTTTTAGTGTAGTGGCTTAGAACACGTCGAAACTCTGAAGTTTATCGTGTTTGGGCTGAAACAATCTCAGGATAGGTGATCTCCTAAAAAGTTACTACATCATGGGAGAAAACCGTACAACGTTCCATACTAAAGTAGACAATACATTGATGGGAAGAGTTCAAATCGAGTTATTACAAGACTACCTAAAGATGTTACACCTTAGCATAATGTACCATCAAATATAAATACCTATTTATATTCAATAAAAGTTCTATTGATAAAGAAAGAGTACTATAACGGAGTTCAACTTTGCACTTGTTTGTATAACAAAGTATATCCTTCAAACATAACTAAACATAAAACACAATACTTTTTTTTCTTTTTGTTTGTCTATGCAAGAAAAACATGCTATGCTCATACATGTAACATATATCTATATTGATATCCTATGCTCAACAATTAGTATATATACTTTATATATGTGTGTGTATGTAAAGTATTTGAAACCTGCAATAAGGATGTATAATAAATATATAGGTACCAAAATGCCTACTACTAACAAGTTTTTTATAGAAGAAATATTGTATGGCAAAAAAAAAAAATCTTATCTACAAAATTGAATAAGTGAACAATTATAATTTTACAAGATCATAAGATAAATTTACTATATAACCTACCTATGACATTCGAAAATTTTCCTAAATAGAATTCGATCGCTAAATCAATTGTAAAATAAATTCATTTAGTTACCTAGAAAAGCCTTAAAAATCCTTAAATAGATTTTATTTAAATAAATGAAGCTCTAAAATTATGAACTAGAGTTGTAAAAGTGTTGGTGATAAACTACCAACCAATAAACCCATTATTCATACATGGCTCCAAGGACTCCAATTTCTCACCTAAAGAATTTTCTCTCGGCAACCTACTAATGACAAGAAAGTTTACGTCAAAGGAATGTGGTTGAACTCTTGAGTTTCCCGCATTGTCATATGATGATCTATACACTCGGTAGTAATGATGCCGACCATTCTCTTACCGAGGACCCTATGTCAAGTAATTCGATCAGCTGTTACCAAAAGGTTCTTGTCAAGTGAAAAGAGACTTACTTAATGGCTACGTAGTTTTCTCTCAGCATGCCACCATTTCTCTTGTCCTGGCCCCTTTATTGCCACAACATTTTGATCTCTCTCACCTGTTGTACTCAGAGAATATTTGTATGGGACTAATGTTGCTCTGCTACCTCTCCACCTCGTTTGACATTGTACTACTTTTCCATTTTTATCTTTTGTCCTTTTTACCCTTTTTTTGTATGTAGTAGGAATCATCTTTTCATATATACTTTTTGTAATTTCTTTATTTGTAATATTGCCCAAGGGACTTATTAGAAATAGTCCCCTTCCCTTGTAAGTCAAAGATAACTTACGTTTTTACTGCATATTCTGTTCTTAACCTACCTTCTCTAAGTCCATCTTTCATACACTCTTCTCTAATCTTGCCAAGTAGCTCAGGATTAGTGGCGAGTAGACCTTGACATCAACTAATGCATCATATCAAGTGAGATATCAAGTTGTGTTGTGTTCATCGGTGAGTCACATCCTTTGAGTAGCTTCACGTCAACTACTCTTGTTCATCCGTAAACCATTTCTCTTTAATTTTCTTCGATATTTCCGAGGAATCATTTTAGATTTTAGTCAGATTTATCATGGTAAGTCCTAGTGATAACTAAGCTCTTAGGCATACCATTTAATTTCCTGATATCAGAGCTTGAGGTTGAGACCAAAAGCTATATAGTGATTGTCAATCTGCTATTCAAGATATTTGTGTGTATATTGAAAGCATCTAAGTGAAGCGTCTTTATTGAAGATTTGTGTTGAGAACGTTGAACCCTAGTGTATAGGGAGAAATTAACGATATTAAGAGTAATGCTCATTGTTGTGGTCAAGTTACACAATAAACACCACATACTACTGATGAGTAGATACAAGATCATATTACTATTGTGGCCAACTTAGTTGTCTTAATAAACAGGGTCTTAGAGATCGGATCACGTGAGAGAGTTGCTCAATAGGATTGAGAAATGAGAGATAAGCTGAGGAGGTAGATGAACGAGGGAGCTCTGAAAGCCTTTCTAGTGAACTAAGCACCACTGCAACGTGCCGATAAAGTCGCGAAGAGAAGGTTAGAGTTGGATGAAGTGGAAAAGTACGAAGAAGAAGAAGACCAGTATGTTGGGATTGATGATCGTGAGTTCAAAGTGCTAAGAGGTACCAAACATCTTAAGGTACAGATTTTGAGCTTTAACAGGTCTGGTAAGGCTGATGACTACCTAGACTGGGAAGAGAAGATTGAAAAGATGTTTGACTTCTATGATTATGAAGATGCTGTCTGCATTAGAGTAGCCGCATTAGAATTTTCTAGATATGCAGCAATATGGTAGAAGAAGCTATAGAATGTTTGCCTGAGGGCCCAACTCGAGGTCTAAACATAGAATAAGATGAAGAGAGTTCTAAGAAGTAGGTTTGTTCCCAAATACTACGAACAAGACACTTTTCAACAACTCTAAGACTTGAGGTAAGGTAATAGATCCATAAACGACTATGTTCGAGAGTTTCAATTGCTAATGATATGCTACGATGTCAATAAGCCTGAGACCCGAACCATAGCATGGTTCATCCTTAGATTACGGGCTGAGATTTGTAACATCATGGAGCTGCAAAGCCTCATAACTTTGGATGAAACCATCCATGTGGCCTAAAGAGTTGAAAGGCAACAATGGAACCAAGTTAGCTGAATGCTGAGTAATTGAACACTAATACCAAATAGGAGTAGCCTGCCGAGTTGACTAATGAATGGTAGAGTTTCAAATAGTTCCGAGGTGGAAGACCGAGGTCACATGCTGAGCCTACCAAACGAAGGCCGAGGTAAGAGTGAAATCGAGGAGCCTAAGATTCGAAGAGACTAGGGTCAGAATTCAAGTGGGAAAACCTAAGAAATCAAATGTTTTAAATACCTTGGCTATGAACACGTGGCTAGTCAATATCCGAACTGTCGAGTCATGACCATAAAGAGAGACAAGCCCTAATTTGAAGTAGAAAGTGTGAGTGAAGGAAAGGAAGAAGTGATAATCGATCAGATGCTGGAAGAATTTGAGGAAGATCTCGATGCCAAGATACTTCCTGAGGGTAGAGCCAAGTATTGCTTTGTAGTTTAATAATCTCTCTATACTATAGTAGCTAACGAGAATGAGCAAAGAGAAAACCTCTTTCATAAGAATTGTCAAGTGAATGGTAAGCCATGCATAATGATCATTAACGGAGAGAGCTGTACCAACGTCATCACGCAAGGGGTAGTTAAGGCTATGAAATTACTAACTCTTCTATACCCCAAGCTGTACAAGATTCATTGGCTAAACGAGAAAGGAAGACTATACGTTTCCAAGCAAGTTAGAGTACCAATTACTATTGGTGATAAGTACAGGGACGAGGTATTGTGTGATGTCCTTTCCATGTGTGCATCTCACATATTACTTGGTTGACCATAGCTATTTGACCTAAGAGTGCTACAGAATGGGTATAGAAATACCTACATGTTTCAAAAGGATGAGAAGAAAATCATATTGATAACTATTAGTCCTAAGGAAGTGCAAGAATCCCAAGAAAAAGGTTGTTAGATCTCTACAGTGGAAGTCCTTAGTGATTTGCTGAGCTCAATTTGCATAAGAAGTCAAGGACGAGGAAAATATGCTCCTTTTAGTTAGGAGATTCTCAGAGGTTAGAGAGGCTGCGAACTTACTATCAAAGTGCAGCAGCTATTTCAAGAATTTGCCGACCTTTTCCCTACCAAGATGCTGAAGAATTTACCTCCCTTGAGGGGAATTGAGCATTGCATTGACCTCTAACTAAGGGTTACCTTACCAAACCAACCCGCTTATAAGCTCAATCTAAAGTAGACAGCTGAATTGAAGAAGTAGGTGGATAAGTTGGTAGATCACAAATATGTCTATGAGAGCATGAATCCTTATGCCGTACCTACTGCACTCATGCCAAAAAAAGATTGAACATGGTAAATGTACATTAACAGTCGAGCTATCAATAAGATCACTATCAAATATTGATACCCGATCTAGCAGCTCGATGATATGCTTAACGAGTTACACGGCACTTGCATCTTTTCTAAGATTGACCTGAAGAGAGACTACGACCAGATACAAATGAGACATAAGGATGAATGGAAGACAGCCTTCAAGACAAGAGATGGTCTGTTCGAATGGTTTACAATGTCATTTGGACTAACTAATGTATCGAGTACTTTTATGTAGCTAATGAATCATGCACTAAGATCATTGATCGACAAATGCGTTGTGGTTTATTTTGATGATATTCTAGTCTACAGTGCCGACCTCTTTGTTTATGCCAAACATTTGAGATTGGTGTTTAACATACTCCGCGTCAAGAAATTATTCAGCAACCTAAAGAAATACGTGTTCTGTCAAAGCGAGGTTGCATTCCTCTGATATGTCATTTTAGGGAGTGGAGTTCAAGTTGATAAGAAAAAATTCAAAGCTATTAATGAGTGGCCTACGTCGACTAGTGGTGCCGAAGTCAAGAGCTTCCATGGGTTAGCCTCGTTCTATTGGAGATTTATCTAAAACTTTAGCTCCATAACTATGCCATTGGCTAAATTAGCCAAAAAGAACGTTGAGTTTAAATGGATAGAAAAGGCTTAGAGAAGTTTTGAAGATGTGAAGTCTAAGTTGATGTTTACTCCAGCACTTACCTTACCAGATTTCGAGAAGGTTCTTGAGGTTGAAAGTGATGCATCTAGTGTCGACATATGTACTGTCCTTATGCAAGAGTGCCGACCTATTGCCTACTTTAGCAAAAAACTCTGAGGTGTTGCCTTGAATTACTTAGCCTATGACAAGGAATTCTATGCCCTTGTCCTTACACTCCAAAACTAGTAGCATTATCTATTGCCAAGACAATTCATCATCTATTTAGATCATGAATCTCTTAAGCATCTTCGCGAGCAATAGAAGCTTTCTCAGCGTCACACCAAATGGGTTGAGTTCTTGGAGACCTTTTGCTATGTCATCAAATATAAGAAGGGAAGTACTAACATAGTGGCTGATGCACTTTCTCTCCATCATACCCTCTTTGCAACATTACAAGCTAAGGTACTTGGATTTTACACTTTACCTGATCAATATGAGCATGACCTACATTTTAGACCCTTAGTAACTAGGTGTAGTGCTAGAGGAGTTGCAAAAGGGTTCTACTTAAGTGAGGAGTTCTTGATGAAGGGCAAGTACATATGTATGTCGAGTGGTTCTATAAGGGAGCTATTGGTTCAAGAAGTTCATGTCGAGGGTTTAGCTAGCCATTTTAAAGAAAAGAAGATGATTGAGATATTGAAGGATCACTTTTACTGGCCTGGAATGATGAAGGATGTACACTAAATACTTGAGAGGTGCAAGGTGTGTAAGCATGCAAAAGGGAGGAAAGATCCTTATGGAGAATATATACTCCTACCAATTCCTGAGCAACCATGGACGGATCTAAGCATGCATTTCATGCTCAGCCTTCCCTACACATCGAGAAGATACGATTTGATCACAATGGTGGTCGATTGGTTTTGTAAGATGGGCCACTTCATTCCTTACCATAGAACTAATGATGCTTTATTCATTGTTAACCTCTTTTTATAGGAAATTGTATGACTATATGGAGTGCCAAGAAGTATTGTGTCTGGCCGTGATTCAAAATTCACGAGCTTCTTTTAGAAGACCCTATGGAGGAAACTCGGTACTAGGCTCCTATTCAGTACCTCTTGCTAACCCCAAACAGACGGCTAAACTGAAGTAGTTAACATAACCGTCAATAATCTCTTGTGCTCCACCGTTAGAAAGAACTCTCATGACTAGGATTTATGCTTACCCATAATTGAATTTGCCTATGATCGCTCAACTTACAGCTCAATTGGAACATCACCATTTAAGGTTGTTTATGGACTTGACCTGAACTTACCCTTGGATTTAATTAATAGCTTGACTACACAAGGGGAAAGTCAATCCGGCCTATAGCGTACTGAGGAGTTCTAAAGGTTACATCGGAAGATTGCCAAGCAATTAGCCAAAACTATAGCCTGACAAAAGGAAGTGGGAAACCGCGGAAGGAGGCGAGTCGTTTATACCCCTAAGGATCTTGTTTGGGTCCATCTTAGCAAGGAGCACTTCCCTAACCGAAGGACCAACAAACTATTGCCCAAAATGGATGGACCCTACAAGATCTTAAGGCACATTAATGATAACGCCTATGAGATTGAGCTACCCAAAGGTTTTGACGTATCTACCTCCTTTAACGTTGCCGATTTGACTCCTTATGTACCTAATGATGATGAAGATTAAGATTTAAGGGCAAATCTTCAACAACCTTAGGGAATTGATAAATTGCTGACCAACGGTTCCATTACTCGCACACAGCTCTAAGGACTCCAATCCCTCATCTGAAGAGTTCTCTCTCAACAACTTGCTGATGATGAGAAAATTTACGTCAAAGGAATGTAGCCGAACTCATTGAGCTCCCGACATTGTCATACATTGATCTATACACTCAATTGTGATGAAGCCGACCATTCACTTAGCGAAGACCCTATACCAAGTAATCCAACTAACTGCTGCTAAGAAGTTCTTACCGAGTGATGAGAGACTCACTTAATCGCTAAGTAGTTTTCTCTCAACATGCCACCATCTTTTTCATCCCAGCCCTCTTATTGTCAGAAAATCTTGATCTCTCTTGCCTACTGTACTTAGAGAATATTCATACGAGACCAATGTTACTTTACCACTTGTCTACCTTATCTAACATTGTACTACTTTTCCATTTTTATCTTTTGTCCTTTTTACCCTTTTTTCATATGTACTAGGAATCCTCTTTTTGTAAATACTTTCTTGTAATTTCTTTATTTGTAATGTTACCCTAGGAACTTACTATAAATAGCCCCCTTTCCTTATAAGTTGGAGATAACTTACATTTTTACTACATATTCTGTTCTTGTGAGATAACCTGCTCCAAGTCTATCTTTCATATACTTTAATCAAATCTTACTAAGTAGCTCAAGATTAGTGGTGGGTGGACCTTGACATCAACTTGTGCATCATATCAGGTGAGGTGTCAAGTCGTATTTTATTCATTGGTGAGTCATATCCTTTAAGCAGCTTCATATCAGCTACTATTGCTCATATGTAGGTTATTTTCTTCTAATTTTCTTCGATATTTCGGAGGATCCATTTTAGTCAAATTTACCACGATAAGTCCTAGTAATAACTAAGCTCCTAGCCACACCAATTGATCTTTAAAAGATAATAGGAAGATAATAAAATTAAGTTGTTTAATTTAGATTTCTATTGATTAATAATGAAATTATCAAAAATTATTTTTATAAATGACTACATATTATGTTCTTTTTCCTAAATTTATTCCCTTTCAAGTTACTAGTCTTACATTTCTTCTTATATTATTATTTTCTTTATTATTTCTATTATATCTACTACCTTAATCTAATCAGAACAATACGCTACCTCTTCTAAATATTAAAATATCTAAAATACAGTAAAGTCCCATCAAAAGTACAATAATATATCACCAAAATCACTCACTCTTTCTCTCTCCTCTATAGCAAAATCTTGCTCTCTCTCTCTCTCTTACTCTCTCCTCTAACTTACTCTTTCTAAACTAAAGCAAGATCTTTCTATTCTCTCTCTCTCTCTCCGTTTAGACCCACATGCTACTCCCTTCCCCTTTTCTTCTTTATCATCATCACCTTCTTCTTCTCGTCCTCTACCTATCCCTGCTATGACTAGCCCCACCATCCTCTACCTCTTGTCATCTTTCACCAACATCTAATCTTCACCTCACATCATCAAAGTTTTCAAAGTTGGATGAGCGTTGGTCAAATGTTTGCTAAATCAAGATTTTAAAAGGATGAAGAAAAGGATAAGGAATGAGATGTTGTGATGAAGTGTTCATCTTGTTTGGTAGCTTTGGCTTATAGAGAAATAATTTGATCAATGGTGGCCATGTTAGAGGAGGAGTCGTTAAGATGATTGATGTAAGGCTAATTCTAGGGATCGAAGGTGAAGAGGATGCAAGTAGTAGCAGTAACCAGTTTAACATTGTTAATTATTAGTTAGTTAGTTAGCAATAGCAAAAGATAATAAATTTAGTTAGTTAGATTTTGTTAGAGTTAGTTGGTTTAGTTTTCCTCTTCAACGTTTGTATATAAATCAAGAGCTCATACATTATTCAATACAAGTATTACCTTACATTTTCTCCTCAACTTTTGTTTCTGTTTCTTCCTTTAACCTCTCCTTTCTTTCACATTTATAGATACATCATCAACATATCCATTTCGTTCACTTTTAATCTTAGTTCATTAGTATAGTAGCCGTATTACTTCACATGGTATCAGAGCTCATTTTTCATCATGAGTATTTCTCAACCAGAGGACATTAATTCACCATATTACGTTTATCATATTGATTCTCAAAACTTTATTTCATTCACTTAAAGTAAGTCGTTCCTATTACCTCTTTCTATTTGGAAAAGAGAAAGATTTGTCGATGGTACTATTCTAATTCTTGCAATAATAGATAAACGGTATCCTGCTTAGAGTTGTTGCAACAATTTTATTGTTGCATGGTTGTTGCAGTCAATATCTACTCCTATTGCTTTGACAGTACTTTATGCATTTAGCTAAAGATATTTGGAACAAGTTGAAGGTATGATTTGTTCAACCTGATGATTCATGAATATGTTAGTTGCATCACGTATTAAGCAATTAATTTAAGGTTCTCGTAGTGTAGATGAATATTTTACTGAGTTGAGTATTATTTGGGAGGAATTGAGAAATTATAGACCTCTACCACATTGTTCTTATGGATCATATAATAAAAAATGTTTTGATAAATTTATGGAAATGGCTTCAAAAGATTGTGTTTTCATATTTCTAAATGGATTGAATGAAAACTTTTCTGCACTTAGATCACAAATATTGGTATTGAAGCCTTTTCTTAGTCTAGATGAATCTTATAATCTAGTCATTCAAGTTGAGTTTCAACATGCTAATTGACTAAAGATCTATCTTTGAGTGAATCCTCTACCATAGTGAATATTGGTGATAGTAAGTCATGGGACAAGAATGAGGTTGTATGTAGCTACTATAAAAAGAAGGGACATCTGAAGGATAAGTGTTTTAAGCTGATAGGGTTTCCTCAACATTTTAGAAATAGTGGTTTTCATAAGCAACGAGTTCTTAGTCTTAATCATGTTGCTTCAGATGACTATTCTAACTAAGTACAGGTGCAAGGTTGTAGTAATGTTGGTTCTATTTCTTTGAATATTGATTTTGGAAGACTCATTCTTACTAAGGACCAGGTTATCAATTTTTTGTCTATGTTTAATACTTTTGATGTGTGTAATTCTAATACTACAACAGTAGTTTCTTTGGCTTCTTATTCTATTAATTTTGTGTAGGATTCTAAAGAAGAAACCACTTCAATGAGTCATATGGTAGGTACTGATTAATGTATTTTTCATGAAATACAAAATCATGTAGTTGATTAGATTTTAGATTCCAGAGCTACTGATCACATGTTTAGTTCATTAAGCCTTTTTCATACCTATAAGCCCTTGGAAAATAAGTCGGTTTTATTGCCTAATGGACAATAATTAGAGGCAACTCATGTTAGGACTGTAGTTTTATCATCAAAACTTATTCTTAAAGAGGTTTTGTTTCTTCGTTCATTTGAATATAATCTTGTTTCAATTGCATAGTTAATACAAGACAATAGATGTGTGTTCTTTTCACTAAGAGTCTTACTTTGATTCAAGATTGTTCCAATCAAAAAGTGATTGAGCAAGCTAAAGCCAAGAATGGATTGTACTTACTAGAATAGATACTTCATACTTTAGAGCACATTGGAGGGGTTTGTTCCTCGCATAGATTTGTTTCACATGTTTTAGCAAATTTGCCCAAAAATTTTGATGTTTGGCATTAACATTGTAGACATCTTTAAAACAAATAAGTTAACTGAATAAACTAATGGACTATAAGTAGTTTGATTGTATGGTATGTCCTTTAGTAAAACAGAAGAGATCAATGTTTCCTATACATGTTAAGAATACTATTGTTTCCTTTGAATTAATACATATGGATATTTGGGGTCCTTATGCAACATCTACTGTAGGTGGTCATAAATACTTTCTTACAATCATAGATGATTTTACAAGGGTCACTTGGGTGTATTTGATGCGATCAAAACATGATGTTGTTGAGATTGTTCTAACATTCTTTAATATGGTGAAATCTCAATTTGGTGTTCTAATCAAGGTCATTTGTAGTGACAATGGAAAGGAGTTTGTCTTATCATACTTTTATTCTTCTAATGGTGTTATTTATCAAACTTCTTGTGTTGAAACACCTCAACAAAATGGGATAGTTGAGAGGAAATATCAGCATTTGATTACAATAGCACGTGTTCTCTTATTTTAATCTTCATTGCTGCTTTGTTTTTGGGGAGATGCTGTGTTAACAGCTACATATATTGTTAATAGTATACATAATGACATTTTAGAAGGAAAGTCTCCTTTTTAGATGTAGTTTGGCTATTCACCTTCATATTCTCATTTTCGTGTCTTTAGATCTTTATGTTTTGGCTCTACTATTACTAGGGATCGTTCTAAGTTTTTTTCCTAGAGCATACCCTTGTGTTTTCATTAGATATCTAACTGGAGTAAAGGGTTATAAATTGTTTGATTTAGTGACTCAAAAATACTTGGTCTAGTGAGATGTTTTGTTTATTGAACATGTTTTTCCATATCAATTGAGTTCATACACTCATGTTAACCTAATTGTAGTATTAGTTCCTTTGCCATCTGATGAAGGTTTAGCTTATGCATAGCACATTTTTTCTTTGTTTCCTAACTTGACTGAGTCCAACATTAGTGAACTTACTTCAACTACTAATCAAATAACTAGTAATACCGAGGTAGAGTCTATGACACTTGTTAGGAGGAGTACTAGAGCTCGTAAGCCTCCTACTCATTTTACTAATTATCATGTTAGTCTTTTTGCTACTCAAGATAGAACTGTTGCATCAACTGTTTGTTCTACTAATCATCCTATTAGCAAGGTTCTATCATATGACATGTTGTCTTCATCCTTTTGGGTGTTTAGTATACAATTGTCTCACATAAGAGAGCCTACCTCTTTTGACGAAGCTAGACACATAAACTCTTACTTGAAGCATTAACTGCTGATAACACTTGGGTTATAGTTCCTTTGCTACCAGATAAGTACACCATTAGATGTAAGTGGGTGTATAAAATCAAAATTAAAGTTGATGGGTCTGTTGATAGGTGTAAGCCTCGTCTTGTGGCCAAAGGATAAAGCTAAAGGAGGGGTTTGGTTACATGGAAACATTTCATCTAATAATCAAACATACTACTGTTTAATGATTCTTTTGCTCAGCAATTACTTATAATTAGCATGTACATCAGATGAATGTACATAATGCTTTTCCTAATAGTGATCTTCATGAAGAAGTATACATGGAAGTTCCTCTTGGGTTGCCTATTCTACAACAATCTGATTCTAGTACTAGATTTGCTTGAAACTAATCAAGTCACTTTAGGGTTTAAAGTAAGCTTCTAGGCAATGGAATGCCAAACTTACACAATCATTGCTAACCTATGGTTTCACTCAGTCACATTGTGATTATTCATTATTTATTAAAGGTGTAGGTGATGATTTACTTAGTGCTTATGTATGTAGATGATATTGTAGTGGCAAGTAAGAAACTAGAGCTTATTGATCATTTTAAAGGTTTCATGCATACTTAGTTCAAGATTAAGGATCTTAGCCCATTCAAGTGCTTTATTGGACTTAAGCTTGCCTGATCAACATAAGGTTTAATGCTATCACAATGAAAATTTACTCTCAATTTATTGGTAGAAACTAGATTTCTTAGTGTTAATCCTCTCTCAATGTCAATCATAGCCAATCACAAGCTTTCTTAAAATGATCCTTCTAAACTAGTTGATTCTTTATGAAATTGCAAGATCATTGGAAAGCTATTGTATTTAAGTAATGAATATCCTAAGTTAGTTTATGGATAGTATCAACATGCCTTAGAACACCTTTTACAATATGTGAAAGGAACAATAAGATAAGGAATTTTATTTTCCTCTTCTACTAATTTCGCTATTTGAGCCTATAGTAACAGTGATTAGGGTACTTATCCTAATTTACGATGGTCTACTTCAGGGTTTTATATGTTCTTAGGAAGCTCACTTATCAGTTGGAAATCTACGAAACAATAGATATTAGCAAGGAGCTTCGTTGGATCTAAATATAGAGGCTTAGCAGCAACCGTATGCTAAGTACTTTCGCTTGTTACTTTGCTAAAGGAGTTTCAAATTACTTGTTCGTTACCCATTTAACTTTTTTGTGACAATCAACTAGCTATGTGCATTGCAAAGAACCCAATATTTCATGAGCGTACTAAACATTTGGAGATGGATCTTCATTTTGTTCGAGACAAAGTCATTGAAGGAGTTCTTTTACCTATTCACGTTTCAACTAAATAGCAATTAGCAAATGTGTTTACTAAAGGACTTACATCGATTCAGTTTCATTCCCTCTTATCTAAGATGGGAGTAATTAACATATACTCTACATCTTATGGAGGGGTGTTAGAGTAGTTAATTATTAGTTAGTCAATTTACTGTTAGTTAGTTAGCAGTAACAAAAGATAACAAATTTAGTTAGTTAGATTTTGTTTTAGTTAGTTGGTTTAGTTTTCCTCTTCAATGTCTGTATATAAATCAAGAGCACATACATTATTCAATACAAGTATCACTTTACATTTTCTCTTCAACTTTTGTTTATGTTTCTTCCTTCAACCTCTCCTTTCTTTCGTATCCATAAATACATCATCAACATATCCATTTCATTCACTTTTCATCTTAGTTCATTAACATAGTAGTTGTGTTACTTAACAAAGAAGTTTCACTATTAACTGTAGTGTTTAGTTTCTCAAACAATTTAGTTTATTTTATTTAATAAATGAAAACTCTTTTTAATTCATTATCATATTAAAGATCTAGTGACTTAAGAAACCTGGCTAGTTAAATTATAAGTGGCCGTGGTCGAAGAAGATAAATAGTAAAGAAAAGATGGTTAAGGTTAAAGTGAACATGTGTTTCCTAGAAAGTCTTGCTTAAGAAGACACTATTCAATATGCTATTATAGGAGTGTGGACT
This sequence comes from Lumnitzera littorea, assembly GCA_024138015.1. Taxonomy (NCBI): domain Eukaryota; kingdom Viridiplantae; phylum Streptophyta; class Magnoliopsida; order Myrtales; family Combretaceae; genus Lumnitzera; species Lumnitzera littorea. The sequence continues at coordinate 104,241,478 of JAMXBB010000009.1, read as the reverse complement.
TTATGTTTGATATCTCTTAGAAAATAAGAAAAAAAAATTAAAAAGAAGAAGAAGAAGAAAACTAATGAGCAATTTGACAATTACAAAGGGACCCATAGCAAAATTATAAATCAATGTATTAAAAACTATGCAATAGGACAGAGACAATTAGTTACCCACTTTTATTTTCAAACAATGAGTCATGTTCAATGTAAGCTAAACAAAATACACTTTAGAAGTATACATATCTTTATAATGTCTTAATATGGTGAAAACTAAATTATATGGTGGCCAGCTTATATTTCTTGAATTTTACCTTAACTTAGGAGATAATGGTAAATAAAAGATAAAATTTTGAATGATGAACTAAATTTCATCTAGATACCTAAGAGAGGATTATTAGACTCAATGGAAATGGTACACAAGTTAATAATAATAAAACAACTATATAAATACATACATACATACATATATATAACTATCTTTATGCTACCAAGACAACAACGAATGGCATAACATGGATATATATAAATATATATATATATATATATATATATAAACACACATACACNAATTATAGTAGAAATGATTTTAATTATCTACGTCTATATATATATGTAAATGTGTACATATAAAGCAAGAGAAGTCTCCCTTTTCTTTGTTTTTTTTAGCCCTTGCATATTCTGCATATATATTTATATATATGCAGAATATGCAAGGGCTAAAAAAAACAAAGAAAAGGGAGACTTCTCTTGCTTTATATGTACACATTTACATATATATATAGACGTAGATAATTAAAATCATTTCTACTATAATTAATAACATTTTAAATATGAAGTTGGATACTATTGTTAACAAAATTTAACAAATTATATACCAATTAACATAATTAATAAAATACCCTTACTATTTGCACTATATACCTAGATAAAGAGTGCAATGATCAAATTTTACTTACAAAATATATTACACCCATTTTGATTCAATTAAAATAAATAGTTTAACAAAACCTATCATCAAGCATAGGTATATATGTAGTATAAATATAGGCTACTCAACAAGCAATACGATGCTTGTAATAGTCTACATGCTATTAATAGTTTGACATGTAAACCTTTTCATCTGTACATGCATTAGGTGGATATTTGATTGAATACCGATGCTTTGTAGAGTAAATTCTAAGCTTATTGATTTGAAAAGATTATAGTATAGCCATAGTTAACAATTAGAAGCATTAGAGAATTAATTAGGAAATCAATATAGCTACACATGAATATTAAAACTAGACACAATACTCTCCTATTGTGGACTATGTTAAAAAAAGAGTAACTTTGAATGCTTATAATAACTTAAGTTATCTAGTAGTTAAATAAATGGTTGAATAATTGATTAATAACAAATATGAAATAATTAGCACTAAACAAACCACTCCATATAAAGGTATACTTAGACACCTTCATATTGACTTCATTTGTTTAAAAATCACATTTAAGATGAGCAAGATGTAAATGAACTATCAAAAACGGGTCATAACTGGGATTAGATAAGTTATAATAGACATCTAACTTATCCTAGTAGCATAGTTTTTCCAAGATACTCACAAAGTCTTACTATCTCTTTAGGTGATTCAATTGTTAACTCTAGATATTCCAAAGACGGTGCTAAGTGAGCAATTATACCCAAGTAAGCAAGTTTTAATAATATGCCGCCTTCTTACTGCTTGATACTTGAGTGTTGTTTGTTAGTTGATATTAATTGTCTATCGAATGACCGATTGCCTTATATACTAACATATGTGCGTTCACCAAATTAACCAAAGATATAAATTATTGTCCTAGATAATCAAATATATCTATCACAAGTATTTAACCTTATAGGTATACATGTTGGCGTATCTAAGCTTTGCTAATTTTTATAGATTGTTTACAAAATACTTTTCTGGAAATATTTTTATAGTGAGTAACTGTTTTATAAAACTTTGATATGGCTTGATAAAACCAATTTTTTTTCTTCCCTAAAATTCCTTATGGGTTTTCAAAAACTGTCCTTTTATAAAACCTTCCTAAGTGCTTGTAAGAAGCCATTGATGAAAATCTTAAGGTAAAGTAAAGGGATTATTGTTAGATAATTGATGGTGGATAACTTGAGTCAAGGTCCACCAAATTTAGCTTTTATGGCATTATAGATTGGATATTAGATGGATGGCCTGAGTTAGGGTCCATTCAATTTAGCCTTGTGGCATTGGTAATGATTAAATGAAGGTGGACACCTAAGTCTACTTGGTATGTGAATATCTTGAGTCGAGGTTCACTTATGGGGGTGTTGTCTTGAGTCATAGGAAATGAGTGTAATCAACGTATAGGCAATGTAACTCTATACCTTCTATGGTTTCAAAACCCCATAGATGTATTGCTTGCATTCATTTCACATATAGATAGATTGAATGACTATGCTATTAATGCTTAATAACTTACTTAAACGATAATAGTGAGGAATGAACTCACCAAGCCATGGTTTTGCTTACTCCCAATAGTCTTTCTTACAAGTTATATCAAAGTTAGGTTAGGTTAAGAGCTAAGTGATGAGTGTATAAGACTTAGACTACAAATGACAAGCATATGACGAAATATTATTTGCATTAAACTTAGAATGTATGAGGGAAAATATTAAAACACGTATTCTTTTATTTTCAAACTCCCTATCCCTTCAGATTCATCTTAAACCAAATCCTTTAAAAAGTTTTACCACCCAATATTATTGTTTGGTAAGGGATTGCAATTCCCTGCAATTCTTGTGAATTATAGAATATCGGTTTCTCAGTTATTTTCCTAATTAATTTAATGTATGTATTATGATTAAAAGTAATGAGACACTAAGTTAAAGTCTTGTAATGCCCGACTTTCGAGACTATCTTCATATTACCGAAGCACACATGATATGGTGACTTTAAGGCAATTCTATTAGGCCACTATTAAGGTTAATGACACCATTACCTAGACTAGCTTCCAATTTCTAGCTTTCTTCTACTCCAGTACCTAAGGTTAGATAAGCCAACCCTATAGCTTAGGTTTTGAGCTTAGTGAATATAAATCTAAACAAAAAAAGCATAGCAACTAAGTATTCTAAATCATAACATCAATATTATAGCAATACATATCAAATATTCAATAAATCTTAGCATCATCAATAACCTAGTGTATCCCAATATCCACTTGGTTACTTGGTTAGCAAGAACATGTGCAACAATTAATGCATCATACTAATGTGATGTTAATGCAAGTGACATACAACGGTATTGGTATCTTAACCTAACCTAACTTCTCATCTAGTTAGTTCAACACTCCCAAGCATCTGGATACAAAGTCTAGGAACCTAGGGCAATAAAGAGTTACCAAAACCCAGCTTAACTGAAACTATATGAAGTAGCCAGAACTAATTGAACAATGCATCTCTATATGCTCAAAACCTAGCTCATCAACATCTTAAGTTGAGAAAGCCTGACCCTTAGGTCCATTTTGTACCATGTAATGAATGCATTCAAACAACATATTTAGCCTAGCCAAATAACGGTTTAGAATCAACCCAGCTAAGTACTGTTTCCACCATATATAATTCCCAAGTAATCAAGCTAAGTATCAATTGCAGCTAAATACCAAGGCCTAAGAATAGGGCAGCTAAGCATAGCTTTTAGCTTAACAACCAGATATCACCATTGCAAAGCATAGCACGATATAAGAGTCATAACTAAAGCACAAGCCTAAGCATCTCCTTTTCATTCACTTACCATAAGATTCACCACAAACAAAATATGATTGCTCATCATATAAGAGTAGGTGCTTTCACTAACCAAGCACAATTGCATCACCAAGCTCAATCAAATCACATTTATAATAAATCTTATTCTATTACTAGAAACATAAATCACACTGACCAATATACCAAGGATCAGTTTTTCATGAACGATATCAAATCAAAGTATAAATACACCAAGTCATGGGATACATTAGGTGAATCTCACAACAGCCCACAACAAGCACGTGAATGGTCTACATTTTCAGCCATTACATAACATAGAATAAAGAAGGGGTTACTCACTTAGGTCATTACTCAATCCATCATTTGATATGAATATCCTCACCTATCACATTCCCACATTCTTTAAGTCAATATCAAGAAACAACATAAGCATATAGCTTTCTTATTATTGCTTTTAAGCTATTACATTCTGCAAGTCATTTGTTTTCCATTTCTCATCCTATTTTTATGTTCCTTATGCTGTCGTACTCACTTACGCATTGGAATTCTATATATCATAACAATTATTTAGGTTTATTTGAAGATTACTCGAACATTAGTTTATTTAATTCATGGTTACGTCATCGTATGGTCATACTATATAAACATCTTATATCTATATTCTATATTCTAAGTTCATACATGTCTCCTTACATATATAGTTGTACTATGTAGCATGGCATATCTATATACATGTATACTCTTAGATGCTATACTAATATATAAGGAAATATCACTACAAAGTGGAAATTCCTACGAAAAGATAGAAGTTTTTTATAGAAAACTCTTGTAGGGAATAATTTCACTGCAAAGTATGGCTGCAAAAATGTCCAATTTAAAACACATAGAAAGGATGCATCCCAATTTAAAATGTCCTACTGCAGGAACATCTCCTTACAAAAAGCCATTTTTATTTTAAATTTTGTGGAGCTTTTTGCAAGGACATAACCCTATAAGAACCTAAAATTATGGGAAAAAAATGAAATATTTTTTAGATAACTAAGATATATAAATATGTAATTTCATTTTCTTATTAAAAAAAAAAAAGAAAGAAACTTGATCGTAATCTTTTTTAAATTCATATTTATTGTGTGAAAATTTGAAAAAAAGAATGATATTTATGGATATTTAGGATAAAACATCAATTAAATAATGTCTTTTAAAGATTTGAAATTTAATAATCTTTTTCGACAAAAAATAATTACACTAACAAACTAAAAGTAATAAAAAATTTGCAATTGGAAATTTGAATGAAAAATTCCATATTAGATAACAATAAATAATGCATTTTCATTTACATTTAACAATTATATTGAACATCTCAACAAGAAATTCATCTCAACCAATATTAATTTAAATTCGAAATAGTAATTTTTATTTTAAGAAAAAAAACAACTTTCTTTCACATGTAGCAGAAGAACAAAACAACATTTCTTGGGTCCGGCAATTCCAAGCACAATTCTTGGTGTAAAGGTATTTCTTAGCTCCTGCAAAGAAAAAAAGAAAGATAAGCGTTTGAGATGTAAACGGTAAGTGTTTGATTATGAAAGTATTACATGTGAAATAGGAATAAACAAGTAAGAATATTAAACCAAGTGGATTTTTCTGGGAAGGCTAAAAATATTGAATTTTCCCTTAATTCATTTTCAAAATAATAATTTGTTAATTAAATAATCAAAAGAAAGGGTGAAGAAAAGAGAAAACCTGAAAGATGGGGATTGGTATTTCGTAATTCTCCGAGCCTCTGATTCTTGATTCTTCCTATGAAACGAACATTTTGTTGGAACTTTCCGTTAGTTAAAAGTAGAAAACTCAAAGTTAGTCTTTTAATTTCTAATGAAGATTTAAATGAAAAGAAATTGGAAAAGAGACCAACCTGCGATTTTAGCAATTCCAAGACCAAATCCAATGGTTGAGTAAGTGAAAGAAACAACAGTCTGCAGCAATACAGAACCAAGACAATTGATTAATTCATTAACAAGGGACCCAGATATTCACTGGCAAGAAAAGCAGCAACGATACCGATGTAGTGATTGGATGTATACTTGTTTCGGTGAACCCTGATACCTCGTAAGATATTGCTGAGAAAGACAAAAGTGTAGTATTCGATCTACTTTTGTAGTGTGAAGCTCAGGAACAAGAAAATCAAGTAAAAGAGTGACGGAAACTGTCTTAATCCATAAACACACATTCACAGGTGTCATCTGGAACGTGGAGTATAAAAAGGGAAACAGGTTGCAAATCAGGAAAGCGGGCAGGGCAAAAGAAACAGAATAATTTATTTTAAGTATGAAAAATCCTATCATTAATAGTTACCTTAGCATTCAAATACAGATAATAAAGACACATAAACTATAGTAGTTGGCAACTATAGTTTTTAGCATATCATGCATACTTTTGAAGTACATTTCCCCTTATTTTACTTTATTATTTAATCTTATTTTATAGATTTATATTTGTTTTCCAGTAAAAGTGTACTAATTACAAAATACCAAAGGAATACTATGCTTTTTTGGTAGTATTGAAAATGCAACAAGTCTTCTCTCATCCATAATAAAATATGTTATTGGATATTTTGAAAATTACTTGTTTCTTATTAAATAAATTTAGCTCATGCATAGATGACTATTATATTTAATGAATTGATTAGGTACATTAAAATTAAGGTAAAAATACACTAACCCCCTTAAGTAGTTTTGAAATTGCACAAACCTCTTGCAATTTGAAAAGTCAAAACTTACCCTCCTGAAAATGAAATGGGGCCTGCCTCTTTTATGATTTCGTTGCTTCTGTGTCATTCCATTTGATATGTACTATTTAAAAAAAAAAATCCAATACATTAATTAGGAAATAAATATATTGTATTACTATTACCCATATTGGCTATCTTAGAATGAAACTAAAAAAGAAAAAAGATTCATTGGTTACTCCCACAATATCAATATAAATTTATTATATGTAATGTCTCAAAATACCGATAGTAGTTTTTTTAGAGAAACTATTATGGATATAAAAATTTTATTAATCTTCACATATCATAGCCTATGATATTTCTTTCTTAACTTTATGAAGTAAAATATCAGATCTCCTAACTTCTTAGGAATAGGACTTGGACAAATTATAAAGATATCCTGCTACAATATTCGTACGTCTTTTATGAAGTAAAAAACATATGGATATGAAATATCCACATAACATTATTAACCATTACACTGTTTTTAGATAATTATTTGACAATTTAAATATACATGACTTTACCATATTTATATACTAGAAGAGTGAAAACGAAATTACTAGAGGTTGGTAAGGTAAGGGAACAAAATTCTATATTAATTTATTTGCTATGTATAAATTATGATAAACGGAAAACAAAAAGGGAAAAAAAAAATGAGGTATCCAATGAAATTCATAATAGGGATAACTATAATGGACGTAATTCTAAAATTTTCTAGCAATAGTGAACTATCTTGTAGCAATTAAACAAAAATAATTTTTACTAATTATTATGAAGAATTTTAGTTTTCTAAACGAAAATCATGGAGTGTATAAGAAGAGGAAAAATCTTATGCGAGAGATTTTAACTAATAGGCAATTTTGGCAGTTTTTTTAGGGTAGGGAAGAAGCAATTTGTTGATTTCTTTTGGATGGTGTTTAATTTTTTTTTTTTTTTATATTATAGTGTACATATCATATGAAACGATCAATAAGCGGCATAACAAAGAAAAAAGTGGGACCCAAGTAAGTGTTGACTTTTAAAATTGTGGGGATTTCATACAATTTTAAAAGTATTTAAGGGAGATCTACATAATTTCCCCCAAAAATTGATGATAAAATTTATATAAGTCATGTAAAATGCTTTAAGGAGAAAAATAAAAGAAAGATTAATAACAAATATAACCTGTAATAAATACAAGCTTGAAATAAACTTTCTTATTCCCAATGGTTCAATAATGAACGACCAGAGAGATAAAATTCAATTATAAAAATTATAGATGTTATATGTATATATTTATAAAACAAGATCAAATCCGTTTTTGACGTTTGTAACGTGATGCTTATCCTTTGTTCTTTCATAATAGTCACACACTTATTGGTATATCACATCACACTTAAGATTTAATTCTAACTTCACAAGATCTAAGATGATTTGCAGTCAATCGTCAGTACTTGCAATCTATGACATTACACAAGCAAAAACAATGAGATAACATCAATGCCATTATTAGGGATAAAGAAGAAATAACATACAAACTCAATATTAAACATACATTTCCTTCTATCTCAGCATTTTGGCCTTCTACTTTCATGAACTTCAATATATAAACACCACAATTGGCATTAATAGATAAAACAAGTTAATTTCACTATATGTAGAGATAATATTACATAGATGAGTACCTAGTAAATACCTTACCCATCGTTTAAATCTATTTGATTTAACACTTTCTCGTTCAGAATAATTGGCTAGTTTGACATTACTTTATCAAATGGACGGATACCCTCATCTTTAAAGATCTCGTGGCAAAATAAATCATCACAATTTCAACCTACAAAATATTTTCTATCGATTTGGTATATAGATTCATAGCTTATTACAAATAATATGGTTATGATTAGATGAGGCAATAGTATACCACTTTCTTAACCACACTTGTTTGTTTAGCATCTATTTTCTTCTTAGAGGTATTATAGACCATCACTGTTTCAGATATCATTTATAGCTCAATCAACCACCAATGATTATTATTATTATGAACTAGTATATATACCTGCAATGAGTAAAAGGCTTAATAATCTAATTTTAATTAATATTATATGAAACAATAAGGAAGAATGTATACATTTTCATATTGATTTGGTTTTCCCATAAGTTCTTCCCGGCATGAGAAAGTGAAAGCAAATCTATTGATAATAGTTCTCCCATAATCGATAAATGCTCATGTTCAAAAGTATTAATTAATTAATTATTATAATAAATTAAATTAACTATAAGGCACATGGGATTATTCCAATTATCACCGTAAACTGTGTGGGGAAGAACCAAGTCTTCCATCTAGTGCCATCTTTCAATTTTGAATGGGTCATCAACATTTTTGTCATGTTAATAACATAATTATTCAGCCATTCATTTGGTTTCATGCATTTGAAATTTTTACGTAATAAGAAATTGTTCCCTCCAAAATCAACCAACTTTTCATTACACATGGTAGATACACATGTTAAATAATTTAGTATTACGAGAAGTATTTGTGTATTTTTTTATATTTTTCTAACTTACTTACAACTAAAGGAGTATTATTTATTTATAAGCATTCTCCTCCTCAATAGATGGTAGAGATCATCTTGATCCAATGGTTATAAATTATTGTCTAGAAGACTTCAATCACCATTCAAAATATTATAACTACTATTACATGTAAATATATAAACTAACATGTCTAAAACTCCACCTAATACTTTTCCGATGGACTTGGACTTAAATTGAGCCCAAGTGTACATTGCAAGTTGCTGGGGTTCTCTTTGAATTCAGAGACAACGGCGGGGCTGCGGAATCATTTACACGGCACGTTGTTTTTAATAAATTTTTTATTGCTTTTTCTCCAGCATGTGAAGGCCAAGCTGATGGTGGGCCCCTTTCTTTTATCTCCCACAATTTGATCTGCACAACGGCCTAATCATCTTCACAGCATTTTGTTTTTAATAAATTTTTTATTGTTTTTTCTCCCACATGTGAAGTCCAAATTCACGGTGGGCTCTTTTCTTTTGTCTTCCTGCAATTTGATCTGTACAATGGCCAAAAAGCAACCATATTATATGTATATATATAGGGCCATTTATGCTGAGTGGTAGCAAACGAGAGAGAAATGCATGGTAATATTAAGTATTCATCCATGAGTCATCTCTACGGTTTCTTCCTGATAGGGTTTTTAGTTAATCCTTTATTACATGTAAGTGCCCGTGCAAACATCACTCTGCCTCTCAAGGCGGTAAACCTAGGAAATTGGCTTGTCACAGAAGGTTGGATGCTGCCTTCTCTGTTTGAGCAAATTCCCAGCAATGATCTCTTAGTAAGTTGCTCAACTTATCTGATAGACTTGATTTCCATTGGATTTTGCAGTTTCAATTTTGTTTTTTTCTCTTTTCTTTTAAAGCACTTTGAAAATATGACTTTAATGATTTGCTAGCTCCATACTTCTCAAAATTGACTCTTGAAATCTAGAAATTTATACTTTTAAAACTAACTCTAAGAAGTTATGGATCCACGCTTCCAAAACTCACAAATGAGAGCATATATATAGATATATACGTATGGATGACTCTAGGTCTGATTCCGTATGATCATCATAAAGTTACATAGACGAGAACCTATTAATTACCTATTATATTTTCAGTATCGATCAATATATATTGGTTGATGCATATAGAATGATTAAGCTCTATGTCGTTTAGCACGTATATGTATTTTCATGAAATATGTAATCTTATTGGACCAAAATATTCAACGAAGAATTCTTAGTCAATCATTTGAGTTGAAGTCCAGAATATACATACGTACGTGCGTCCATCATACATATATTTATATATAATAGATATGTGATGATAGAGCTGCCAAAACATTATATAGAATATATTTGCTTTCGCAATCATTCATAATAAATGTCGGACCAGCTGGATTACTCTTTATTTTTGGTACATGAAACTAGTGCTAGTATAGGAAAAATCCAGCTGCGAAGATTACATATACCGGGGAAAAAAAAAAGATCTTTTTTAGCACCTAATATCGAAAGAAATGTGAAGATAGCCAGTAAGATTTTCATGTTCTTAAATCTTTAGATAGTGAAATGGGAAATAAAATTTAAAAACATCAAAACAAAACAATGCATTTATCAAAGCACCCCATAGTTTCCTAGGGATTAACATTTAGACCTGCCTAATCACGAAATATGCGGTTCCCTGCATATCTGCGTAGGTTTACTCAAGGATATTAAATAACAAAGAATAATTTCCAGTGCTAAATTTTTAGATGCTCATGAAGCAGACTACATTATTTGACCCCTATATGTATTATGGAACCTATACTCATAATAGTTCTCAAGTAGTTAATAAACTTTCCTTAATAAATCTAGTTACTGTGAATTCCACCTGAATATCGTTAATAAGTATGTTTAATTTGACTAAAATAATGGGAATTCAATTTAGCTCTCCTAACTTATAACTCTTTATTTTGTGCCAACACTCGATCAGATACAGAGGTGAAATTCAATTTCCACTTTAGGTCTCTTATCATTTTAGTCTATATTATGTCTTGCATCTAGTTATTGTGTTGAATGTTTAACAAAGTTCGGTTATATTAATTTATTTTTGTAGTAGTTACTTTTTGATGTGGTATCAATGCAAATATCATGATTCTGGACATTAACGGCTCCGTAAAGATAAAATCATAGATTCTACAATACGGAGTACTCTAGAAAGTAACCTATAAATTTTATGGGGGTATGGAATACATAGTGGTCATAGAATAGTTTTCTCGAGTCTTCTCATTACCACAAGACTCATAGATATAGATAAAGAGTTAAGATATGAAAACCTGATCAAATTGATGGACACATCTTTTCAAAGTTAACTATCCCATGTAGAAGATACTGTGATGTCTCTTAACTGAAGAAAGCTCACCTAATTAGCGAGGACGATTAATTTTACAGAAAGATAACATAGTCTGACATGAAAATGACAAGAAGAATATGGAAAAATGACAAACATATAAAATAAAGAGTAATTATTCTTAAAAGTACTAACAAACCATTATCTCAATTCTCACAATCTCTTCAAATTAACCATAACTGTTGAAACAAACTTACGATGTTGGATACTTGATATGATGGATCGGTAATGGTGAGAATGTTAGGCATTATGATAGTTCCAGATTTAAAATTTTTTATTTAATGAAAAATATGGATCTATAAATATAAAAATCAATAGTGGTAAATTATAGATTTAAAGTGGTGAAGAAAGGAAACGGTTTCAAAAGAAGGGGTACTCCCATGGCTAACCTCCAATTGCAAGGGTTTAATTGATAAAAGAATTTATAAAAAGAAAAAAAATCCTAGAAAATTTTTTGCCTTAAGACCCCAATGCCCCAAATTACATGTATAAATTACTTCTGTGGTGGTGGAACAAATTTATTTTTCTTTCTCTATCCTCCCTTAAATTGTGAAAAGTAAAGGAAAAGAAAAACTAGAGAAAACTCATGAGAGGTAAAGAGCTGCTTTTCTTTTTTTAATTTTCTAAAAAAGGTTCATCCAAAGATGTTCTTCATTCTACAATCATAGAGGATGGACCATATATGGTAATTAAGATGCCATTAAAATTTTTTATAAAATTTCAACAAAGCTAAACGGCCAAAAATGAGATGTATTTAATAGGATTGTTTTGTTATTTTATTACTTATGTTAAAAAAATTTTTATCAACAAACATGATGTTATATGTGTGTAGAGTTCGAATTTTTCGACATCATCATATTGACTCCGTAATTCGTTTTTTCTTCGATAGGATGGTACTCGGATCCAGTTAAGGTCTACAAAGTTAAACAAGTATGTATGTGCTGAAAATGGTGGTGGAATAAATCTTGTTGTCAATCGTGACCGTGCTGACACATGGGAAACTTTCCGGGTAGGTTGTAAAACGAAATATTAGACAAAACAAAAATAAGGACATTATCAAAAAGCAAAAATTAAAAATTGTTCTCAATCGTTTACTGCTTTTCAATTTGATTTATTCATTTCTACAATTTTTTATTTGAATCATCTACTATTTCTATTTTATTGGAATCTTTTATCTCGTAATTTTCACGTTCCTATAAAGAAAATGAGGATAAAATAAAATGCGGCAAGTACCGCTTGATAAAGATCATGTCTTAAAATCTTTAAGAAATTGTTGATGGACATGATAGATGGACTCTTTCTAATCATTCTGAAATGATGGAGGGCCAATTTTTCTTTTTCTATTTTTTATAAGAAAAGATCATATAAAAAAAAGGCTGAATGATGGTAATATGTCTTGTAAATTAATTAATTACATATAAGTATTAATAAAATCAATTAAATATAAGTATTAATAAAATTTTAAAATATGAATTTTGGTAAAACATGAATGGTTATGTTGTGAAATATTATATTAGTCCATCATTATCCATACACAGTATGCTGGCACCAATCTTTTTTTTTTTTTTTCCTAGTGGGTCAATGACATACATAAACAATACATTTCATTATCCATTTATGCTTCTATCGATTTTCTGCACGTACTCATGCCTTGAATTCCACTGCCCATACAGCTATGGAGGATTGACCCATCAACATTCAACTTTAGAGTGTTTTCCAAGCAGTTCGTTGGATTATCAAATCAAAACAAAGGAGTTGATCTTGTAGCAGTTTCCAACAATCCTGGTTCCACTGAAACATTTCAAATTATTCGGAATCCGATGAATGCAAGTCTTATTCGGATCAAAGCATCTAATGGAATGTTATTGCAGGTGTAACTCTTATTATGTTCCACATAGGAAGATTACGCGGATAAATCTTATGGCAGTTGAAAAGTAGGACTGAAGAGTTGATTGAATTCAAGCAAAAAATAAATAAATAAAGGGAATAAAAAAAAAGAAAAATTAAAAACTTGTAATGATTATATCAGAGAGAAAGATTTAAGTTAGAGACTGGATGGGAAGTGTTTCAAATGTTCATAAGTGATGAAGTGTAGAAAAAACTAAATGGAAGAGCAAGCAGGTTCACCTATAGTTATAACAAGTGAAGAGAAGCTCAAATAGAATTGAAACTCTTATGAAAACTTCAAGATGAATCCTAGAATTTGAACCCCTCATGAGATAGGTTAATTGGTATAATATATAGCTAAAAGTGGTTGACAACCAATATTACTTTGGTTATTAAGAATCAAAATTGAGTGGATTGTGCACATAATAGATGTATGCCTTAAGAGTCTAACGAACCAAAAAGTCTTAAAAGTTACCAATAGAAAGTATTCAATACAAAGAGTTTATAAAACATCAAGTTGATTCTTTATTTTGCTACAAGAAGGTTACTATCGATCAGGTGGTCCATAAGAGCCTTGTTTCAAATCTATTAGTCTAAAACTCTCTTGATCATTGTAAATTAGGTCTAATTATTTTGAATAATCACAAAGCAAAATAATTAGCCTCAAGTTACATTAAGAATACAAGTAGAGTTACCTTATTAAAGTCAGTACGATATTTATATATTCACAAGACTTTTCATAGACATATATGGATGAACAATCTAGAAATGTCAATCTAAAACTTTAGATTAGTTAGGCTGTGGAGTGGATCAAAACTCTATATCAATTAGTGTACGTTGATAATCTTATTTTACTCCAATTTCTCAAGAATCGAAGCAAGATTAAATAAATCAAAATCCGACTAAAACATAATATGTGTCTACTTGTGCAATTAAGAAAAATCATAATTTGAAGATCATTCTTTTTTAACGTCAATTGACATATTGTTCAATGATACATTCTTATTGAGACATTATTTGTAGTAGTCTTTTGCATTTGAAATTTTAACATTCTAATTTTTTTAAAGTTTTTTTTTTTTCCTAATTATCTAATGAGCCTACAATCTATTCATATCTTTTTTTTTTTTTTATCACATAATTAGGTAAAACCAGACTACACACTTACAGCAGATTATCAAGGATCAAGTTGGGATAATAATGATCCATCCGTCTTTATCATGGAAATCAAAGGCTCTCTACATGGTGAATATCAGATAACAAACGGTTTTGGCCCGACAAGAGCTCCTCAAGTAATGCAGGTAGCTATTGCTTTCACTACAATCGTTCTACCACTTATAACACAACTAATCATCTAAATCTTTTAGAATTCAGATGTCTAGACCACAGTCAATTTTTATGCGTCTTTCAATTGACGAACGAAAAATAAAAGTTAAAAACTAATGATTAATCTTTCAGATATTTGAACATTTGTGAAGGATTACGAATAACATGAATAATTTGCAAATCAAAGATTAATTGCAAATGTTATTATATTTTGTCGAGTTTTTAAGTCATTCACAAGCTTTTGAACTGTAGGAACATTGGAACACATACATTAAAGATGCCGACTTCCAGTTTCTATCTCAAAATGGGATCAATGCTGTTCGGATTCCGGTAGGATGGTGGATAATGTATGACAAATCCCCTCCAAAACCATTCGTTGGGGGTTCCTTACAAGCTTTAGACAATGCATTCTTATGGGCAGAGTAAGGAATACAATAATGTGGATTGATGTTTTAACTATATTGAAAACTAATCATAATCACATCTTTTCATTTGTTTTCCCTTTGCAGCAAGTATAATTTGAAGATCATAATTGATTTGCATGCTTTAAAAGCTTCACAAAATGGGGATGAACATAGTGGAACTAGGGACGGTTATGCAGAGTGGGGAGAGTCTAACATAGAAGAAACTGTCAGTGTTATAGACTTCTTGGCAAAAAGGTACAACTAATGATTAAAAACTCCTTCTATAGCATTTCATAAATTGACTTTACTGCTTGCTGAGTAAGTTATATCCACTACTCTTGAAAACTTTTTATCCTATCTATAAACATTTTTCAATTGCACAATTATATCTTTTATTACGTAATATTGAATACTCTAATGAATTTCAAATATATATAGATATTTTCAAATGAGTTCCATAACTGTATAGACACTTCTTAATAGCTTTCATATAGGTGAGCTCATTGAAAAAATCAAGGGTATCAACATAACTTTAAGAGTTCATAGGAGTGGTTACAGTAATTTATTTTAAGTTACTTTATACCAAATGTTGAACAGCTTGCTACATTAACTAGTAATTTTGATTTAACAATTTATGGTAAGGAATTTCCTTCCTGTTTGTTTTATTCTTAATTTGATTGTCTAATTCAAACTTTAGCTATCAAACAGAATGCTATCTTTGATGTTGCTTGAAAGCAGGTATGCCAATCGACAATCTTTAGCGGCAATAGAGCTAATGAATGAGCCCTGGTCGATCAGAGATGGTGTGGAAGTTGTTCCTCTAGAAATCCTTAAGAAATATTACTTAGCCGGTTATAATGCTGTTAGAAAATACACAACAGACGCTTATGTGATTATGTGCAATAGATTGGGAACTGATCATCCAGCGGAGCTATTGTCATTTGCTAGTGAATTTGATCGTGTAGTGATCGACGTGCATTACTACAATCTCTTCGAGCCCAAATTCAAATCCATGACTTTTCAAGAAAATGTGAATTACATCATTTATGATAGAGTTGCTCTATTGAAGATGATCACAACCACTAATGGCCCTCTCACATTTGTCGGTAAGTCGATGAATTTTGTTGCTATAAAAAATGTATCTAAAAATTGTCCCTTAGTTGGGCAACTATATTCTTGATTGAAAGTCGATGAATTTTGTTGCTGTAAAAAATGTATCTAAAAATTGTCTCTTAGCTGGGCAACTATATTATTGATTGAAGTCCAATTATAAATCCATAAGATAAGATGTGAAATCAAAATATAAAATTTCTTTTATTTTTTTTAACCATAAATTATGTATTTTGAGAATTGCGAGCAAGACAAATGTTCAGTCTTTATTTCTTACCCATAATTTTATGTTCTCATTACATGAATATTTTCATTTAACAGGTGAATGGACTGGAGCTATGGAAAATGAAGGTGAGAGATCACCAGACGAATTCAAAAGATTTGCACAAGTTCAAATTGATACTTTTGGAGGAAACGCAACTTTTGGATGGGCATATTGGTCATATAAGTGCCAATATGATAAATGGAGTCTTCAATGGATGATTAATAACAACTATATAAACTTGACATAAAATGCGTCCGATTACATTAAGCTCACAAGTTGACTATTGCCATTTCACCTTTATATTTCAATAAATATCTCAACCAACTACTTTATTCTCAATCCCATTAAGTTTCTAAAGTTGATTGTACTTGGCTATAAACATTTCAGTATAAATGGTTATTCTACTTTTGCATGACGTGCATCTTTCTTGGCTAGAAATAGTATGGTGAACCATTAAACCTATCTTACATACTCAAAATGCGATTAAGTTTCTAAATTGCCAATGCATCTCAGTTATTTACCGTCGTGGCCACTTATTTATATATTATCACTCTTTTCTTTATCTTCCCTACATGGCAACATGTGTTATCTAAGACATGGAGGGAGAAACCATTTAGAAGTGTGCAAACTTGCCTTCAAAACATTCTTTTATGTACTCTTCCATGAAAATTTATCACGTCTTTCAATGATGGGAGCAGGCGAGAGATACTCTCTTTAGTAAGTATAGAGGGCTAAATTAAAGTTTGAGTTTTAAGTTTATTAATTAATTGGGTTTGACTCTTTTAGCTAAAATGATTAACTCGAAGTGTTGAGTCTAAATATTTAAGATGATCAAGAGAGATTTGACATGGTGAGCTTGAAGTAAAACCTGTTGAATCAGTTCATCCTATCTAATCTTTTTTAGTTTAGCTCACACTAAAATAATAAATAAAGTATTTATTTGAGCCTAAACTCATGAAAATAGCCTACTTGAGATCTATTAATAAAAGACTTTAATCTTAACCATTGATCACCATCATAATCTGACGGATATGATCAACTACCATTTTCTATAAATACTCTATTCACATCATCATTTAGACAAGAAAGAAATCCTCATTAATGCTATTATTTTGTTAGAATCTTATCTCAAAGATCAAACACTTAATACTTTAAGAACTTTACCCTGTTATTTATCAATTGTGGAGTTTTATGCCACCATGCTCCATTACCTATCACCATACGTATTAAAGCCTTACTAAGGTTATCTACTCTTCCTTCATACACTTCATTCCTGATTATCTTGCATAAGTCACTCAAGTCATTTCTCTAGTTATAGGTAGTGCGACTTCACATGCAACACACAATGACCCTTGCATTTGTACCTACACCCCCACATTTTCTAACAACTCCATTAGGGATGGAAAACATGATAGTCACATCATGGTATCTCTAAGGTGAAGACAACCCGATCCTATTAATAGAACTAATTAAGAGCAAGATACCACTACTGTGACTAATGACCAAAATCTACCTCTAACTAGGGGCACTAGTCAAGGAGATGGTAAGCAAAAAGGTGTCCTTGACAATGCACAACTAACATGTAAGCTACCAGAGACTAGTTGAAACTTAGGTAAATTTATGGTGATATTTGCTTGATGTGTGCCTAATTTGGTTGCCTTTGCTACTGCACAACAAGGAGCAATTTTCTCAAACCCTTCTAACATAGTGCAATAACACACCTCACCTAACCCTCATGTTGTCAACGTATAAGTCACTTCTAAAGTTAAGGAGCAACTTCTTATAGTGGAACCCACAGCTATGCAAGATTCATTACCTAAGCTAAGGAGTCAGGGAGTTTAGATTAGAGGCTCGTAATCCTCGCGCACTATACCAAGTGTCACGATTATTGACTCTATGCAACCAACACCAATAAATACCATGCTCATAAGCTCTTTACCTGTAAATCTTATACCCATGCTCTTCGCTGCTACGATATCACTAAGGGCAAAAGCATCTACCTAGAGACATTCACTCATAACCAAAGAGGATTTGGATATGTATCTTAAGGAGATATAAGCAAATTCTATAATTGAGGTACCAGATTTGAAACTCCCACATCACTTACGTATTGCTGCAAAGCCATACCCTAAGGACTATGTAAGTCCGAAGTTCACGTTGTTCAATGACAAGAAGGGGAGCACTAAAAAACACTTGTTAAAGTTCATTAAGGCTTTAGAAGTGTATAGTTTCAAAAATGATTTGAAACTAAAAGAATTTTTTAAGTTACTCACTGAGAAGACGTATACTTGGTATGTTAACCTTCCCCTAAGGTCAATCAAATCATAGGGAAACATGTGCAAGATATTTTTGATGAAATTCTTCTCCGTTGAAGAAAGAATCACTTTTACTGATATAGGGAGAATCTAACAAAAGTCTAAGGAAGATCTCATGGATTACATTGAGCATTTCAAGGAGTGTTTCTTGGACATCCAAGATGTTTATGATGAAAAAGAGTTAATCAAGATTTATATTCAATGGATGTTTACTGAGTATGCAATGCATCTTAAGAACCTCTCTTTGGTTTCTTTCACCGTGTTAGTTGAGAATGCATGAAGAACCAACAACTCAGTAGCACAACAAAGACGTGAAAGTACAAGATTTAATAAGCACATACCGTTAGTGAACTCAATTCAAGAGGAGGATCTAAGAGGAGCAAAGAAATTTAGAAAGCTTATGAGTAATAAACCATCTTCGGCATACTTATGCTCAACGGGAAAAGTGCATACACTTTTTAACCAATGGCTAGATGATGGGTTTATTAAACTCCCAAGGGTTGAGTGCTTACCAACAAATAAAGAGAAGAGTGACCCTAAGTATTATAGATTTCATAAGAGTATAAGTCATCCTACAAAAGATTATTGGACTTTAAAGAAGATATTTCATGAGTGAGTTCAAAATGGAGAACTGATCATCAAAGATAATAATGTCAGGAACAAACCACTTCTGGCTCATAACACCAAACGTAGTGTTGTGAATGTTATTACTCACGACTCTATAAAGATAGAAAGTGTGGACATGCAACCAATTGAGGTGCATAAAGTTAAGCATGAAGGACTTAAGATCAAGACAAATGAAGATAATAGTATTGCTCTTTGTTTATTGAAGACTACTAATATTAAGAATTTCTTTGATTTACTCAACTTTAATGAGGATGCTCGGCTTGAGGTAGGGACTACACTTACGAGGATCTCACGAGATCAATACAAGAAATATCTTATAGCACGTCCCACAAAGGGAATTGTTTCAATGAATAAGGGGCAATTACATTTACTAATGCTGATATTTGTACAATGAATCCTAACCATAATTTCCCTCTATATATGGAAAGTGTACTTAATGGTCATTCCATCAAGAGGACATTTGTTGATAATGGATCTTCACTTAATGTTATGCTAATGTCCACTTTTAAAGCTATAAAGATAGATATTCGAAACTTAATAAGACAACCTATCATACTAAATAACTTATATTAGTCTACCATGAAGACAATGGGACATGTTGAAATAGACTTTGATATCGAACTTATCCACAGCTCCATAAGGTTCCATGTAATCGATGTGCTTATAGCTTACCATTTCCTTATAGGAAAAACATAATTGCATGATCACAACATGATACCCTCAACACAGCATCAATGTATGAAAGGTCATTAGAATGAGCAAGACATTTTTATTATTGCAACAAAGAATTCATTCACACGTAATGAGTCTCATATCACTAAAGCAATATTCTTTTATGAGCATATGAATAAAGGGGAGACACCCTTAATGGAACCTCCCGAGGTATAGCTACTTATAAGGGAAGAGACTTAGACTCAAGTATTCAAGAAGAAGAAGATGAATGGTTATCATGGGGGCACGAAGAAATGAAAGCAGATCAATGATATTATGAAGGTAGAAGGCACATCATAAGCTAAGAAGTGCGAGAACTCTTAACAACTAGCATATGCACTTATTATATCTATCTCAATTGTCTTTTCATTTAATGTGTAAGCTTAGTGATACCCACTTTATATTAATAAAAGAAGTTTCTTTCTCTATCGCCATTTTCTAATGAGAATGTGATAAGTATTTGTGTATCCCTATTTTATTGCTATTGTCGCTGCAAAGTAAAAGACTAGTCTCCTTAGCACGTAAAGTTAATTTTACAAAATAGTTTATCTCTAAATGGGAGAAGCTAAACCCCTTGATAAATCAAAAGAAAGTAATAATGAATATAATATATATACCACACATCGTTGCTAGATAGCAAGAGCATGGTCTCCTAAGCGCACGATGATGAGTTTAGCTCGTATGTTGTGGATTGGTAGGAATACTAGCTCCCAAAAGTATATTACGCTAAGATAATCATTTTAGCTTTCATGCTATCTAATTTCTATGTTTCTTTCCATCAAATAGTGGAAACAATCCCATTAATGAGTACTTTAGCATATTGACATTTAAACCTAAGTAACATCTTTGTAAGCCATGCTATGTAGTCAAGTAGTAAGAAATACTCCTGTCACTAATAAGAAAGAATTATTGATCCTGGACAATCAATGTCACTATCGTTAGGCACATGCGATTGAACACTTCCTGATTAGGATCTATATATATTATCATTAGTAAGCAAAAGTCTTACCTTAATGCATGAGATAACATGTGAGACCACCATAGATCATTGAGTCTAAGTAATCTCACAATTATATCTATCTACAAGAGGCCCCTTAGATTAAAGAGTCTAAGTAATCTCATAATCATATCGATCCAAAAATTTAAAACTCAAGTTGCTCGACACCAGTGTAGCTAAGTCAAGCCTTTACTCCTTACCATATGGTGTCAATTTAAAAATAAAAAAGAGATAACAAGACAATCTTACTACTTTATGCTAGACAATAGCGTTGCTTAGTTGAGGCATTGCTTAAAGCACATAAAGTTTTTAAAATATGCTTCTCACTATTTGTTAAGACATTGCAAATCATTTAGGAGATTGAAACCGCCATACTACGCTATTGTCTAGCACGCTACTACTAAGTGAAGAGCTATCTCTCCTAAGTGCATAACAACAAGACACCTTTATAAAAGCTAACAAAAGTGCCAAAGAGATAAATAAGTATGAAAGATAATCAATGAACTTCATTGTTGTTGATTCTATATATTCAATTGCAACTTGTACTTATAAAGAAATATAAGAGTTACAACCAAGTGATTAAGAAGATTGCATGAAACAAAGCCTAAGACAATGTTTACCATAAGTAGTATTGTGACTTTAAATACTAGTGTATTATAATGCAACACTGAGTCTTCAATGGTGTTATAAAGGAATGAGGTACATCAAGACTTGTTGACTTACCCTTCTCCATGTTAATAACTAAGCAAGGAAAATTACAAATGGATGCAATATATGAAGAGGCTATTTTTGCATGGTGATGATCTTTACCCATTATATTTGCTTTGTACAATACTCCTTGTGCATTATGTTCAATGTATGCATGTTTGTAATGCTTAATGTACGTGTGCTCGCAATGCTCGAAGTGCATAAACGCACAAGGCTTAATGCGTATGCTGCATTCGACATATGAGTACACTAAATATTAGATATGCTATGCTGATTTATAACATCCTCCTTTACTTAATCTGAATGATATTAATACTAGACTTATTCAACACGTAGGATTACTCATATTAGATGCCATGCAACCTCCTCCTGATGACTCTTGAAAAGTGGTAGCAATGTCTACTACGATTGCTACCCCTTAGGGGAAGAGAAAGGAGTTATTATATGTAAAAACTAAGGAAAGTAAACCAGTTGGTAAAGTAAAATACAAATGGGATAGAAATCATACAACTATACAAATGATAAGTTGAAGAAAAAATAACAAGGGTAGTACAAAGAACGAAGCCTTATCAAGGACTCATGTTTAACTCGAAGATTCGGCTTACCTATGTTCATATAAAAGGACTTATGCTCAACTTACATTTTGAACTCATAGATGGTCATATGTTTACCTAGTGTACAAAGCTCATGTCTAAATCAAGCGTTCCATCATGTTCAACTCTTGTGTTCACTCATATTTATTCACGTTCATGTTGAAAAGGCTCATGATTCAAGTATTCGCGTTTAGGTCATGTATCAAGCACCATATTTAGCCTATGATGCCAAGACCCATATCATGCTTAAACCTCACATCATGTTCAAGGGTCAAGTTGTGTTTAGGATTCATGTCATGTTCAAGACTCATGTTGAATTCAAGACTCAAGTTGAGTTTAAGGCTCACATCATGGTTGATGCTCATGTTTAAGGCTCAAGTTTGATTTTTACATTAAATCATGCTCAAGGCTTGTGATTACGGCTCATGCTTACTTATTTTCAACTCTAATGTTCAAGACCCACATTTACTCTCATATTCTAATGCTTAGGTACAACTCTTAAATTCACTCATACTCAAGGCTCATATTCGTCTCACATGACAAGGCTCATGTTCAGCTTAAATGTCAAAAGTGCTATATTCAATTTATATACTCAACTCATGTGTGCTTATATCGAAAGTTTACAAGTACTCATGTTAGAAGAGATATTTTATGTTAGAAAGGTTGGTCACAATCAAGGAAGAAGTATAGAAGCTGCTTAAGGTCGATATTGTAAAGGAAGAGAAGCACTCGACTTAGGTAGCAAATGCAATACTGGTCAAGAAGAAGTTTGGGAAGTGGCACATGTGTGTTGATTATACTGCCTCAATAAATCCTATCCAAAAGTCTACTTCTAATGTGTTTCTAAGGTCATATGCATGAAGAAGCACCACAACAAAACAAACCGAAAGAAACAAAAAAAAAAAAAAAAGCTAGCAAAGCCTGGGCAGCTATTGAATGAATATGACACACTACTCGATCCTACTCAGCTTACAATTCGTTAGATATAACACACCAATCTAAACTAAAGGGTCACTCGCCACTACTCCTTATTAAAGAAAATAGATAAGAGTTGAAAAGTAATGAGAGCACTAAGGTTACTCAAAGGATACTTAAATAATCTGATATTGATGAATGAATCCTTTTACGTACAAGAAGGTGGGGGTTTATGTACTTATCCACTAGGGTTACTTTTATATTTACGAAAAGACAAAAGGGTATTTTTACAACTAGGTTATATAAGACATACTAAAAAGGGTAAAAGAGATAAATAATATTTAGTGTGAAAAAGTAAATAATCCTTTTAGAAAGATTGTGCTAGAAGACATGTATCACGTGGTTGATGAGAGTTAGGACTATGATATAAAGTAGGCAAAACAAAAAGTGCTGGTAGTCAGGAGCCGGCATGATCTAGACCAGGTTAAGGACTAATTAACCCCTCTGAAGAGAAGTCAGCTTGATTGGGGGTCGGATGCTTGTAGTCAAATCAAGAGCTCGGCTTGGCTATTCTTGGGCTTTCTTATAGGATAAACCATTGCTATTAAGCAAGAGCAAGTCTGATACACGTAAAGGTCTGGTAGTTAGGTCGGTAGCAAATCTTGTCTAGATAAGACCCCTTGTTTCGAATATGGCCTTAAGCTAGTATCCTTTGAGTGAGTCCTTGGAGTCTTCTAACTCAACTACGAGTGATTAGTCCAACGAGATGATTCCTATCAGTAATCCTAGGTATGTCCAACACTAACCAACCAAACCTATCCGAGTTAGCCCATAGGAGGGCAACTATCTCTTCCTTTACCTCGAAAGGGGTCTCAATCCTAACCTTAGTGGTCTGATCGAGGAGAAGCATCAATCTACACCTCCTTTGTTTTTTCACCCAGATTACTTCTCTATGTTGGTTTCTCCTGTAAGTTGGTCTTTAAAGCAAAGACCTCGTCTATTATGGCACCTTGACATAGAGCTCTTGGGAGACCTTTTAGTCACATCGACAAATTCCCACCCCAATGGGGATCAAGAATTCGACCTTCAAGTAAAGAGAGACGATGATGGTGCCAAACGCTTTTAAGCTTGATTGTCCTAAGAGAGCATTGTAAGGGATTAGGCAGTCGATCAAAAAGAACTCTACTAGTTGTTGCGTGATGTTGTTGTCATCACTACTTTCCATGTTAAGGTTGATAATTCCCTTGGCTCAAACAGTACTACCATTGAAGACAATAAGATTATGGTGGCAAAACTTCATCTTTATAGCTAACTTACTCCTTATCCTTCTACACGTATGTAGGAAAAGGATGTTAGTGGAGCTATTGGTATCCACCATAATCTTGAGGACCTAGATGTTTGTGATCCTTACCCTTATAACAAGGGCATGTTAATGAGGGGTGTTGATGGGAATCAGCCTCCAACTACATCCAAGCTAAGGCAGACTTAATCGAAGCCAAGGCCGATCAATGCTTGCCAACATTGAGCTAAAGCCAGAAGGACGAGAGGAAGATAGATAACCATTCGATAAGAAGTCTATCATCGACAGAGTAGCCGAGAGACCATGTTGTCAAGAGTGGGATCCACTTAGCACAGCACGGCACCGTACAGAGAGACTAGTGCCGACTAACTTTAAAACTCGATAATTATAGGTTGACCTCTTTAGTATTTCGGCTAAGCCATGTGAGACTTCAGGAACTCCTTCCTAAACTTGTACATCCAATTGCCGACCCTACTCAGTTCGGATATTACTTCTTCCAGGACATGCTGAGTGACTGCATGCCGACCTCCCCTATAAAACATAACATGTTTTCTTTATTTTTATTTTTGGGCCCATTCTTTAGGGCTTAAGGCTTTATACAATATTTACAATTTTGCCACTAGGGTTTAAGACTTGCTATAAATAGCAACATTTATAAACATTAGAGATATACGAAATTAGATAGAAAAAGTATATTCCTATGTTTTGGAATCTTTCCCTTTTTGAGCAAGGCTACTCTTGAGCTAACATTGTCAGATTATTAAGTATAGATGAAACTCTTCAATCATTCCCATGTTCTTATTAATCTTGTTTTCAAGATTGTGGCGAACTCTTTCATTTAAGCCAGTTAGTAAGTCGCATCTAACCTTCATTTGGACCCCGAGTGACATTTAGTGTCCGTGAGTCGTATCGAACCCTATTTTAAGCTCAAACCCCTAATAATGTTTGTGTCTTGGTACGTGATATCCATCCACGTTCACCATCAAAACCCAACCATTTCACTTCCTATCTATCATACCCATTTAACCCATTTTGGGTTTCGAGATCCACTACCATTGACCTTATCATCTTTGGTATCAAAGCTTTAGGGAGACATAAGTGCTAGTGATTCTTCAAAGTTTGATTTGTGGTTTAAACATTTCTGCTGGTCATCATTTTGTAGTGTAGTATGTTTGTGTTTTAATAGTTGTAGTATTGTGTTGTTGAGTCAAGTAACAGTAATTTTAGCAATTGATTCTAGTTGTTGTAGTGTTTTTGTTGTAAAACGTGTTTGCTCAATTTTTTTGGAAAATTACTGTTCGTACAAGAATGTTGGAAAATAGTGTTAACAACAATGGTGATAGTCCCTACGGAAGCTTGAGGAGATGTGTTGACAACTTAGAGTATCAAATTTAGAATCTCACTAACTCTATCTAAGAACTTACTAGTTTAGTCAAGAGCCGCAGATGTGATGGTCAAGAAGAAAGAAGGGAATGGACACTTACCAGTAAGAAGGGCTCTACTGAACTTAATCATGATGAGCAACAGCCGAGAAGAGCTATTGAGCCGAAAAGGAGAGAAAACCAACCTAAGCTAAGAAGAAGAAATGATAGGAGTATTGACTCTGAAGCAAATCAAGAAGCTCGAAGAAGAGAATTGAGGTTAAGAAGAGATGTAGCCGAGCAGAGCTCTAACAAAAGTGGCCAATTTGAGGTAAACCGACCTACTAGGAAAGCAAGGGATGAACCCCAAGCACGTAAATGAGGACTTGATAATATAAAGCTTAAGTTACCAACCTTCAGTGGAAGTAGCCGACCTAAAGAGTTCCTTAACTGGGTTCCTCAAGTTGAGAAGTTGTTCGATTGCTACGAGTGTGATGATTGAACAAAGGTCAAGCTAGCTTCATTATCCCTTGTTAAGTATATTAGCCTTTGGTAGGACAAGCTGATTGCCAAGCGAGATGCTAAAGGAGAGGAACCAATCAGAACTTGGAGGCTTATGAAGCAATCAATGAATCAGCGCTTTGTGCTAACCTACTTTAAGCAAGAGATGCTTCATGCATTCCAACACCTGAGACAAGGTCGAAATACTGTCGAAGAGTATTTGGAAGAATTTGAGACCTTAATGACAAGATATGAGATTGTCGAGCCACAGGACCGCATCATTGCCAAGTTCCTAAGTAAACTCCGAGATGATATTGCTGACATAGTTGAATTGCAGCCGTTCAACATTCTGGGCAAGCTAATTAATTTGGCATTAAGAGTAGAGAGACATAGGAGGAGGATACATTAGAAGCCGACTAACCGACCTCCCGACCTCAATAAGGCAGCCCTGAACTTAAGAGGTATGACAAGTGAAAAGGGCTAGAGAGGAAGATGGAGAAAGGAGAACTTAGGCGACCTAACCATGCCGAAATAAAGAGAGCCAAGAAAGAAAAGGCACCCGGCAACAAAACCCAAGATGTGAAATGCTTCAAATGCTTAGGCTACGGATATATTGCGTCCCAATGCTCAAATAAGAGGGTTATAGTCTTGAAGGGTAGAGGGGTCAAGGCTTAAATCAAGAGTTAGAGTAACAAAAGCTCAGAAGACTAGTTGATATAAGAAGATGTCTATGCTGAGGATCTAGATAAACTCTTAGCTATGGTGACACGAACCACCTAAAGGTAGATCCAGGACAAAGGGGGAATTTATTCCACATACGATGCTTAATGAATAGGAAGACTTGTTCCCTAGTTGTCAATGGAGGTAACTACACCAATATCATCTCTACCGAGTTGGTAGAAAAGATGAAATTGCTAACCTACTCGCACCACCCGATCTTATGGATTGAAGTAGTTTAATGATAAGGGTATGATCCATGTACATAAGCGAGCTCAAATTGCATTCAAGGCAGGACAATACAAGGATGAGATTAATTTCGATGTGGTCCTAATAAATGCTACAAATTTACTTCTTGGCCGACCATAGGAGTATGATTAGAAAGTGATCCATGATGACTTCCTCAACACTTACATTGTTCGAAAGGATGGAAAGAGCTATTGCTTAACCCCTATGAGCGTTGAGAAAATCCAAAGATATTTGGCACCCATAGTAAAGTGAAAAGGGAAGAGGAGCTTATTCGGCATCTTAACCTGTGCTCAACACTTAACATCGAGGATGACTTCCTTTCAAACCCGTAGTAATTATAGGAATTAGCCTCTGAC
This sequence comes from Lumnitzera littorea, assembly GCA_024138015.1. NCBI lineage: Eukaryota > Viridiplantae > Streptophyta > Magnoliopsida > Myrtales > Combretaceae > Lumnitzera > Lumnitzera littorea. Next base: position 104,213,700 of record JAMXBB010000009.1, on the reverse strand, counting down.
CACATCCAAGCCGAGGTAGACTTGATCGAAGCTGAGGCTGATCAATGCTTGCCGACACTAAGCTAAAGCCAAAAGGATGAGAAGAAGATAGATAACCATTCGATAAGAAGTCTATCATCGACAAAGTAGCCGAGAGACCATGTTGTCAAGAGTAGGATCCACTCGGCATGGTACGAAACAGTATAGAGAGACTAGTGCCGACTAACTTTAGAACTCGATAATTATAGGCCAACCTCTCTGGTTTCCTAGCCAAGCCATGCGAGACTTCAGGAACTCCTTCTTAAAGTTGTACATCTAACTGCCAACCTTATCTGATTCGAATATTACTCCTTCCAGGACATTTAGTGTTTGTGAGTTGTATTATATCCTATTTCAAGCTCAAACCCCTAATAGTATTTATGTCTTGACGCATGATATCCATCCACATTCATCGTCAAAACCTAACCATTTCACTTCTTGTCCGTCATACCCATTCGACCCATTTTAGGTTTCAAGATCTAGTGTCGTTGATCCTTATTAGGTATCGACCCCCTTTAGGTCCTCATCTAAGAAAGAGAATGAAGTGTTAATCTTCTGTCTCTTTTCTCTAGCAGCCACTACCTCGGACAAGGCATTAGTCGAACTGCTAGTGCTCAGTTGACTCCTTAGGCGTAGCCTTGATAAGAATAATTCATTCTACACTTTTAAGGCACATTTAGACATAAATTGACCATAATTTTGTTCATTTCTTAAGTTCTTGGTACTTAATTGTGCATTATAATGATTTTAGATGAATCAAGATTAAGGAATTTAAGTTTACAAAAGAACAATGAATTTTAAGACAATCACAGCCATGAGGAGAAGAATACTTTGAAGTAAAACCAAGATATTGTCCATCGTGGGCATGATAATAAAAGATTGTAACGGCCAACACTAATCCCACCCTCCATTACGGGTGTAATTGAGCAAGTTTTATTGATCTCTCTATTAATCATGCCCGTAATTAGTTATCAAGAGAATGATTACTCCTTCAATCATGAGCATGATGAGATGTGATAAAGTGACAAGGAGTTTACGTCCATGGTCACGGCCATGAATAGTTTAGATTCTTATGCTTCGAGACTACCACACCCCATGTCATGGGCGTGATTGTAATGGACATGACTATTCTTCTTTAGCTTTTTCATACGAACCAGTTTGTAGAATATGTCTTAATATTAGGTGGTATCTTGAAGTGGTATAACTTGAGTCTTTTAATGAGTCAAGTATAAATGTACCATAACTTTTAGAAAAAGAGAAAAAATTACATCAAAATCTACATCATTAAGAAACACAACAAATTATCAACATCATTCAATTTCTTATTAGTGTTCTTAGTGTTTTTGCATTATAACGTGAGTTGTGTGTTATTCTTTATTAAATTTGAGAGAATTGTGAACGATCTAGCATCCGTTTATTGTTATATCAAGATTCTTTAAGTTAATCAAAAGGTGTTTCCTTCTTATCTCTTCTTCTATGTTATGTTCTATTTTTCTTTTCATATTTCTCTATGTTTGTTTTTTGTCTATCATGTATGAGTAATAAATTAGGATTTACGAAGTCATTTTAACATGAAAGCACTTGATTTGTTGTTATTCCTAATAATTATGAATTTCTGGTGATTAGAACTTCGTAAAAGTTGAGATAGTGTAGTGCACAACACAATCTTGTAATAGATCTCGATGGAATACATTGAGAAACAATTCCACTAAGTAGATCCTAGTCACTAGAAAGAACTACTCCTACTAATAGAGATATTATTAAGAAGCTCGATACATGTTTAGGGAATTTAAGGATTTTACTAAACTTATCATGCAATCTTTACTTATCTACTCTTTTAGAAGAGATTCTAAGAAACATAATCAAGATTAGAATTGAGTAATTCTAAGAAGAATACTATGAATAGAGAATCCCTACATATGAGTAATTATTAGGATAGATAGTTTATAATTCATGTTAATATAATGGAGTAAACCTATCTTATAAATTGTTGTTTTCGTGTTATAATTTATTTACTGTGTTCTCTTGGTGTAATCATAGAATCAATATAGTTTAGTTATAAAAATCAATTAAATTACTTCGTTCGATCATTCGGATGCCAGTTAATAAGAAGAATAATTTGGTACTAGTATTTAAATCTGTTCCCAATGGATATTTATCCATACTAATAAACGATTGGTATACTTGCCTATTTAACTAAGTAAAGGATAAAATATAAGAGTTAATTTGTAAGACTCAATAGCTCTATTTAGAGGCAATCAACCCTCACCACCCCGCCCCGCCCCCCACCACAACAATTATGTTAATGATGTTGTTAGGGGCTCTATCATTGAGAAAATCTTCATTTTGCTCTATTAGAGCACCCTCGGTTCATCACCTCTGAGACGCCTGATCTTCATCATCATAACAGTCATTGTTCCTCTATTGGACTATGTACTAAGCAAAGAAACCCTATTGAATAGCATATTCAATTGAGTTTTTCAATTGGAAGCATTCATTTGTGGCATGGCCATGGTCATGGCAAAAATGACTGTACTTATCGAAGTTCCAATGACTAGGATTCGCCTTCATCTTTTGGGGCTTATACAACAAACCTTTATTATGCACCTTGGTAAAGTCCTGTACAATTGATCGATTCAGAGGAGTATATTGGGTATAGATGGGAGGGGGAAGCAGGGTCTGCTCAACTTGGCACTTCTTACTGCTTAAGCCTTCCCCATCGGCACCCTACCACTAAGGTAATCTTTTAAGAAAAATTTTTCCTTATCCTTTTTGTTGCCCGACCTCTCTTGGTCAGCATCATGCCTAACATAAATATTATCTTCCTAGTTTATGTATTTATAGGTCTTATTCTAAAAATTGGCTAGGGTCTTCAGCTTGCTCTTCACAAGCAATCAGAAGAAGTCTCTTGAAGATCATATGCCAAGCTATGCAACATGGATTGCTACTCCCTAATTTAGCTAAAGGATCTCGACTACAGCATTATTAAACCAGACTACATATTCACATAAAGTTTTGCCCTTACTTTGCCTTATTAAATATAAGGAAGACATATCCTTGGACAAAGGCTTACTAGCCATAAAGTAGAGGCTAAACCTCTGTACCAACTTGTTAAAGGAGCCAATGAAGTTCTCAAGCAAGTGATTAGACTACATTCGAGCTGCTTTCCTCAAAGTCCTTAGAAAAGCCTTACACATAATGGCATCCTTATGAACTTAGCAGCTCTATGACCATAGAGGTTTATGATGGTGTGAAAGCAAAGGGAGGTGATCATCAAGATCATCAATGCTATCATATTGGCCTAAAGTAGGAAGTTTGCTATTATGAGGTAACACATCATCTTAGACACCCCTAGTGAAGGAGGTTTTGTTACTAACAACCAGCCTAACATCATTAGCTACCTTGCCCCCTTATTGCTTAAAGTGCTTGCTCATAATAACACAGAGCTCGTCAAGGTTAGTATTGTCTGTTGAATGAGTTCAGTGTGCTATAAAATGTGTCGATGCTCTATAGGAGTCAACTACATGCTCATTACCAATGAAGTCGTAGTTATAGGTAACCACAGATCGTACCTACTACTTTCATATGGGGAGATCAAGTTGTTGATCCCTATTTCTCTACTGCTACTGCTGTTGGTTGTTTTACCCAGTACAGGCATTTGAAGCTTAAAGTAGAAGGGTTTAAGCACTATGCCTTTTGGTGTCTTCCAAGTAAACATGGAGTAGCTTATTCTAGGCAGCAAATTTCTCTAGCAAACGCTTTGAGTGCTCTAAATGCTACTTAAGCATTTCCTTAAGTAGAGGTTGGCTTTTAGTAACTTGGTTATTCACCAACTGGTGATGCTTAAGATTGTCAATGTAAGATATGTCAATTAAAGGTGGTGTTTAGAAGAGTGTTCAGTGTGTTTAGGTAGGAAATTGGATCGATTTCTCACAAACAGTACCAAATGTTGTCTCAAGAGATTTGCCAATAGAGATTTGATAGCAATTAGGCTTTGCGTAGTCAGGTGAGCCTACAAAACAAGGAATAGTAAGGGGTGCTGAGATACAGTTCAACGTAGCTACTTGATGCTTAAGTTAACAGTATGTGTAGAGGGAGTAAGAGTACTCAATAGTAGAATGTAAGCTAAAATCTGTGAAGTATTAAATAGCTTACCATTATGTAGTGGTTTTATATTTATAGAGAAGTGGAGCTAGCAATTAGAGAAGAGATAGTAAGCAAAAACCACTTCTACAAGTAAGGGGTAATGGAGCCATGATGTTCAACGTGTTCCATAAATATAGGAGTTGATTATTGACCTTTATCCATTATCCTCTAGCCATTAAGGGTTTTTGTAACTGTTTAGGCCGTATGCTGGGCCTAAGGTGAGGTCAGCCATTGAGGGGAAGGTCGAGACTTCAACGGGCATAACCTAGGTGGTAAGCCTAATAAGGTTAGGTTAGACTTAGAGAGGTCCATGTCAAAAAGGTCATATCAATACCATCATGAGTGACCGCTTTGGTAATTGAAGTTAAGATTGTTTTCTCACAATAGTTCAAATTACCCATCTATCCCTCTTTATTTTAGGTGCTCTTAAGTAATTCTACATGTAACCTCTTTAAAATAATTGTAGTAGCTTAATTAATAATATACCCACCTAAATAATTATAGTTGGGTAAAAAAGATAATTTATTAATAGCCTACTCATCAAAAATTGCGTGATTTAAATTACTTGCATATCCTCACTTAATTAGATAGAGGCTAGAGTTATCTTGGTGGCTAGAACCTACATAACCTCTATCAATTAGTAAACTCACTTTTAAGCAACTCTTGATAAAAATAAAATCAGAGGTAAAATAATCATTTTTTGAAAAATTGGCATGACGTCTGAAAATCCTTTCTTCTTTTTTTTTCCCCTTCAATTGAACTTTGAAAAATTCCCTTTTATCTTCAATATTTTAATAACCCTCATTGAGCATTAGAAACACCTCTTTAGGTAAGATTTATTGAAATTAGATAAGGGACAAAATCTTCATTTCGAAGAACTTATCTTTGAAATTTAGAACTTCTCTTTAAATGATCTCTGAAAAATCCTTTTTTACCTATTAGACGAATAATGATCTCTTCTTGGCCCAAGAAACAAAAATGAATAATGAATTTCCCAGACATTTCATGATATGTACAAGTTACATATATAAAATATATGTATATATAATATATATCTTTATAAATATTATATATATGAATATTTTTATATATTATATATACATATATATATATATGTTGAAAGGAAAAATAAAAGACAAGACTGAAAAAGAAAAATTGGAAATTTCGGCGAACCGGCCTAGCTTTCCATATATTTTTGAAACAACCTATTGGCAAAATAAATAAATAAATAAATAAAAAGAAGAACCAACCTGCCGGTTACAGGCCGCTTCGTTTCCAGTTCGGCCCGTTCGCTAGGTTTATAACAGATAGTGGGCTTTCTGTTTTTGATTGTCTTAGTACCCAAACTTCCCAAAAACAACGGCAACTTTGTCTTTCCGACAAAATTTTGTTTCGCAGCACTAAATTTCAACAATGTGAAAGCCCATTATCCTGTGAAGATTGCGAATTTAAGTTGTGGCCCATAGTTCGTCTTGACTCCAAATCTCCTCTCGTTTGTACTTTGACATTATGGATGGCAACATGATGATTATTTCTAACTTGATTGAATCCAAGTTAGCTTGAGCAATTGAGCAATTCTGCCCATCGCATTTATGACAAATGAAAATGTGGTTCTACATGCGGGTCTTACCTTTATATGTGTACATTTATTTATTTCTATATATACAAGAAGTTGCTAAAGCTAGATAGTTTCAAGACTACCTAATTTTACTTTTGAAATTCTCATTAAGACCTTATGGAAAGGGTTTTCATCTGGTTTTAATACACAATAGATTTAGGGTAGAGATGGAATTAGTATGGTATTTTAAATGACCTATTGATTAATTATTGCATTCTTTTCACTGCAATATAACTAATTACTGTATTTTATATCAATTATGAGCTACATGAACAGTTTTTTATACTCCTAAAGAAGGTACCCCACCTTCAGAAACCCAATAGCTCTATACTGAAAGCTAAGGTGGACATAAAAATAAACAAATGAAATAAATGTAAGAATAGTTAAGAAAATGATGTCAAAATATTGAAGGTGCTATTTTGAGCATAACAAAGATAAAATAAATTTAGGAAGTTGGATGAACCAAAATAAGCATGATGATACGCTTTGAAATCACTTAAAAGACAAATTTCTCTTAGTGATTCATTAGTATTACATCTCATGTATATGTTTAACATATAAATATTAATAAAAATTTAGTATATTGGGATGTGGAAAACACATACTTTAATTATTTTAAAAACTATCCGAGAACAAAAATTTATGGCTACTTATATGTTATATATTGATACATGATACCTAATGATTTTTTTTTTTTCTTTTTGAAGGCATGGACAAATTAACATAATTGAGAAAACACAATTCACATAGGTAGCAGCAGCAATAGTAGGTGGGTGCAAAGGACGCGTTATTTTCGTAACATTAAAAATCCCTTGGTTTAGCTATACCAATAATAGAATAATAATGTCTAATCCCAGAATTTACGTAACATGATAAGTGATGACCTTGACCGACTCCACTCCACGCCGCAGATTCATAATGTCTAATCCCAGAATTTACGTAAATTGCTGAGTCATTCCCAGAACTTCTAAAATATAATATTTATATCCCTCAAAAACAATTGAAAACCTAAAAGTTCTCTAAGAAGTAGTTCCAAATTACTATTTCAATAAAAATTAAATAATTGACCGCTTTCCAGATAAACTTATCATGTAATTTGGTGTTTTCACTTTCGGGGTTGATATCCTAGCGCTTAGTAAACGTCGAATCAGGTCGTGATTTGGCCTTAAAAAATAATTGCATTAGCATATTGACATAAAATAGTGACCAAAGTACTACGATTGAAAATGTCAACAAGTTTTAAGTTCGTTATTCTAAAAGTTTTAGATGTAGTTATAACTTCAATAATTTCTAGGGAATCTTATTGTTATTTACCTTTTGTTTAATCTTCGACCAAATTCAATCCATCATAATAGAAATGTTTTTGAGGGGAATAACTCAGAGTAAGCTATATACTAACCATGTTTTCCTTCTTTGATTGTTTTTTGAAATGACGAAACATCTGATTTGATGTTTGTTTTTCACTAAAATTTCGTTTCTTTCGTCATTAATCTAATTATATAATTCGACCCGTTATTGATTAAATATTATCGACAATAAAAACATGCTTATAAATATCAATAATAATATGTAGTTTATAAAATATAATCATTTAAATTTTTATTTATCAAAATTTTTTTCAATACATACATGTCACTAATTCATCTATTTATCATAACATTGTGCTTTTTATTTAAGATTGTCTAGTAGCAAACTTCCCAAAAAAAAACCGCAACTTTTTATATGGCCAAAGTTTCGCTTTACAGCACTAAACTTCAACAATGTGAAAGCCCATTAATCAGTAAAGCTTGCGAATCCAAGCTTAAAGCCCACTCGTTCATCTTGATTCTTTTTCGGCTTTTCTCACAACTCTCCTTTCTTCATTTGTACATTCTACTTTGACTTAAGGAGGCTATACTATAATTATTTCTAATTTGATAGAATCTCATGAAAAAACAGATGGCTTGTGCAATTCTACCCATTGCAAATATGAAAAATTTTTAATATGGCTTTTTTTTTTTTTTTTTTTTATTGTGAGGTGGTATTGTGTTTTTCACTCCTCTATATTTATAGAAAAAGTTGCTAAAGTTGAATGGTTCCAAAACCATCCAATTTTTATTCTTGAGATTGTTATTAGATCTTTATGGTTAGGGTTTTCATTTAGAGACCACTCGAAAACCCCATATCACATTTGCTTTGGCATCCTACTACACCTGTAAATAATAGCATCATTAATAGATGGATTACTTTCCTAATGTAGAAAATCCTTTAGTTTAGTTGTATCCTATAGCAGTAATAGAATAATTATGAGACTTACTACTACGGCCTAATGGTCAAACATAGTCGAGGAGTTACTCAAATTAGAGTTAGAAACATAATTCCATTAAACTTATATATAAATTTTACAAAACTTGGCTTGATTCAATAGTTGAATCTTTAGCCCATTTGACTATAATTACATTAAACTTGAATAGATTTCCAGCTAAGTTCTAATAGTTTCGATCTGATTTACACACTTAGAATCAAGAAGATATACACTTGCTTATATGCTTGATAGGAGAAATGGTATGAAGTCTGAATAAAATCACATGTTCGAATATGATAGACATCAATTACTCTATTATTTTTAGGGATATTTAAGCATAAACTAATCATACTTGTATTTATTTTTTAAGTTCTTGGTATCTAATTAGATAATATATCAACTTTAGACAATTCAAGAGTAAGGAGACAATATTTATTGAAGATGAAGTGAAGAGAAGGCGAAATTCCATAAAAATAATGAGATCCAAAGTTATAATGCTCATGATGAAAGAATAATTCTAAAGGAAGATTAGTATGTATCCAGTTACAGGCGTGATAAAAAAGAAAATTGAAGGCCCACTGTGTGCCATGCCCTCCATCATGGGTGTGACTAAGGGAGAAGATTGCCATCCACCTGTTCATCATACCGATGATAATATATCAAGAGCATATTACACTCTTTATCATGGGTGTGAGAAGATGAAATATTTGCAATGAGATGATTACGTGCCACATCATGATTGTGATAAGTGAAGATCATTCTTTTCCAAGACAACTACACCTCGAATCACGGGCATGATAGGAGTAGACATAACTGTTTCTCTTTAAATAATTTCACACGAATCAATGTATTTAACAAGTTTAAAACCCATGGGGTGTCTTGAAATAGCGTATTAAGACCTTTTGATGAGGAGAACACAAATACACCTGCAAATTTTGGACAAACATCATCAAATTCATTATTAGACATTCTAAACTTTTACTTTATACATTAACTAAAAACTCATCTGTTCATCCATTTTGTACCCATTGTGCTTTACATTTTTTGCATACTTTCTACGTGTTGTACCATGTTTCTTTTCGAAGTTACTAGAGAGAGATGATGGGAACTCATTGTTTGTGTGTTGTAAAGACTTCTACATTAGATCTAAAACAAGGGTTTCATCCTTTTACTTGTTTTATGCTGAATTCTTTGTTATTTTTGTATTTCGTTGATATGTTTTGTTATTTTATCATGTGTAATAGTAATCTAAGGCTTACTGCATCACTTTTCGCATTAACAAGTGCATCATTTAGTGATTTTCTGATTTTTGTTAGTTCTAATGAATTGAACATAATAAATCTAAGTATAATATAGTGCATAATACTAATTTAGGATAGATTTCAATAGAATATGTCAAAAAATAATTTTATTGAATAAATCTAATTCATTAGAACAACTTACTCCTAATAGTAGAGATATTTTTAGAAAAGTTGATGCATCTTTATGGAATTTGTTAAAATATTATGTTGTTAATATGATTTCAATTGGCTATTAATTTAGAATAGGTTCTAATAGACACAATTAAGGTTATAAGTAAGTAATTCCGAGAACAATTATTAGGATAAAATTTATTGGTGACATCATGCTTTGTAGTGAAATAAGTCTACATGTTAAGTGTGGTGTTGTTAATCGTTTTTATAATCATTATGTTAGCTGAAATTTGTTTGTGGTTTAGTGTAGTTTAGCTAGTCATTTAGAATTTTAATGCTTAATCACTTGAAATTAAGCTATTAGATAATCGGAAGATTAATTAGTATTAGTACTTGTATCAATTCTCAGTGGAGATGACCCTATACTCATTTGTGCTAACAAATGATAGGTATACTTGCTTATTGAACCAAGGTAGGAATAAAATATAGATTTATAAATTTTAACACTCGGTAGCTCTAATTAAAGGTGATCAAGTTTTTAGCACAACTATCGAAGAACAACATCATTAGGAAATTTAAAATTCCAATACATTTAGCTTAACTTTTTTATTAGTGTTTAGTTATTTAAAAAAAAAATTATGCTCAAGTTGATTTAAATGTGCTGGATTTTGTAGTTTATGACCCGAAGCAGCACAATTGAACTAGCTGACTTTGATCCTAAACTTAAGAGAACACTTAGAAGCAATTTAAAGAAAATCCATGAATATTTTGTGAAGTACCTAGTAGTAAGGAAGTGAGAGTACGTAAACCATTAAGAATCAGGAAAGAAACATTGAAATTATCCAAAATGAATGACCAAAACAAGAATGTCAATCCATTATTAGCAAACCAATTTTTGAATCTTGAAAATGATAGCCTCAGAGTTTTGCTGTTAAAAATGGATCCACCACTTGAAAGGAATGGGAATGAAGTGTACCTAAGAAATGAACTAGGAGTTAATCTACTTATGGCTCTAATGATGATGCTAGATTATTGTAGGCCCAACTTGGATAGGGCTAGTATTAGCATCGTTTAACCTCGTGTTTAAGCAAATACCTTTGTGATAAAGCCGAGCATTAGTTAGATGATTTAGCAGTGCATCCAATTTGATGAGTTCAATGAGGAAGACCCTAACAATCACTTACGGCAGTTTCTAGAAATATGTGATACATTCAAAATAAGTGGTGTATTGGAGGACGCTATCCACTTAAGGCTATTTCCATTCTCATTGAGGAATGATACTAAGCAATGGCTGAACTCTATGCTAAGCAACTCTATCAATACTTGGCAAGAGATGACTGAGCTATTCATGAGGAAATATTTCCCACCATTAAGAATAGCCAAGCTAAGAGCAAATATCTTCTCATTTAGATAATTGGACTTGGAGATGTTATATGAAGGAAATACCCTCATCATGGGCTCCTAGAATAGCACTAAGTTCAGACCTTCTACAATGGTCTAAACTACACAACCAAGTAACTCATTGATACAGCTACTGGTGGGAGCTTAAATCATAAGTCACCAAAGCAATACATCCAATTATTTGAAGATATGGCTAATAACCACTATCGGTGTTCATCTACAAGAGTTAGAGAGAAAAGGCTAGTAAGAAAGTATGAGTTGGATACTACTTCTTCTTTAGCACATAAGGTAAAAGTCTTAGCGAGGAATATTGATAGGCTAACTATGGGTCATAATAAAGCTTTAGCAGTTATAGATTCTGACTTTACAAGTTCATCTGAAGTAGGTCAAGTAGAGCAGGTTGACTACATGAGAAATCCTATCCAGCTTCGCAACGATCCATTCAGTAATACTTATAATCCAGTTTAGAGGAACCATCTAAATTTTAGGTAAAATAATGATAATGGGCAGGGTTCAAACGTGCAACCTCCTAGATTTCTAAGATAAGTTCCTCCTCTACAAGCTAAACCAGAATCGTTGGAAGAAATGTTAGTTTAGTTTGTCAAGTCTTCTAAAGTACGTCACTAGGCTACTAAAACAACTTTGAGAAATCAAGGGGTATCCATCATAACTTGGAAAACCAAGTTGAACAGATTGTAAAAACACTTTTGAAAGCACTCTAAGATCTTTACCAAGAAATATTGAGGCAAACCTAAAAGAACAAGTCAAAGTTGTGACCTTTAACCTTAAGGAGTGGAAAATAGTTGCATGTTCTTAAAAGAACTAAAGAGAAGAAGAGTGTCGTTGTTAAAGTAGAAAAGCAAGCTAAGCCAAATGATCAACCAAGAGAAAAAGAGCTTCCTATCCTAGTTAAGGTGTACAAGCCATCATTACCATATCTAATGTCACGCCCCAAAGCGGTAGAGTCGTAACAGTCCCGCCGTGTAAACCATTTTAAGATAGAAATTGGCCTTACAACCGCTATCTTAGACCTGATCTATACAAGGTGTCTACGACTAACCCACTTTAAAGTAAACAATTTGTAATTTAAATAAACCATTTACCTATAAAAGTGAAGAATTATATATATATGCTATAATTCAGTTATTGCAATTAAAGTTTACAATATTTCTCTGTAATATATTTCTTAGTTATTACATCATTTGGAAATGAAAAATAATTCTAAAATAAAAACTTAGACCTTAAAAATATGTGTTTATTCTTCAATATTTTTCCTCACTCCCCAGGATCCAGTAGTTACTAACTTCAAAGTAGTTGTTGCCACTTCTTAGCCAGCACCTGCACGACGTCTATAGGGATATGAGCAACCACAGCTCAGTAAGTTAGAATGGAGGACTTAAAACTATACCAAAAACACAATAAGGTTTTCAACTCTTATTAGGTGCAATGCATGTGCAAGCAAATGCCATCGTACGACGTTGTCTGACCCGTCGTAAGATTAGAGAAATTACGCCCGCTCTAATCCAGGTTGAGGAGTTGCCATTAATGCAACAGCTCACGACCAAACCCAGGCTTATGCAATGGAGACCTCGCTCCTCCCGCGACTACCTTCAAACCACTGACCTTACCCTCGCTGCGATCTCCTCTCCTGTCACTTAGTTCGGCTAAGGATGAAGAAGGAACCATTTTGTAATCCTGCGCTATCCCTTCCGAAGGGGTCGGTATTTGGCCGGAGAGTCCTAAGTTCCCCTAACAGGTTGCCATGCATGTCCGATTATGATTACTGGTCGTATATTTAATTAAGTCTAGTTTAGGGTGATCAATCATTTCATACAAATCATACAATACATGCCAGAGCAACAAACAGAATCATAGTATCACCCATAATCAAGCACATGCACACGTCCAACTATCTAACAAGCACAACCAAGTATAATCTCAAGCCTCCAAAATACAGCATTGTATTAATCCCAACTTACCTTGACTCCTCACTCACTCACTCGAGGTCCGATTTACTTAAGCTATCGCCGATCATCCCTATAACACAAATGTAGTTTCAGTTTTTCATATAACTATTATAGGTTTGTTTTATCCTATAACGCTTATTGTTATGCTTTGTTTAGGGTTTAATTTACCTAATTATCTGGGTCTTAAGTCTTTTATAATTATTATAGGCTTAGGGTTAGGTTCAAGTTCGATTACCGCATCGATTTCTGAACTAAGTTGTAGTTCAATTTTCTAAGTAGTGTTTTATACTTCAACCCTAGAAATTCATTTCAACTCATAATATGAAATTAATCACATTACTTCCCAATCTCCTAACTATCATTATTACCCCTAGTCAGTATTTTATTTCACCCGGTACACTTGTATCCTTATTAGTGTATCAAATTTACTCCTAATGAGAGAAATTTTTACATTTTTCATATAATTACATAAATTCAAGTTTCTTATCAGATTTATTATATATCTCTATTATTTATATAATATCAATTTTTATCCTAATATTTTCTATTTATTATATTTTCAAAAATTACATATTATGCATTATTGCCTTTTATGTACATCAATTATCATTTCAAAATTTCTAAATTTATCCTAAATCAGATTTTACTCCTAATTTCCCTAATTTACAAAATTAACTTAAAGTTAACTATTTTTCCCTATTAATCATTTACTACATAATTAACCTAATAATTACATCTAACACCCTAAATGCTACAAGTATCATACTCCATTAGATTTCAACATCCTAAAATATATAATTATTCACTAAATCAGTAATTAATCATTTAATTACTTAATTAACCCTAAATTACCCATTTTATGCCTTATTTTAGGGCTTAAAAATTATCTAAAAATTTCAAAAATTAATTTTTGAAAACGGGTTTTATAGCACTATTCTATATCATCTAAGTAATCTACACAAAAATTTTGGGCTTGAAATTGTCTTAGGGTCATTTATTTCTAAATCGAAATATACTCGGTTTTGCACGATTTCTTAAGGACTATATATCACGAGACATATTTTCATCAAAATAATATTTTTCCTAAAAACTAAATGCAAAAATATTTTAGAATAACAAAATTCATAATTTTCTAATAATATTTACTATTTTAACAAAATTACACAAGAATCAGGCTGGAAATTGAACTCACCGATCTGGGTGACTTCGGCCACTGCCGATCACCGTGGCCTTGTTGGCAGGCTTAGGCGCTGCCACCACCGTATGGTGGTGGTGGCCGTTTACTTTCATCTGCTTGTCTGGTGGGGGTTCCCTTTAAAGGCCCTAATTGTACAGTTTTTCCTAATTTTTTTCTAACTCGAATTTTTCTCTCAATTTTTGCCTCTCTCTATTTTTCTCACTTTCCAAACTACCCAAATGAGCTCTGTGATTTTTCTTGCTATTTATAGAGCTTTAGGGGATTTATTGTGCATTAAATTGGACAAGACAATTACCTTATCCCTTAATTTTTTACTTTTGTATTGTCTTAATTTAATTGGTTAATTTTTCTTTTTTAGATTCTATCTTGCCACAACCAGATTTGCATCATTCCACACTCTTTTGAGTTTTTTTTCCACAATTAATTTATAATTTTCTTTAATTATTTACTAAGTTTTTGGCCAATTTAAGTAATTTTGCGTATTTTTATCTACATGTAAATACAAGTGGGGTACATGTGAACATTCCTAATTATTATTTTGGTCATTCTAAAATTTTTAGTATACATATAATTTATCTCTAGTAATTTATTAGTTATTAGATTACATTTTTCGCTTTTTCGGTAATTAGCAATTATTACACTTAAAATTTGAAAATTTTATAGTCTCCTATTTTATTACTTATTTTCTTAAATTCAAGTTTACGGGGTCATTTTTACTAATATTTCTCTTAATAGTTTAAAATTTGGGTTTGATCGGATTCTTTAACCGATCGCTCAAAACCTTATGTTCTAAGTTCAATTCTACAATCAATTAGCTTAGCTTTAAGGCTTACATCCAACAAGATTGTGGAAGACACAAGATGATAAACAATACAACAAATTTCCGGAGTTATTCAAGTAATTGCATATTAATCTTCCCTTATTAGAGGCATTGGGTCAAATGCCTAAGTATGCAAAATTTCTCAAGGAGCTATTATCCAATAAAAGAAAGTTAAAAAAGATATCTGTGGTTACCCTTGGAGGAGAGTATTCTATTATGATTTTGAACAAACTACCTATGAAGCTCAAGGATCTAAGTAGTTTTACCATACCATGCTTAATTAGTGATTTACTTGTTGAAAGGGATTTAGTGGATCTTAGGGCAAGCATTACTCTCATGTCATATAGCCTATTCAAACAATTGAATTTAAGTGAACCCAAGGCTTTAAGGATGAGTCTACAGTTGGCTGATAGATCTATGAGGTTTCCAAGAGGTTTAGTAGAGGATATGCCGATGAAAGTTCATGATTTTATCTTCTCGGTAGATTTTGTAGTCTTTGATATAGATGAGGATGTAGACGTTCCTCTCATACTAGGTAAGTCGTTTTTGGCTACAGTAGAGGTAGTAATTGATGTTAAGGATGATAAACCTATCCTCAAAGTTGGAGGGGATGAGATGATGATCAAAATGCCCATTGTTTTCAAACAATCTATAACCATTGATGATGAATGCTTCGCTATTAACTCTTTTAATTTCATTGTTTCTAATTTTATGTAAGATCTTCTAAGCAAATATCCCTTGGAATTATGTTTAACAAAAAGGGAAAATGTAAATGAAGTAGGGGAGATACATGAGATGGTCACTCATTTGGAAACCCAAGTTGAATAGAAGAAAAATATGGGGGTAAAAGAGATCAATAGGGGCAACATCACTCAATTGAGGCCTTTAGTGGAAGAACCACCTAAGTTAGAGTCGAAACAATTATTTTCTTACTTAAAGTATGCATTTTTAGTTGATAATTTAAGACTTCCAATCATCATTTCATTAAAACTTGATTCGTACCAAAAAGAGAAACTTTTATCAGTTTTGAAGGAGCATAAAAGGCTAATAGTATGGAAGATATCAAATATTAAGGGGATCAGCCCATCCTTCTATACTCACAAGATATTGATGGAGGAAGGTTACAAATCAATACTGCAACCACAAAAGAAACTTAACTCGAATATGAAGGGGGTAGTGAAAAATGAAGTGGTGAAACTACTAAATGCAAGACTTATCTACCCAATTTGGTGAGTCCAATCTAAGTAGTTCCAAAGAAGGGCGGTATGACTATGGTACTGAATGAGAAGAATAAATTAATCCCAATGTACACAGTTGGTGGCTGGAGAGTGTGCATTAATTATAAGAGACTCAATAATGCTACAAGGAAGGATCACTTTCCATTGCCCTTTATTGATGAGATGTTAGAGAGGTTAATGGGTCATAAATACCACTACTTTCTAAATGGGATGTCCAGTTATTTCTAGATTCTGATTGCACTTAAGGATCAAGAGAAAACAACCTTCACTTGTCCCTATGGTACTTTTGCATACCATAGGATGCCATTTAGGCTTCGTAACGCTCCAACCATTTTCCAACTTTCCATGTTGGCTATTTTTGGTCATTTGGTAAAGGATGAGATGGAAGTCTTCATGGATGACTTTTCCGTATTCAGTGATACATTTGATGTATGTCTTGCTAATTTAAAGAGGGCACTTCAACAATGTGAGGAGATGAGTTTAGTGCTTAATTAGGAGAAGTTCTATTTCATGGTACAATAAGGCATTGTGTTAGGATATAAGGTATCAAACAAGAGAATTAAAGTCAACATAGCTAAGGTAGAAGTGATTTCAAAGCTATCACCACCATCATCTGTTAAGGCTATGTGTAATTTCTCAGGACATATTGAGTTCTATAGGAAGTTCATCAAGGATTTCCCTAATATAGCTAGACCTTTAACCAAGCTTCTAGAGAAAGATGTACCATTTGATTTTAATGCTAGTTACTTAGAGGTTTTTAATGTATTAAAAGAGAAGTTGACTAATACTCCTATAATGGTGGTATTAGATTGAACTTTACCATTTAAATTGATGTGTGATACAAGTGATTTTATAGTAGGAGTAGTATTAGGGCAAAGGAAAGACAAACACTTTCAACCTATATATTATGCTAATAAGTCACTCATTCTAGCCTAAGAGAACTACACCACAATTAAGAAGGAATTGTTGGCAATAGTTTTTGCATTTGACAAGTTTCAATCCTACCTCATTCTTTCAAAAGTTATTGTCTATACAAATCATTCAACTTTAAGGTATCTTCTATCCAAGACTGATGCAAAATCAAGGTTGATCCAATGGGTATTATTGCTTCAAGAGTTTGATTTGAAGATAACGGACAAGAAAGGAGATAAAAATTTGGTTACTAATCACTTATCTAAGGTAGACAACCCATATTTGAAGACACTACATGAGGAAGATATCAATGAAAATTTTCTAGAAGAGAGTTTGTTTGTTATTCATTTAGTTGAGGACCAAGATGTTCCATAGTTTATTGATATAGCAAATTACTTAGTAGGGAAGGTTTTACTATAAAAATTGGACTATTACAAAAAGAAGAAGTTCTTCTTAGATCTAAAATATTATTTTAAGGAGGATACCTTTTTATTTAGAGTATTTGCTAACCAGATTATCCAACGTTATGTATCATATTAAGAAAGACAAAAAATCTTGTTTCATTGTCATAATGGCCTAATGTGAGGCCATTATAGCGCCATTAAGATAGCTCAAAAAGTTTTGGAGGTAGGTTTTTACCAGCCAAGCATATTTTAAGATGCTTATGAGTACATGTTAGCTTATGATAGATGCCAAAGGATAGGGAATGTCTCCAAGAGGGATGAAATATCACAAAAATATATTTTGGAATGTGAAGTCTTTGATGTTTGGAGAATAGACTTCTTGGGTCCATTCCCTAGTTCATCAGGAAGTAAGTGTATTTTGGTAGTGGTGGACCACATTTGACAGTAAGTTGAAGCTCAAGCTTTACCGAAAAATGATGCTAGATTAGTAGTAAGATTCATGAGAAGGTTATTTGCTTGACTTAGAATACTTTGAGCATTGATCAATGATAGAGGAACTCACTTTTGTAATACTAAGATTGAGTAAGTCCTTAAAAGATACGGGGTACATCATTGGTTGACTACTCCTCACCATCCACAAACTAATGGCTAAGTGAAAGTATTTAATAGGGACTTAAAAAGAATTTTAGAGAAGACGATGGCTTACAGCAGAAAGGATTGGGCTAACAAGTTAAATGATGCTTTATGAGCATATAGGACTGCTTATAAGACTCTATTAGGTACTATACCTTATAAATTGGTTTATAGGTAAAGCTTACTATTTACCAATAAAGATTGAGCATAAGGCTTATTGGGCTATCAAAATGACCAATTTGGATCTTGAAGCAGTCAGTAGATGAAGAAATCTCCAAATCAATGAGTAAGATGAATGGCATTAGAAGGCTTATGAAAATAATAGAGGGTACAAGGATTAAGTTAAACAACCATATGATAATCGAATAAAACAGCCTAAGCAATTCAGAGAAGGTGATCCGATATTCCTATATAACTCTAAACTCTAGTTATTCTTCAGAAAGCTTAAGTCTAGATGGTTAAGTCCATTTCTAATAAAGAAAATTTATGCTTATGGAGTAGTGAACACGTCCGAAAAAAAGGGACATTTAAGGTTAATGGACAACGGTTGAAGATATAACATGGAGATAAGGAAGAGTTGAGACTTCTCCAGTTTAAGGAATTATCATAGGCTTTTATCATGGCCGTGATCTAAGATAGGCAAAATTGTTTTTTGAATAATAAGAACCATTATACCCTGTACCATGGGCATGATCAACCCCCCTCATACACGAGTATATAAAGAAATTTCCCTCTCTCTCTCTCTCTCTCTCTCCTAATTTTACACTCTAATTTTACACTCTCTTTCAAAAATTCCTCTCCACAAATTCCTCTCTTTAACTTTCCCATCACACACACTTTCATCCATTTGCATAATCTTTGAAGGTATGATCTCTCCCTCTTTCTCTTAATTTTTCATAATGTAGGCAAATTGAGTTCATGCTAATTTAAGGTTTGTATACATTATGTTTATTGTTCATTCTTAATGTGTTATGATCATATTTGGGTTGTTGTTTGTGTATCAATTAAGCTTAGATTCACATGAAAGTGTGCTAAAAATTTCATGCTTGGTTGAACCCTAGTTTTCATTAGTGAATGCCAATTTGGGGGTTTTGCAATTTAGGCATAGGTTGATGATTCATTCTTATTATTGATAGCTATCTGTCACTTCTAGTAGATGTTGTTATGTTTATGTTATGGTTTCATGATGCTCATTTAGTGAAAAGAGAAGATTACCATACTTAGTTATGGTTGTGAGTTGCAAGTTAAATTCAAGAAGGGATTTCTAATGTGAATCATGCATAGATTAGGAGATGTCTGATATATTTATCAAACAAAGTTTATTTGGGTTTCTTTCTTCTTTAGGATTGCATGGTTTAAATTGGGGGGAAAAGAAGAATTGCTCTATTTACATCTTAGTTGTTATAAATTTGTGCATGATTTTGCTTTCTAGAAACTAATGATTATGATTGTAGATGTCACCTAAGAAATCATCCATTACTTCTCAGCATAAGAGAGTTAGAACTTATCACTATCCTTCTTCTCCTCTACAATAGTCTAGTTCAGCAAGCTTTAAAAGAGTAATCTCTCCGCCTACTGGTATGACCATTGAACAAAAAGCAAAATTCAAAGAGTTTGCTAAGAAGAAAATAATAAAAAGGCACTATGTCGTAGATTAGGATGTATTAGGAGAGTATAGCTTGAAGCTAGCCACGCAACAACTTCTAGGAAATGGGCCATGACTCAAATTATTGAGCATTCAAGAGAAGGCTTACAAGCAAACAACTTTCGCCTTCCTTTCCTCTTTCAAGATCAAATTTGAGTATATCGACACAAAATTGGTGAATGAGGTTGAGTTCTTTGCATTTAGCAAAACTCATACTTTTGATATGATTATATTCATTCATGCCATGGGTCTTTATACAAGAGCATACTTGGAGGGTGAAGAGTTTGATGACTTACTAGTAACTCTACCCCAAAGTGCTTCTCTTCATGATATTTAGAAAGAGATCTCCAATGAGAGTAGTTTCTAGACAAGTAAATCAAATGCCTCTACTCTAAAGATCACTAATGCTAGAGTTTTTCATTATATGTTCATGGGGACCTTTTATGGTAAGCATGAAAGTCCTAAGGTAGTGAGGGAACATGATTTATTACTCTTATACAATGTGCTCTGAGGATACCTAATAAATGTCGACATTTTACCTATATTTGGAATTTGTCAATAAACTATTAAAAAGAGCAAGGGTATTTTTGTAAAGGGCTTAATCACCCAAAATTTTGAAAAACTTAAGACTCTTATGCTGAACCTGAATCACTCCCCAAAATCCCTTTTTTATAAATGGGGCATTTCAAGAGTCTTAGATCTTAATATGGATACTAAGGACCCTAATGCTCTAGATTTCACACCAAGCACTTTGAGTTTCTCTATGGGAAATCTGAACCATTTAGACAATGAGGTGGCTAAAATAAAGGAAAATTAGAAGGGGATAATAAAATTCTTGAAACATATTGCCACAGATGTAGGAGCAACAATTCCCTCTTTTTTTTCTCATGCTCCAACCCAAGAGGATGCAAGTACTAGCTAGCCTCCTATTCCCTTACCAGAAAGTGCCTTCATTATTGCCCAACAAAAAGGTGGTAAGATTATAGAAGAAGAATCGGAAGATGAGGAGAATAGTTTTGAGGAAGAGGACAGTTGGATGAGCAGGATAGGTTTGAGGAAGAGGATGGCTCAGATGAGGAGACCAAAGCCAATAATGACTAAATTTGTTCTTTCTTTTTGTTTTATGTTGCTTTGATTTTTTTTTTTTTTTCATACTTGCTAACTATTTGAGAGCTAACCATCATGGATGTATAATGATGGAGACTCTCATATTAAGTGTTTATTGTGGTTTATCTTAGTTTTGTTTTACATGTTAGGTTTCTTTTATTGTTCCTTTTTCATGGTGTTTGTGATAGTTTATGACATATGTCATCGGTTAAACTTCATATATTAGGGGAGTCGTGTTCTCATTGTTTATTGCTTCTCATTTTTCTAGTTTTTCTTTTCTATACCTGTTCATGAAACATTGGGGGCAATGTCTCTCCTTAAGTGTTAGGAAGGGTTAGATCTAGTTATCAAAAGTTCCCCATTTAAGTAGTTTGTTTTCAGTTTGTGAAAATCATGTGTGAACAGTTTGTCTTCAAATTTGACCTAATAGATTGTAAATTTGGCAAAGTGGCAATAAATTTGGTTCCTCACTCACCTCTTGTGAACTTACCATACTTGATCATAATTATGGGATAAAATCTAAGTGAAGCAAACTTATTTACTATTTAATGAATGAATTTAGAGGTTAGAAGTAAATCAGAGTTCTTAGTTCAAGATTAAATGGTTATGTTTCTAAACTTATTGAGTAGTATATCTACTTTTCAAATACTTTTAGAGTTAATTTAATCTTAAGTGGAAAGAGAAAATGAAATAATTCACTTGTTATTGCTTCTTGAGAATCTCTTCAATATAAGTAAATTGAAATGCTTAAGGACATATAAAGACTGAGTTAGTAAGGGTAGACTTTGGTTTCTCAAAAAAGCGAAGTCCAACCTTGCTGCTAATTTTTGTCTTTATGACTCTACAAATTGTTAAAAAAAAAAAAGGATGAAGTAAAGTAAAGTTAGGTTGATAATTCTCACTATCAACTCATAAGCTTATACAAAAAGGAAAAAAGAAAAAAAAAATTGAAAATGCAATGTGTAAAGTTGTCCTTAGAGAGATTAAATTAAATAAGTAGAAATATAGGGGAAATATGGATGTAGAATATTTTTCTTCTAGATTATTGTGCTTAAAGAAGTAATTGAAGGGTTTTGATATACTTACAGAAGTAGATGAAGTATAACTAAATTTCTTATGTTCTAATTGACTTTGTGTTCACTTTGTACATTTAGAAGCTATCATTAAATAATAAGGGAAAAATTTGTTTTACTTAGATCAGTCTTAGAATATTGATTGTAGTATCCTAAGAACATAATATAGGAGGTTGAGTGGTCAGCACGAATTCAAGCCATTATGATTTTTTGAAGTGGTGAATGAATGCCTTCATGAATATACAATCGAAAAGTCACTAAGTTTCATTGATTGGTTATAAGTGTTTACTTGAGGACAAACAAAGCTTTAAGTATAGGAAATTTTAACAGGCATCAATTACTCTATACTTTTTAGGCATATATAGGCATAAATTAATCATAATTATGTTTATTTCTCAAGTTCTTAGTAGCTAATTGGGTAATATATCGATTTCAAATGCTTAGAGTAAGGAAACGATATTTAATCAAGACAAAGTGAAGAGAAGACCAAATTCTATAAGAACAATGAGATCTGAAGTAATCACACTTGTGATGAAAGAGTAATTTTGAAGGAAGATCACCACATATCCAATCATAGGTGAGATAAAAAAGAATATTGAGTGCCAGTACGTGTCATAACCTCCATCACGAACATAACTAAAGGAAAAGATTGCTATCCACTTGTTCATTATACTTGTGATAGTATATTAAGAGCGTACTACGCCCTCTATCACAAGCGTGAAGAGATGAAATACTTTCAACAAGGCAATCACATGCCACATCATGATTGTAATAAGTAAATATTATTCTTTTTCAAAAAGATCATGCCCTAAATCACGAGCGTAATAGTAGTGGACACAATTGTTCCCCTTTAAATAATTTCATACGAATCAATGTATTTAACGGGTTTAAAACTCATGAGGTGTCTTAAAATGGTGTATTTAGACCTTTTAATGAGGAGAATATAAATACAATTGCAAATTTCAAACAAACATCATCGATTCATTATTAGACATTCCAAACTTTTACTTTAGACATTAACTACAAATGCATATGTTCATCCATTTTGTACCTAGCTTTACATTTTTTGTATACTTTCTAAGTATTGTACAATGTATTTTTTCCAAAATTACTCGAGAGAGACAATAGGAATTTATTGCTCATGCATTATAAAGACTTATACATTGGATCTAAAAAAGGGGTTTCATTCCTCTACTTGTTTAATATTGAATTCCTTGTTATTTCTACATTTTATTAATTTGTTTTGTTATTTTATCATGTGTAAATAATAATCTAGGGCTTACGGCATCACGTTAGTATGAATAAGTGCTTAATTTAGTGATTTCCTAATTTTTGTTAGTTCCGATGAATTGAACTTGATAAATCTAGGTACAATATAATGCACGACACTAACTTTCTATTGAATAGATCTAATTTGTTAGCACAACTTACTCCTGATAGTAGAGATATTTTTAGGAAAATTGCTACATCTTTAGGGAAGTTGATAAAATATCATGATGTTAGTGCGATTCTAATTGGTTGTTAATTTAAAAGAGATTTTAATAGACACAATGAGGTTTAGAAGTAAATAATTCTAAGAAGAATACTTATGAACTAGTAATTTCCTATAGATAACAATTATTACGATGAAATTTATTAATGAGATCATGCTTTATGATGAAGTAAGTTTACATGTTAAGTGTGGTGTTGTTAATCGTTTTTATAGTCATTGTGTTAGTGGAAATTTGTTTATGATTTAGTGTAATTTAGCTAGTAATTTAGAGTTTTAATACTTAATCACTTGATTAATTGAGTTGGTAGATAATAGGAAAATTAATTAGTACTAGTGCTTATATCTATTCTCAGTAAAGAGGACCCTATACTTATCTGTGCTAACAAACGATAGCTATACTTGCCTATTGAACCAAGTTAGGGATAGAATATAGGTTTATAAATTTTAAGACTCAATAGCTCTAATTAAAGGTGATTAGAATATTTGTTCAATATAAGTACACAAATTGGAATAACTTCAACGAAGGGAAGCATTAGAAGAGAATCGCTAAAGGAGCAATATTTTTGGACTTTGCAATATCTATAAATATTTGGTTTTATCACATAATTATTTTCTTTAATAAGAATGTACATATGAGGATTTCTCTTAAGCAAGCAAAGCCCAGGCATACCAAGTATGATTATTAATTGGGCTACCTAGGCACAAGTACACAATTACGTAGATAGCTCGTATGAGCCTTTATTTATTTATAAATAATGTAAATTCTTTAATAAACATGGTATTTATTACATAATAGGTTATTTTAATAAATAAATTATTCAATAAGTAACAAATTATTCAATAAATAATAAATTATTCAATGAATTATAAAATACTCAATAAATAATAAATTATTTAATAAATGGACAATAACATTTTTAATAAATTATGTAAATAATTTACTAAATAGTAAATTGTTAAATAAATAAATTATTAACAAATTTCTTATTTACCAATTTAAATATTTAATATAATTTAACAAGTTATTGCTTTTTTTTTTTTTTTTGAAATGACTCACCTGATGTCTTCAAATGCTATTTCTTAATTAATAAATGTATCTTTATTTTTTATTTTTTCATATATTAAAAAGTTCAAGATCATTAATTTTTTTCGCTAAGATTATCTATCTATAAGGAAAGTAAAATGGAGGACAACATCATACGACGTTATCATTAACAAACTTTCATAATATAAGTCAAATCCTAGTATAAGCTATTGGAATATTTACAAAAAAAAAAAAAAAAAAGGAAAAGAAATCTCCAAAAATCCTACAAAAAGGCAAGTCAATCATAATCATCCTCATCCTCATCATCACCACCATCCCTACCTCCATCCTTACCCACCACAATGCCTAATGCTTTATCCGAACTACTCGACCTTGTGTTGTTGTCACTACTAAGAACCCAAGAGTATGGATGATCTCCTTAATCACGTGTTTGTGCATTAGCCCAATCCATCAAGCACATACAAGCTTCGATGGTTTTTGGATCAATTGAAAGGCTGTAGGGGTTAAGTAGTCGCCTACCTAAACTAAAAGCCAACTCAAAAGGGATCATTGAAGTTGGAGGTGCCAAAACATCTCAAACCACTAAGGAAAGGATTGGCGTCATGTGTGCCTTATTGGACTACTAAGAGAGAACATCATAATCTTCCTCTTCCGTTTCCACCCATTGTTATACCTCGTAAACCAATAGCTCTTTGAAATCACTGCTAAAATCAAAGGTTCTCCCTAGATCTCTACTACTTCTTACAATTTGTTTTCTTCACTTACTAAGTATATGACTGCCATACCACATTGGTTGAGGTAAATGATGTAACATGTGCCTATGAAAGGCATACAAAGTTGTGAGCATGGTTTGCACTTCAGAATTTAGTGTAATTGCATGATACTCACCCCAACACTCCGATAGAACCCTTTGAGGTGACCAAGTATGGTAGAAAATTTATATTATAGATCTAACATGATAGCTACATAGAAGAGGAAAGGAAATGGTACGAAATAATCCTTAAATTTCTGAACTATACCTTGAATAGTAAAGCTTAGGACAAGAACACATTGGTGTTGTTGCAATACATCCAAAATGTTAACCAAGTTAGGGAGAACGAGATTTCTCGTTAGATAATACAAGGTGGACAATTTTTTTGTTGTCGTCTAAAAGGCCTTTAAGAGTGCTTTCATCCTCTTGTATAATGTCAAATCCTATTCTATCATCAGATTGAGGTTGATGTCAAGATTGCTAATTATGAAATAATTATTAAACATCAACAAACTGACCCTCATCTAGTATGTATGTCAAAGCATCTTGTAAGTCAAATTCTACCTTGTTATGCAGTTCAAAGGTGGAAGTCATTGATCTTCATTGTCTTCATTAGCCATACAGATCTGTAAAGACTCTATGAGCTTTTTCTTAGAAGCACACATGACATTTATTGCATATCGGATCTATATTAGGTGAGGGTTCAAACCACAACCATCATGACCAGCATTCACTAACAAGTTGAGCACACGACAACCACACTAAACATGAAAGAAGTTGCCTTCACAGATCGGATTGAATATATCCTTTAAGTGTAGGGATTACAGCTGTATTATTGGAAGCATTATCGAAACTAATGCTAAAAACTCTGTTGATGTTGTATGATTGGGCAGTTTCGAAGATGTTGTTAGCAATCACCCACTTTGAATGGGAATCTGGGCAAAAAATGAATACTATTATTCTCTTTTACGCAAACCATTCGTTGTTGATCTAGTGCCCAATAATGCACATGTAACTATCATTGATGGCAGTGACTTCTAAATGTTAGATATAAATGAGACCTGCATAAAGGCATGATAAAACCACAATGGTTATACGTTTGAATAAAAACAAAAAAATGCAATTTAAGATTGTGAATGAAAGCGAATGGATTACGTACCCGCTTGGAAGACTTGACAACTCTTCTATTAAAGCTTGTCACATTTTGTTATAAACTATGACTGTATCTTTTTTAAAGTTCTATCAACCTGCATATTGGTATCAAAGCTGTAACTTTTCCCTCGCCTACTTTCCATTGCAAGGATGACTTGCGGCATAAAATGATATACATGTAATGGTCATCACTTGCAGGAGTTCATCTCATGCTTCTTCGTTATAAAAAACAAAATTATTTGGGTTCCTGGAACCAGCTTTTGAGCCATCTTGTTTCTCGTCAACATTAACTAGTTTCATACCTTTCTTCTCATACATTTCCAAATGCCATCTCAAGTGAACCATACTAGACCTTGATTTTCCTAATAGAGTATTCTTATAGCTCATGCAGTAAGTGATTGTACCATTGGGCTAGATTAGCATATACCTAGCATTTAGTAGTATGCTTTTTATGTTTCCTTCTTCCACCAAAGGATTCGAGCTCGATGAACTTAGCTTCTGTGCAAGCATGAGTAGATTGAGTTTGAGTTGTTCCTTAGCAAAAATGCAAATGAACAATTAGGTATTGTTTTTGCTCCACTTATTTTAATAATAACGTCAAAGGAAATATTTATTACATGCTTGATTCTAGCTGAAATTACCGCTAGTTACGGAAGGTGGTTGTATACTACGTATAAAACTAGCTTGTGAATAATATGAACCACATTAGTATGGTCCTGCAGGTGTATTGGACATTTGTAGGTTGTTATTAGAAATTACAAGTACACTGTATGCTTATGGGTTAGTACCATAACCCCCAGATATAGGTATAGATAACATAAGGTTCCTAGCCTAATTCATCAAAGTGGTATTGGTAAATCCCTAATTGGGATACGTGGAGTATGCCTATTCGCTGTATAGATAGTGAAGATCCAATGCTCAAATTTATTAGGATTAGGATTAATTGACTAATTTCCTCGTCCGACCATTTTTCCAAAAAAATATGTAGGTTTTTTGAGAGTTAAACGTGAAGTTAGGAGAATAGGAAAGTGTTTGGAGGAATATAAGCATGGGTTGGAAATATAAAGCAAGTGAAATGTATTTGGCACAGATGGGTCATATTTAAAGACTTGATTTAATGTTGCCACATTTCAACTCAATGTTCCTTAGTCTAAAACAAACATACCCATGTTAGTGTCTAACTTGGGCATGTTAGGCCTAAGAAGACATTTTAAAAAAGATAGGTAGGCTAACAGGGGCACAATTGGACCAAATGTGCTAATGTTGCTTCCTACCTAAGAAAATATTAATTGGGTAACCATTCCTGCCCAACTAATTTTTTCTTAGGTAAGAAGCCACATCGGCACATTTAGGCACAAAATTCGCCAAAATTTGAACATTAGGCAACACATGCCCACATCTAAAATAAACATGGGCATGTTAATGCACAATGTTCAAATTTTTTTAACTATTAGGCACTAACGTACCCATGTTGGTGCATGAAATAGGTACGTTAATGCCCAACAGTTAAATCTTAACTATTAGGAACTAACATGCCTACATTATGGCTAAATGTGGGCACGTTAGCCCAACAATAACATAGCCTTCTCTACTCTATAAATATGTGGCGACTCTTCCATTCACCCTTATACTTCCACCACTTCCTCCATATCAACTTCATTCATATTCTTACTCTCTCCTAAGTGAAATCAATTTGTTTTTCAACTCTTTGTTTTTTTCCTAAAGAATCACCATAGAAGACTCATAATAACGCCATACCACTCGATCTCAAACACAGACCGGGGATAAGCACCCCTGGACTCACTTATCTACTCAACCACCCCCTTCAAGCGGTCCGATTGAGGCTTACTCCAAGTATCATCTTATGCTCCAAATGCAACACCGTTTTATGGATGAATTTCACACTCGAAATGTTCTTTTAACATGATCATATGACTTTGAAGAGCTCCACCAAATCTATAACTTTTGGGGTGTTCTTGAAACAACGAGTTTTCTAAGATTGGTGAAGTTAGAGAACAAGACATTTGCTAATTTGGTTCGTATATTTTACTCCAACGTAACCTCCAATGTCATTTATCCTGATGCTAACATCGTATCCTAACATGAAATGAATTGGGATGCTAGCTTCCTTACCACTTATATGTTTAGCCAAGTTTTAGAAATCACGCTGAACTTTATCAATGAGTTATTCAATTGGTTTAGTGCGGATGCTGCACATATGCTATCAAACTAGGACATCTCAACGACATTGTTACATGTTTTTAAGTAGTTAATATGTTCACATGAGACATAGGCCCAACATTTAAAGCATCTCACCATTGGTAATCTTCCATTGCATACCCAAATCCTATACCACAAAATCACCAATTCCAATACTCTGCAATCAAACACTAATTTCTTCAATGAGGAAAATCTTTTCCTACTCTACTATATGGTGGAAGGGATATTAGTCATTTTGTTAATTGCTACTTCCTTCATACACTCTTGTGAAGGGATAAGTATGTAAGTTATGGCCGACTCATCAATTATATTCTTCTCTCCAACGGGTTCAACTTAAGTGATTATGCACTGCACGTGACAAAATCTATCTTTAACTTGGTGGGGGTCAAAAATAGATTACACTTCTATTATGATGAGGAAACCAGTCAGTAGATAAAATAAGGGTAGCAGTAGGAACATATAGGTAAAGGTGAAGGAGGGAGTAACTAGATGTCAATGATTACGACCTTATTCCATGGGATCAAGATTAGGGGGTAAAAGGCTAGGGACGATAGAAGCAACAACAAAATCCCAAACCCTTCACTATGGAAGAATTATTCCATCGATTCAAAACAATGATGACCAACCAACCACAGATTATGGAAGCCTTTACGGAGATCTAAGGAGGTATACAGAATATTAAAAATCGAGTATCAACTATAGAGAAAGATGTTGTAGATATTCGATCCAAACAAAGGAGGCAACATAATCGAATAAATGAGATGTGGGCTCAATAACAAGCATATTTTGATTAGCGAGGTTTCTATTACTTACAACCACAATCGCATCTATAGCCTCCATCTCCACCTCTACCTTACCCTCCCTTTAGTGATGGTCAATCATCTAATTATCTTTATCCACCATTCAATGAATTCTAAAAATGTTACATAAGTATTATTTCCATAATCTCTTTTTATTCATCATTTATAATATAATTAGTGGCATGAAATAAAATAATATAATGTTTGTTATTTCTTTCTTCATGATTATTTTAATTTTTTTCTAATCTTTAATTTTTCATTACTTGTAAAATACATCACTACATATTTTATGTATATGTATGTACTTATAAAATAAACGCGTTATATCGTATATATAATAAATATGTATATTCTATATATATTATAGCACACACATAATATATAATGTATATTTATATATATGATATATATGCATACTATGTATCTATGTACACACGTGTACATTGTTCCTTACAATTTATATATACAAAAACATTGCATGTATGTATGTGTGCATATGTATATAATAAAATATGTACATACATGTTACCATACATAAAAAAAATACACGTACACATTATTTGTCCATTACAATTTACAAACGTATATACCATACATATTTTTTCCAAAATATTTTTCTATGGCCAAATATACTTTACATAATTGAACAATTTTTTCCCCCCTATTTTATTTTAGGTAGCATAATTAGTAATAACCTCTTTAATTTACAGTATAATGCATGACTATGGTGTAATAGATATTGATAAATGTTCAAACTTAAAAAATTTAACAAATATATAATACCATAAATTATCGAAAATGCCTAAAAATGTTGAAATGGCATTTCAAACATTATAATTGGAGCCTAATTAAAGGCATACAAAAAAATGGACGATGCTCAAGAAGCACGAGCACACAAAACCCAAGCACGCGAGCACAATGAGCTAGACACTTGAAAAGTATGAGCATGCAAAATTTGACATGTGGGGGTACATATGCCCCTTAATTACTTCCCCGAGGTCATAATCTAGAAAAGAAAGGCCGGGACTAAGAAAAAATGCTAGTAAATAAATGAAAACTAGATTGGAACCTTAAATATCTTATAATATTATTTTTGCAATCGAATCACAAAACTTTTAACTTGAGCACCCTTTAATTCGAGTGATTGGATAGTCAAACATCAAAATGTGCAATCAAGTTTTATTATTGTCAATTTGACATAATTCAATTTCATATACCCTAACATTGACTTGACATGCATAATCAGTAAAATAAGAAGGGTTTCCATTAAATTTTTGTAGGTGTATAGTGTACAAATGTAAAGGTCACGTGCATATTATATGTTGAGTCACACCACAAATGATTGAGGCGAACATCTTGAGTTGCACGTATGGTATGATTGAGTAAGGAATGGTATGGAGGATGAGTAGGTTATCTAAACAACTCAAACATGAATCATAACAAATAGAGGAGCTTAATAGTATCAAGCCTACTATAAATCATGAACTGAGTTGTGTTCTTATAAACATGAATCATAACAAATGGAGTAGCTTAATAGTATCAAACCTACTATAAATCATGAACTGAGTTGTGTTCTTGTAGGTGTCTATATATATATATGTGTGGTTTTGACTCTTTAAGCCTCGCTACATCAATTTAAAGAGTGAAATATATTTAATTAATGAGCTTGAGGCCTAACTTTGAATTTAGTCCTCTATACTTTCAAATTTATTTTGAAAGTTTTATAATAAGGAAAATCACTACATCATGCAACTCACATAAGATTTTTGACATACTACCCTTATGATGCCTAGTCAAGCTTTCTCTCTTTTCTTTCTTGGTCAAATATTATTACAACTAGAGGAGAAAGGGAATTGAATCTACTCCATCTCGTTGGAAGAGAATACTCATGCTACTTGACTATAAAAACTTTAATAATTGGGATTTTTCTTAAAGTTTAGGTTTTTTTTTTTTAACCTCTTTAGAGCTTTCTTCTCTCTCTGCTTTCCCTCCTTCGCCCCCAGCCAACCACAACACTTTTCCCTTCATACTTTCCATTTTTTTTCCTGTTTTCTTTAATCTCTATCCGTATCAAATTCGAGCTCTCTCCTTGAGTGGAGCTCACCTTCTTTTTTGCTTTGCTGTGGTTACTGCCATCTTCTTCATCGCCAACACTTCCATTATCAATATCGCTACCGTGGCCACTGCCAACGCCTTCCTTAGTTGTCACTTTCTTCACTGCAGCTGCATTTCCTCACTGTCACTTCATCACTATTTGCATGTCTTCATCGCTATCCTTGGTTTTGTTTGTTTTTCCTTTTTGTTTTAGTTTATTTTCTACTCTCTATGTGGACATGTTTGCTGGTTTAACGGATCGACTTCTACTCTCATTTGGAGATTTTCTTTATAAAAGAGGATGCCTCAACTCTACTTGTAAAAGAGAATTGTACATCATGGATGCATTCTTTAAAACCCCATCTTTTGATTTGGCTGTTAGTTATTTATTATATGGTCCTTTTCCCATGTAAAGGAAGTTTTCCTTAAAAAAGAAAAGAAAAAATTATAAGCTTTTTATTTTTGTTGTTTAATTATTTTTCTTTATCTTTAGAATTCATTATATTCAATGAAAATTTTATGCTTTTTATTTAATTTTTGCGGAGTTGGAAAGGCTATGTGGTATGAGAACATTAAAATGTCAAATTAACGACTTATGGCATTAGAGTATTTTGATTGTATAATATTTAACAGTTTTTGGACTTGCTTGTCCGAATATGAAGTTTTAAAATTCAATTGCAACGTTCCGCAAATTAGATATCTCTAAAGAGCCGCCACACTCGAGGAAGAAACCAAAAAAGATCGGAAAGTCACAGTTTTTAAAAGAAAATACATCGTCGGGAGGAGATTTTCATCTAGTAAGAGGTAATGTCAAAAATACTGTTGGTTAAGAAAGTCAGCACCGCTGAATACTATTACATTAAAGTTTATATTTTCCAGAAAAAAAATTAAAAACGGAATGAAAATCAAACTAATGCAAAAAAGAAAAGGAACAATGTCAACAAACCGTCCAAATTTTCTCAATCTAGATATCTTTTAACTTTCAAATGCTATAAAAGTTCCCTAAGTTTTGACATTGATGTTGATATAGCTCATAAATTTTCAAATATTACAAATAACCTCTTGAATTTAACTTTTGTATGGAAATACTCCCTTAATCTTATTAATAATGTGCTTTAACACCTTATAATTTTTTACCTCAGTAATATATTTAATTAAAAAAATAACCATCCTTTTATTAATTTATCAAAGTTTAAGAAAGTTATTTATTAGATTTGAAAATCTTTTAGATATACTTGCGCTAAGGTCGAAGTTTAGGAGGTCACTTGCAATATCTGAAAATTCAAGACATTTTTCCACTGAATTCAAATATTGGATGGGTTTTGTGCAATTACTCTCAAGAAAAATCTATAGAAAGTTTTGAAACATCTTATTTTGTATTTTTTTTCCCCTTGATGATTCGTGGACACGGATCGGAAAATATATATATATATATATCAGTTAAGATAACCTTAACGATCAAATTGATGGAAGTACTTGATTGCATGGCATAAGATTTTAATTGCTCAAAACAAAAGTTTTAGTTTTGAGAATTCGATTGAAAGTAAGAAGATAAATGAGTTTTTGGTGAATATTAATGGAGGGAAAAAAAAAAAAAAAAACGGAAGAGATAATAGACACTGACAAGAAGTAATAAACTCAGGGATCCATATTAATATAAGTTCATTTAATTTTATGGATAACAGAAGATGGGCTTTTCGTTTAAGATTGTCTTAGTACCAAATTTCCAAAAAACTGTAACCTTTTTCCTTGGGACAAAGTTTTGCTTCGCAGCACCCAATTTCAACAATGAGAAAGCCCGTTATCTAGTAAAGTTTGGGAACTTAAGCTAAGGCTCACTCCTTTGTCTTGACTCTTTTTCGGCTTTTCTCACATGTTTCCTTTCATCCTTTCTCGTTTCTACTTCGACTTACGGATGGCTACTCGATGACTATTTCTAATTTGATAGAATCCAATTAAAAAAAAGTTGGCTTCAGCAATTTTGCCCATAGGAAATATGACAAATAAAAAATTAGTTATATGTGTGGCTTTTTCTTTTTCTTATTTATATATATATATATATATATATGAAAGAAGTTACTAAAATTGAATAGTTTCGGAACCATCTAACTTTTATTCTTGAGATTGTTATTTAGACTTTATATCAAGAAATTTTGTTCAATTTTGATACTTGATAGGTTTGAGAAGGGGTCTTCTTTAAGCCCTCCCTTAAGTGCCATGCAACTAATCACTTTTGAATTGATTAATATTATCTCGAATTTTGGATAGATTTTTTAAATGCCGAGACTTCTCACTTATTTTCGTAACTTTATAAAAAAGGGGAAAATACCCTAAATACACTATTGCAATTTTTTGTATAATTGATATAATATTTGTACCAATAAGAGATGCTATATTAGTTATGTAAGGACCGCACAGTCACATTATGAATTTTTAGTTCTTATGAATTATGAGCTACACCATGAAGAGTTTTTAGACTTCTAAAGTAGGTACTCCACCTTCAGAAACTCAAAATTCTGTACTGAAAGCTAAGGCGAGTCATGTAAAAGAAAAAAATGAATAAATAAATTGTGAAGAGAAATCTGTCCGGTTAGAACAATGATAAATTTACGAAGTGCGACCAGCCAGAATAAGCATGATGATAGCTTTGGAGACAACTTGAAAGACTAATCAGACACATTTTCCTTTGTGAAGATTCTGGAAGGCGGCAAATCAACAAAATGAAAACACCCAAAAGTTTTTTTATGAAGTTTCACGTATCTTGATAAAATGATTGATAAGTATCAATAAATTTATAATATATAAAAATATGAATTCATAATGTGTGTTTAAATATTATAAAAATTAATCTATTATTCATTAAAATACATAGAATAAATATTCTTTAAATTCTTTACACCCATGATTAGTGACAGCAGTAGTAGGTGGGTACAAGCGATGCATTATTTTCATAGCATCAAAAGTCTCCCTTGTTTCAGTTATACCAATAATGGAATAACTATGCAACTTATTATTGTAGCCTAATGGTGACCGTGACCTACTCCACACCACACATTCATAATGTCCAAATCCACACAATCATGCTTTATGTTTTTGCAAGTTGCTTAATCAGCAGCCGATTTATGGTATAGGCGAGTCCTTCCTCTTAGGGGGAAAAGGACAAATACATGTGTCCTTCCTCCAACAACTCTTCACCATATATAAAACTAGGTAAATGTGACGTTTGTTGGGGGAAAAAATCATAGTAGGTGAATTTTTATAATTATTTATTAGGAGTTTAAAAAGTGTAAATTTATTACTTACAAACTTATAAAATTTATTTATAGTATCTGATTCAAGCAATTAATAATAAAAGAGGTAAAATTTAGGTGGTTACTTATATGGATAATCTCCGTAGTTAATTATAAAAAATTAGCAAAGTTCATGAATTAAATTCACATTTTTAAAATTCAAAAGCTGAATTGTAAAAATTTATAAAGTTTAAGTATGAAATGTAAAAATTATTTAATCCCTCCATAAAGGGATGTTTGAGTAAAGTAAAGTTATATTTCTTGTTTACAATCAAAACTAGTACACCAAATTTCCAAAACACAAGTTTTTATGACCCTCAAAAAATATTGAGACCAACAAAATTCTCCTCCAATCCAATCCTAGATGAGTTTGTTGAACAAAAATATTACAATGAACTCATAATTACTTTTCAACAGACCCATCATGTAATTTTTGGAGCTTCGGTTTTGATATTCCAACGGTAATTAAGTGTCTAATAAAGTGATGAATTAAACTGAAAAAATAAATACAATTATATATTGATACCAAAGACTGATCTAATACAGTAGAATTATGGAAAGATTATAAGTTTGTCGTTTTAAAATTCCAAAGTGTATTTATAATTTTAATAAATCCTTTAGGATCCATTGTATTTTCCTTTTGCATTTCGAAATTTTAAGCTAGTTAAATTAAAACCTATCAACAACCCACTTGTATCTATCGGTAATCATTCATTCACCAAAACACAAGTAAACAATACACATTCCATCCTCACGTTTTGCTTTCTTTAAGTCACACTTGGAAGACCAATATTGCAAACAAGTGTTTCACTTTAGACCTGTCAACATTTTGATATCTACAAGCAATCTGCGTGGCGAGCCATAAGTTCCCTCTTGAAGTGAACATCTGTAGATGTTCTATTTTAGATTTTTCTTAAGGTGAGTATCGTTTCGATTAAAAATTTGCTAACGACAGGACCGCTGAGTTGGACTTTCACGAGCGGCGGAGGTGATAGTTTAATCTTTGGACCAAATTCATTGCATCTTTACTTGCAAATATTCCTTTAACTTTTTACCGAAGTGAACCAGGAAGGGAAACGTTGAAAGCTGAGCAACTCAAGTTTTTGGCGGATCCGTCATTTCCATGGCAACGTGGAGCAGTTCAAATGGAGCAAATCTAACTTGTAATTTATTTGAATTACCTTTGATATTTATTTACATTTGATTTGGCTACAGTTGAGATCTAAAATTCCCTAGTAAAGGGATTGACTAATGAATTATTGCAGATCAATTTCGCCATCCAATATTCACCGAGTAACTAATATTTGGCATAATGATTAACTAGATAAGAGCTATGAAACGATCTATCATTTTTTTTTTTTTCCCTCTTACAATGATAAGAGAAATATCATTCAATATAAAACTTAAATACAGGAAACAAAAAGCCCCAGGTCTTGTATTTACAATCTACATGCCCCACAACATCCACTAGGAAAGCCATTACCCAGGTCTTGTATTTACAATCGACATGCCCCATAACATCCACTAGGCAAGCCATTACACAAAATGGATCTCCTTTCCTTTCTTACACATTTAGATCTAATATTGCCACATCCATTTAGGTCCTGCATCAAATTCTGGTATAGCATTTATGATGGAACCTGCTCAAAAACCCTAAAAAGGACATCTTATACTTGCGCAAGGGAGGCCATCCAGTCAGTAACACTGTTAGTCTCTCGAGGTACCGGTTTGATCTTCCTCCCTTGGAATTGTTGGATGTTTGCCCTACATAGTTGAATTACATGAGTAGATTTCAATTTAGGGAAACAATCAATTAACAAATATTTCTTCATAATTGCTAAATCCATCTCAATTTCAATTTTTGTGAAGCCTTTTTTAGTACAATAAGTTGTGCCCTAATAAACCCCCCATAATTCTTTGGCTACAATGTCTTGTCAGCCGAGGGTTTATGTATAACCAAAACTCCACTTTCCTTGACCATTGTAGATCACTCCTACTACATATGCCTAACCAATTAAATTATTAACTAGTCATCCAAATTTAGCCTAACCCATTGTTGTGAAGGAGGAATCCATCTAGGAGAGTAGTATTCAATCTAATATAGTTTTTTCTCTCTTTTCAGTAAGGCCCAATGCTCATGACTAAGCCTTCTTATTACACTTAGGATATCCCAACTAAGAGGATCTAGGTTGAAAAGAACCTAATTTCATTGAATCCATATGAATCATAGCACGAGTCTAAAGATAAAGGCTATAGGTGGAGTTAAATTGCTGGCATCTATTTTCGAAACATGACAGTTTAACTTAACCCATGTTAAAAATTTTCCATTTACTCTAGGGTATGTTAGTTTAAATTTTTGCCACAACGTTACAACATAAGTAACTTTCTTACATGGGAGAAAAGCATGATTCAAATCTCCCTCTTGTTGGCCATACCTTGGACAAGAAGCATTGTTCCTAATATTTCACTTCTTGATTTTGGGAAGGAGTTATGTTGCAACCTCCATCCATAAGAATAGCTTAATTTTGGGTGGATATATCAATTTCCATAGCCATTACCAATTATTTTCATTGACTTGATTTTTTACCACTAGTTCATCATAAATGTCGCTTAACTTTATTAACCTCTAGTTGAGCTCAACACATCCTTTTGATCTTATCCTCTTTGCAATATGATAGGGCTAATATTATTAACAATAATATCAGATAAGGCAAAGCCTATTGAATCTTCATTCCATGTATATGGCCCCATCCATACATTAAACACTATTATGTGCAATACACTGTAGTATATTGGCCCTTAAATGAGTCCCTTAACAAGACAACGATTTTCCTATTTCTCTTACCAAAAACTTGTGCTTCTTCCATCTTCTAGGGATGTATAGCCACTCTTCCTTGCCCATTCTACATTCTACCTTAATTCTTTAACCATATGTGAGACATTGACCAATTTCAAGGCGTTATTATTAAATTGTGAATTCCTATGTTTAGCTATCATTTACAGTTAACATCTTATGGGGTCTTTTTTGAACGAATCTATTTCTATGTAAAAATTAAACATCTTGTTAAAGGTTTTTTTTTTTTTTTGTAATTGCAATGTTAAGTTTTCGATTCACGCAATTAAGTCTACAGGCTACCTAATTGATGCCAATGAGTAAAATCTCCTTATGCTTTAAGATCTCATAGTAATAACAAATAATGTGCTAAACTATTAGTAGGATATTCCATTTCGAATTAAGAATAGTCATAATTAGACCCGCTTTTTAAATATCTATCCTTATTTGGATTTTCCTTAATAAGCTGACCATAAACAACATTTCTATTTTCAGATTCCCAATAATGCTCGATTGCACATGCTTCATTCCTTTTCTCCAAGTTAATGAAACCAGGTTCTCCTAGTTGCTTGATTAGCTTGTCCCAACCCAACCAATGTGTCTTATTTGTTTCATTTATATCATTCTAAAGGAAATTTTTTATAATTTGATTTACTTAGCCAATAATCTTTTTTTGGGATTTTAGCCACTTGCATGTAGTACCTAGGTAGAGCTTCTAAAATTGATTGGATGAGAATTGTTCTTCCACACTTGCTCATTTGTCGAGCTTTCTATACTGATAACTTTTGCTAAGCTTTCTCGATTATTAGATTAAGTTTTCTAACACTAGGTTTACAACCATCATGCAAGGGGTAAGCCATATATTTACCAAAAGACTCTTTTTTCTCTATTCCCAAAATAACTATGATGTCTTCTTTAGTCTTTGTTGAAGTATTTCTTGAAAAAATCATCGTTGACTTTTGATAATCAATTTTTAACTCAAATAGAGTAAAAAACTCTTGCTATGCTTTTAGGATTATTCTTACGTTGTTAAGATCAGCTTTTGCTATTAATGTTAAGTTGTTAGCAAACTTAACATAAGATATGCTTAATTAACTTCCTTTGACCTTGAAACCTTGCCATTTCCCTTATTGAACATATTTTTCAACCATTTTACTAAAGAATTTCATACCTAGAATGAACAAATAAGGCAATATAAGATCACCTTGCCTAATCCCCCTGCTAAGCTGAAAACAATCTAGTAGGCTTCTACTAAACAATATTTCGTTGTAGTAGAGCTCAAGCAATTATCCAGCAATTTCACCTACTTTTCTAGCAAGTGAAGACTAGTTAAGGCCTAATGAGTATAGTCCTATTCGATAAGCTACTCTATTTGGCATGCAGTGAAAAATCGTCACATAGCCTGTCCATTTTCTTTCCTTCTTTCCCCTTTTCTATAATAATCTAAATATTTAAAATAAATATAATTTGAATTGACAACAAATGAGATAAACTTATTTATAGAATTATGATTAATCAACATAATAATGATTTACATTGTCCTAATTATGTAATTATTAATAGGGGTAAGTTATATAGGGTGAAGAGAGTACGATGACCTATCCTTATTCTACCTTATAAGGTATAGGTTCCCAAATTTTGGAAACAACCTATGACATCTTGGAACCACTTAGATTTTCTATTCTATAAAGTCTACAAGGTACGGTGTATCTAGTGAAACTTGTAATTTTCGTTTTTTTTTTCCATATAAAATTCAAGTTTATTTAATATCAAAAAAGTAATGTATATATGATATTGCAAGTTTTTCATATGTAAAGCCTTGAAACCTTCGACAAAATTTGTGAATAAGAAAAAGTTTTGTACCTTCATTATTGAATATTTATGTGATCTTACTACTTAGCATGTGAAAAAGAATATGGGGAAAGAAACAAAAAACGTAAAGTTAGAGAGGAAAATATGCGAGGATAAGGAAAAAGATGAAAAACGTAATATGATAGAGATGACATTAGGTTTAACTATTTAGGATTATTAACTTATGAGTTTGGACTTCTTCTTTTTTTTTTTCCTTTTTATTAAAATATATATTAGCCGAAAGTATATAAGATTATCATATATTATTTATTTGTTAATATTATTTAATAACTTTTTTATATCTTAGTATATAGGTTCTCAGGTGGTACTGGATAGAAAGGCTTTGTACCCATACCCTACTCTATGAGAATAGGTTTTAAAAAAAGAAAAAAAAAACCCAAAACCTATTATATAACCCTTAATACCCAATTGAAACCTACTTGATCTAGCAAGGTATAAATGGGTGTTTTATGCAATAAGGTTACCTACTCATCTTTGATTATTAAAGAAATATAGACACTAATATAAATAAAATTCAGAATCGTACAACAAAATAACATATTACAAAATATTGGTTTCATTTAGCAATCAAGAGGAAAGGTAGTGTACCTATGAGCTAAGTTACCACTACATTTTATTAAAGTATGTGAATGGGTCCATTGATGAGTCAAAGAAAAGGAGAATAGGAGTGAAACTTACTGAAGCAACTCCTCAAATATGAGTCATCAGGAAGCTCAACATGACTCACTCCACTTACTTGATATGACTCATAAGTAAGGGAGATGAGGTCCATTCATTACTATCCTTAGCTACATTGGGGTAGATAAGACTGTAAAGGAAGTTTTGAAGGTAAGCTTGCAAAAAACCTAACAAATGTGTATATTCAGTGCGAAGAAGACAATATGGCCAAATAAAATAATAGTACATGTACAATCCAAGCAAAATGGAACAACAATGAAAGCTGTCATTGGCTAATGTGCACTAATGGCCTATCAATCAACGTATCTCCTTAATATTTATAGGGCATCTAGCAAAAGTAGACAAATAAGTATGGCAACTACTTGTGGGAGAGTGTTCTATAGACAAGTTGGGTTTTGAGCTAGATGGTTAGGAAACAAGATGGATAACGGATTGGTTAGATAGGCCAAGTTGTTCTAACTTTCCTAATAGGTTAGAATAGTCTTCTAACATAGGTTCAACAACTTATATAAATGAGAAACAATTCAATAGATGGTGGGGAAGAAAAGCCTTGAGCATAAGCCTTCTTATCATCAAACATCTAGCTAGTAAGGGCTCAAAAGATGAGGCTTTAAAGTCCTTGGAGTTGACCTTAGTTGAACAGCTTATAGCTTAAACTCTCTCGAGGTCAATAAGGGCAACATATGGGCCAACAAAGTTAGGAAGTAGGTTAGATTTGTAGCGGAATAGGTCAGATTCCCATAACTCCTAAAGGTTCTAAAAGGTCCATTAAATTAGGGTGACAGCTTACTGCTCCTAAGGCCTATGAACCTATCTTTACTTATGTATATCCACATAATCTCCAAGTTAGAAGCGCATAACATTTCTTCATTTGATTCTAAGCCCTCTTTACTTAGCAACAATCTAAGAGTGCTGCTTGACGACCCTCTAGGGAAACTTCTTAAATTCTTGGCTCATCTCACTCCCTCAATGTTTTCTTCCTTTGTGGTTAAGCTACCAATCATACCTATTGGCAGGGTTAGGCTAATGTTGTAGGCTACCTTTATTGGTGACCTAGCGATGGAGTTGTGAGTAGACCTATTATAGGTGAGTTCCACATTGGGCAAGCATAAATCCCAGTTGTGTAAGTTCTTCCCTACTATGGTTCACAACAATGCTCCAAAGATTCAACTCACTACTTTAGTTTGACCACCTATTTAGGAGTGCTAAGAGGTGTTGAACATTAACTTTATCCTAAGTCTCTACCATAGTTTCTTCTAAAAAAAGCTAGCAACATTTGGATCCTAATGTGAGAAAATGCTATGGGGTACTCCATGTAGCCATACAATCTCCAGCATAAAAAGATTAGTAGGAGATAAAACATTTTTAGCCTTGTAACAAGGGATGAAATGGTCATCTTATTGAATAGATCTACTACCAACATAATTGAATCATTGCATTAGGTAGTAATCCAAGCATAAAGTCTATGCTTAGTTTGGTTTAAGGTTAACTTTGGAAACAACATATATGTATACTCCTCATAGGACTCTTTCTTTCCCTTTGCCTTCTCACACACAAAATACCTTTCAAGCACCATATGGACATCCTTCATTATCCTTGGCTAATAGAAATGCTTCTTTAATAGTTCATACGTCCTCTTTTCCCCAAAATAATTGGCTAAGCCCCTAACGTAGGCTTTCGAAACTAGTAACTCATGTACAGAGCTATTTGAAATATAAAGGTAGCCTTTCTTATATAGATATTTGTCAGCTTAGTAAAACCCACCTACACTTTGCAAAAATGGGGCTAAAATACTTGTCTTATTTATATATCTTAGTTAACAAATTGAACTTGAGAACCTTTACCTATAGCTATATGATTTGTACATGCTTTCCTAATAAAGCATCAACAATAAAATTCACACTACCTTTTTTATACTTAATCATAGATGAAAAAGTCTCAAGAAACTCGACCTACTTAGCTTGCTATTGTGATAACTTATGTTGTCCTCAAACATACTTCAATAACTTGTTTGGTATATATCACAAACTTACAAGGTCATAAGTAATACTCCCATACCATGAGAGATTAGATGAGGGAGTAAAACTCCTTACATATTGAATAGTTTAGAGTGGCACCACTAAGCTCCTCACTAAATTAAGCTATAGGTTGGCATTCTTACATGAGTACAATTCCCATCCCTACTTCAAAAGTATTGCACTACAATTCAAAGCCCTTATCAAAGCTTAACAATGCTAAGACGGTTGTAGGAGTTTGTCTTTCCTTGATTTCCTCGAAGCTCCTCTAAGCTCAATCATTCCATTTGAACTCTTTTCCCATCTTAGTCTCAATTAGAGGGATTATAATTACGTTGAAATTGTAAATCAATCACCTATTGAAAGATGCAAACCCATGAAAGCTTTTAACCTTAGCTACAAATTATAGGATCAAGAAGCTAACTATAGCTCGAATTTTTTTATCATCTACCTTGACTTTGTCCTTTCCAACTACAAGTCTAAGAAACACCATCTTATGTAGACAACTTCTTAGCTCAAAGAACATCTAACACTTCCTTAAGATGTGAAACATGTTAAGGCAAACTCCTATTATAGATCAAGATATCATTAAAGTAGGCCATGACACATCTACCAATCTATTTGCATAGCAGATAATTTATCAATTGGATAAGTGTACTTAGTGCATTGATCAACCCAAATGGCATGATAGTCCATTCATAAAGTCCATTATGCACCTTAAAAGCGGTCTTTCACTCATCTCCTTCCTTCATTTAGATTTGATTATTTATATTCGAAAAGAAGAGTTATGAGAGGTTTTTCAAACCACAATAAATATTTCTCTTCTTTAAATCTTTCTAACTTGATATTCTCTTTATATAATGTCTCTTTAAAGTGAAACACATCCCTTATTTTTTCCTTTCCATTCACTCATCTCTTCCCTTTCATCAATTTTGCCCAAGGGATCCTCCTTTTCTTTTGAAAAACTGTAACGAATGAAGTTTTCTTATAACCTAAATACGTCCATATAAAATATAAAAAAAAAGATTACGTATGCCTAAATTGAATCCATTTCAATTGAGTCCTCGCTACTACTTAGAAGAGAAGTAATAGGAATAGGATTTGAACCCATAACATTTTGTACTCAAAACAAACACGCTACCAAGCTGTGTTACATCCCTTTCAATTAGTCTACAGTATCGTTATAGAGAATTCCTGCCTTGTTTTCCAAATCCTTAGTTTTTCATTAATATATAGAAGTTATCTTTTTATTTCTTTTTTTGGTCTCATATATAGCATATAATAATAATAGAAGGCTTATATACATATATATGTATGAAAACCATCATAAAAATGAACTAAAAAAATAATTATTTTTTGGAAATGCTTAGATGTAAAGGGATGTATTTTACTTGTTTTGACCTAGGATAATAAGCTTATGAGCTTAGTCTTACTTCACCGTTAAGAAACAAAATAAGACTTCCATCTCCAAATTTAACTCAGATGTAGCTTGCCTCTTTTTGGGTGTAAAACAATGTCAAATCAAAATACCCAACAAGCATTAGCTCTCTTTGAAAAGGAGGTGATCCAGCCGCTCTACATCATGATTATTTATTTTTATTTATAAATTGTTTTTATTTACAAAATATTAATTTTCAATATTTGAAGAGCATAAACTAAGAAACCTACTCAGTTGAAACACCTTCAATTTGAATTTTCAAATTCAAAATGAAATATAAGAAAAATAAATTAAGAAAAGAACAAGAAAACATAAGGATAAAAAAATAAATATTTACTAGTGAAATTGGAACCTTTCAAAAGGAAACAAATTTTTCTCATCAATTTCAACTTATTTGATGGGTCCAAATCTCATCCATTTGTTTAAGACCTAGATAATATCTATTTAATAAAATGTGGTATAACATGCAACTTCCTATGAACAAAAAATAAATATAGGTGCTCTTATCTATGCGTAAATAGATGATAAATGACTTATAGCTAGAAATAGATTTGAATCTAGTTGAATAGGAAGTCAATGTATCTATATGTATGTAGATATCTACAGGAGATCATAAAAGGGAGATTCTATTATTTTGGACCTAACCAATTAGATGAATTACTTCGAGACAGTGATAGGTTTTCTATCTCTACGAGGATGGAGCAATAGAAGTTTCGAGAACCTAAGAAAAGGTCACGGTAAGACGAATTGTTTAGTATTATGAAAGGTGTCAAGTAGCAGTGTAACGATATATGCAGTTGAGGCATCCTAATAGATCAGTAGACTTAAATCTTGTTCTTACATGACCCAATCGATTCAATTTTTTTTTCTTTTATTTTTATCTTTTCTCCTACCTTTCAAAAAAGCATATGTATTTCCACTATCATTAGAATTTTCTAAAAGGTAACTATCTCACTTTCATAGAGAAATTTATATAGACTCTAAATAGGAATTAAAGTGGTAGAT
This sequence comes from Lumnitzera littorea, assembly GCA_024138015.1. Lineage (NCBI taxonomy): Eukaryota > Viridiplantae > Streptophyta > Magnoliopsida > Myrtales > Combretaceae > Lumnitzera > Lumnitzera littorea. Next base: position 104,169,139 of record JAMXBB010000009.1, on the reverse strand, counting down.
CTTGTAGCCCCTTATCGTCATAGCGGAAAAATAGAATTATTAAGGGAGGCTAAAGTAGGTACAATAGTACTTAATTATTCAACATGCTTTAAAAGGAATTTTGGGCAATCCTTATGAGAATTTAGAAATCTGATGCTTTGATAAAGAAAAGGATCTAAAATGTAATGATTTTCAATATCAATTCATTAGTAAAAACTATCTCCCACTTTTGAATAGCCAAAGGAATTGAGGATTGGTTTTTGGAGTTAGCTCACCCTCATAGGATCACGACCCTTTATCCTGCCCATTGTAGCATGTGTGTCACCCAAGGCATAAGGGGTATGATGACTTAACGTCATCCTCACCTTCCTTCATCTTATCATAAAAAATTATGAATGTTTAGAATCCATATTATGCAAGAGGATATTACTTTTGTTAATTCGAATTGAACAATGATATAAAATCAGTCTATTTTCAGCATCATATGCATAATTAGTACATTCATCCTAGTTAAAAGCTATAGCTCCATATTAAGGTCACGATCAATAAGTTCTCTATTGATTTAAAGACTGTACTTATGGAATAGAGAAAGAGGAAAAAACTAAAGATTTCACTCATATAGTACTTTTAATTAAAATGATATATGCTCTTTAGGAATATATTTGAAAAAATTTGGGCTCGATGCCGCTCATCTAACATTTTGTCCAATCTAAGAAGGTAGTAATCTTGTTGACAACTTGACTATTTACATACATTCTCTATGAGCCTTTCTTCTTTAAGACAAAGGTAGGGATGACACAAGGGTCGGTACTTTCCCTAACAAAACCCTTCTCAATGAGCTCATCAACTTGTCTCTTCAGTTCTTTGGCTTCGTTTTTCAATAGGCAGGCTAAACCCTGGATAGAAGTCAACCACATGCTTTATTCTTCGTAAGGGTAGTAATCCCTCAAGTAACACTTCAAGTGATACATCATCAAACTCCTCCAGCAACTTCTTGACTTCATTGGGTATGGAATTTAGGTCGAAAACTTCTTGCAATTGTTTAATGATTAGATATACAAGATCAATAACCTTGATAGATTGCCAACTCCTATCTTCCTACATACAAAGCCTTCTTCTATGCTTGGCAAAGGTAAGCTTGAGCCTTGTGCACTTCTTAAGGCATCAAATGGTAAAAGACAATCCTCTTCCCATCCTTATGAAATAAGTAGGTGTTTTTGTACCCATTATGTAATACCTACCAATCAAATATCCGTAATTGGCCGAGTAATACATCAGGCACATACATTGATAACATATCACATAAAATCTCATCCTTAAATCTTTCTCCAATAAAGATCATCACCTAAGCTTATTGAGTCACGTGCAATGCTCCTTTCTTATTTAGCCAATGCAACTTATATGATTAAGGATAGGAAATGATCAATAATCTCAACTAATTGACCAAAGCAAACACGACCATATTGGTGCAACTCTCTCTATCAACAATCAACACACATAAGTTTCCTCTTACTCAACATCCAATGTGAAACAAGTTTTCCATTGGTGCTTCTTCTCCGATGGGGTTACACTAAGAGCTTAGTGCATGACCATATTCATGAATCACCCTTTCTCTGAATGTATAGTAGCCTTTCCATCCTTATGAAACTCATTAAGTATTTCTCTTACCATCTCTTCTTACTCTTCGACTACCTCCTCGTTTAGCTCTTCTTCATGATCAATCTCTAGCTTATTTCCTCTCATTACCATCACTTTCTTATTAGGATACCGAGATGCTATATAGCCACAGCCTAAGCACTTGAAGCACTTGATTTCATGCATTTTCCTTTTAGAGTTCTATCTAATCTCTCTCTTGAGCTTGGGTTCAATAGCAATAGCCTTGCTTCTCTGATCAATATAGGAATCTTCCCTATTAGAGCTTCGACCCTAGTAGTTGGTGTTATGGCTCGCCTTTGGTTTTCTAGAAATAACTCAATTGGGGAGTACAAGTCAAGAGCTCTATACTTTGTTTAACCTATTGCACCTCTGCCTTTTAATTCTTTATGCTATTTTGTCGCTTTGTTATGTGTTTCAACCCATTGTACCCTAACTACATCTGTAATACCATATTCTAAGCTAGTCATACACCTAGAAATTGTTTGGGCCTAGCTCTTCCAGTTCCTAATAGATCGTAAACATTTGAAACTTCTTGACATACTCATTGACACTATTTCCTCCTTCACTTAATGTCTTTAACTTCTTGAAAGCATCTTGTAAAATCCATCATCGAGAGAGCCAAAGCATTATTACATGTTGTAGCTACAATTTTGTGATGACATTTCGCAAATTACTTTTGTTGAGCTCACTTATTTAAAATTGGTTCTTAAAAAATAAGTATTTGACCTATTCCTCTACCATAACTATCGCCAACTCTTCCTAAAATGTCCAATTATTTTGGAATATTTTTTGAGAATTATGAATGAGTGAGGGATTAAATCATCAGACAAACTCTTCTCCTTTAATATGAAATGGAATAATACTGAGAAATTAGTATTTTTCAATATACATTGCACTTTACAACCATTATATTCATGGACAATAAAACATAGAGCTAAGAAAAACACTTGTATGGATAGAGTCTATAAAGATCTAGATACAAAGTAAAGCATATGCAAAGTGATAATAAATGCCAACTTGTATTGTTATAGATAACTAAGGCTAGCAATTTTGAACACTACTTGCTAATCCACATACAACATGACATGGTGCAATTGGTTGGTAAAAGTTGGCATGAGTAATATGTGATACCTTGAATTTTTTATAACTAGGATTCGAGTGTCCAATTTAGAGTAGTCATGAAAGTAGTTCGATTATGCTAGGATTTTACACTTGCTATAGGAGTTAATTAAAGAGACCTTGTTAGTGTAAATTCTTAAAATATAATAATAAAAAGTTAATAAAGCTAAAAAAAGCTTATTATAGTATTATTAATAATTATTTATTGGTAACCTATGAATTATATGTGATAGTTAGAGAATCGTTAAAGATAAGATAATTTGTCATAAAGCCTCATAAAATGAGATAAAAAAAAATATTTAGGAGTACATATATATAACAATATAGTTAATATGTATGTATATATATATATGTATACCCATAATTAACTAAAACCATAATTATAAATATCATATGCAATCACTAGCTAACTAGTTACTAAATCAATTAACAAACATAATAAGTATATGATAATAACAATAAGGATGTCATGAACATTAATGGAATAAATTGCTAAGGAAAATTAATAAACTAATGAGAACAATTAACAACTAATCATACATGCAAAATTAGATACAATGCTAAGGGGAAAAGTGTTAGCTCACCAAATGTGTTTCAAGAGGCTATGAAACCACTCCAACAACACCATTTCAAACTCTTTAGTTAAGTTAAAGAGAGAGAAAATACTTAGGAGAAATTTGGGAAGCTTTACATGCAATTAGAAGAAATCTAAACAAAAAAATAAAAAGAAGATATAATTTGAGCTTAAGAAGTTGGAGGAGCTAAGTCATGTCTAGAAGACGCCACCATTGCCACTTGAAGGAACAAGCCACGGCTTGACTAGACAATACACCCCCTGCCCCAAATGGCGACCAAAAATCACTTTGTTAATGAGTGTCGAAAATCGATATGATTTTTTTTTTTAATTTGCTAAAAACAATATAACTTATTTAAAAATTAGGAAACTTAGCAATCCTTGGTAATTTTTGAAGTAGTCATAAAAAAATGTCAAATAATTGAAATTCAAAATGTTTATATATGTTAAGAAATCACAAATATTGTAAATTTTGTATTGCATTTTCAAAAACTAGAAGATATAGTTTCAATCTAAATTTTTTTGTGCAAGCTGCTCAAAATGTCTATTTTTATGCTATTTAAAAAAAAAACTCAAAATCAAGAAGTTGAATTTTTGTTAATTTATGTTTTTCTCTAAAAGAGTAAACTAAATTGCATGAATTTCTTAAAGTCCTTAAGGAATTTGAGTAAAAATTTGTTATAAGATTGATACTTAGGAGGTTTTGATATTTTATAGTAAGAAAAGCAATTGGTTTTGGGTTAAAATGTTGTTAAATTTCCACTAAAGTTAATTTCCAAGGTCGAAGCTCCGTGATTTTTAGCTAGACTCTTCTAATTGGTTATTGAATTGATGTTGATAGGCTTAAATCTCATAGAAGCATAGTTAATCGGATTATGCAAGTTACTGTGGCTACTAGTTTTGTTATCTAAAAGTGTAATTTAGCATGATTAAGTGACTAAAAGGAGTAATTATATTCAAATGTGAAACGCGCATAGCGATACTGTTCATTTGGACACATTGTTGGCATTTGAAATGTGCTTTGGAATAATGATCTAATCTAATATATGGAGAAATGTTAGAGTAAGGGTCAAAATGAAATGAAATAGTGGTTTATAAGGCTAGATAATTAGTAAAGAAGACAAGTCAAGACCTTTAATTGAACATCTAAATTGAACTTTACTTAGAAAGCAATTTAGAAGATTCTTAGAGTGAAATCATGTTTATGCACACATGCTCAGAAATTGACTCAAAAGTTACCTTGATTAAGAACCTTAAATTTTTATCAATTTAAAGCTTGATTTAGAATGTACTAGGGGTGAAATTCACCTAAGCAATGTCTCTAAACCTTCAACACCTAGGTATAAATAACTTAATAAACGAAACACTAGTACCTTAATCCTAGAGACAATGAATGAATTATTAATATTTCATAATTAATATGGAAATTAAAACTAATAATCATAATATAAGAACCATCAAAGAGTAGAGGTGAATTATGGACCAAAATATATAGATCCAACTAGATAATACGGTATATAGTAGAGGCAAAAGGTGACTCAAAAAGTAGATTGGAAAGGTCATTTAACCTTAATTATCACAAAGAGTAACTTTAGATGTATCCATGGAATACCAAAAGAAGTAAGAGTAGAGCTTGCCATAAGCAACCAATTTGAGCAATTAAACCTCAAGTAAGTTGGAATTAATATTTTACCATATTTCAAAGTATTGGTTTATAATACTTGGAGATAAAAGTGTGTATCTATTTGTGATAGTAAATAGTTGATTATACGTATGTAATGTGTGTGGTTGAATATTGATTTGATGTTATGGGAGCCAAACTTTGTGCTATGTTCACATTTGTTTATATCGTTTTGATTAAACTGTTTGAAAATGATTAATCACCTTATAAATGGATTAATTTAAACTTGACTAGAAACTTAACCTGACATGTTTTGCAACCCACTAAGAGATAGCTAGGATTATCGAGTCAAATATTGACCTCTTGAAAAGGGATAGCTGACATGATCCTTTCCTCACCTTCAATTAAACTAAGTGACAAAAGAAGAGGTTGCAAAAAGGTTAAGGTCAAAGGTTTGAAGGTAATCATGAGAGGAAACTATTCTCCATTATATAAGATTAGGTTTTTCCTTATTTTGTAGCATTGCACCAAAGTGAGTAAACTTCTCAACTTGAATCATAGTAGACATGATTTCTTTTATTTCACAATAAGCCAAACAACATTGTGTGATGACATTTGCTTATTCATGTATTACATCAAACTAACTTAGTTGACAACCTTACTCATTTTTTGTGTAAGCATACTTTTATCACCATCCCACTCACTAAGTTGTAATGGCTTACATATCATTATTAGATTCTTTTCTACATCTAAAACAATTATGCAATATTACACCTATTCCCAAATTAGTAGCTAATGGGGCTGGAAAGTAAGGATTAAAGAAGACATGGCTGGATTTGTTTCTTTTTTAAGTTTAATTTTCCATTTAAGAAACTACTTAGGCTACCTCAAGTAACCTAATAGTTTCGGTTGTTAGTTCTTAATGTGATATAGAAAGTGAAACCCAAGAACTTGTAAACTTTCCTTGCAAATAGAAGCCTTATATATAAGGATATATGTTGAAGAATTAACTTTTAAGTCCTATCTAAATGCAATTCATGAACTATTATATAGATTTAATATAAAAATAGAAGTTAAGTAGAATGCTTCAAAGTAGTTTATTTAAGTTCACCCTATGTGGACTAACTTTATAATACTAGTTGTAAGGTTAGTTTCTATCCTAAAATGATTTATGCAGTTGGATTGTTGTAACTCTACCATTTAAGGCATGACATAATAAATAAATTTTATAAGGATTTGGCTATAAGCTACATGACTTATTGATAAGTGATTAAAACATAGGAAAACACTAATTGTAGTTGTTTACATGCTTATCTAAGGTTGCAATTTTAGACATAACAACTTGCACACAACATGAAAATGATTAAAACTGCGTCTGATCAACTAAGCAAAATACAAGTAATAAATATGTTATATCCATTTTAACTTTTTAATAATTGTGTTTGAGTTCATTGCATCTAAATCGATTCATGTTTCGATACAAGAGCACATTTCATACTAAGTTTACCAATATTTTCACATTAAATATGATACTTATACCATAATCTTCAACCTATTATCTATCTTCACGTTAGTCGTAAAACAAAACCAATATCTTTCTTAGCTTCCCCTTTCTCTCTCTCTGCCCCTATAGCCCTGACTTGTTGTCCTCATCTATTGCTCATGTTTCTATCCATTCTTAATCAAATTTGGATCCTCTCAATTTCTTATCCCTCCATTTGCAAATCAATAGTTGAGATTATATAGAATTTTGGAATAGCCTATAATGTTATTTTTTTCCCTATGATCTCAACCATTGATTATACATAACAACATTTTAAGGGAAGGTAAATTAAGGGAAATATAGGGAAAGCAAATCGAGAGGATCCATTTCCTTGTCAATAGGTCTCACCATTATATAGGATTATGTGATGTGATGTAACCAATAAATGTATCACTTTTTCATATTTAATTAAATTTTGATTTGGTTAATACCTTTAATACATCATCATTGATTATGTCTAAGATTTGAAGTGATTTATTTTTGTGGACTTCAAATTTACAATCCCTTTTTCCCCTTATATTTTTTCTAGTAGACTTTATAACTATAATTTTTAATTGATAAATGGCTTTGACATGACAAGAAACACATTCTTCAAGGATATTAGGTTATAGATTAAGCTCCTATTAATGTTGGATTCCCATTAGGTTGTGGAGAACCTGTAAAAAGTAATGAGTATAAGTTTATTAGGGTATTGAAGGTGGTTCCTACATAACAGCTCTTATAAGTTTGAGATTATAGAGAGAGAGTATGTATATAAAGTGTATAAGTGAAACTGTTACGAAATAATCTTCTATTTAGAGATGTGTTAGCTGAGCTATTTTTGAAGGATATAAATATCCCAAAATTCTCTTTTCAACTCCTGATTTTGTGGAAAAGATCCCTATGGACAAGTTGTGATAACTATTGACTTTCCTTATCTGGCTGAGGAATTTTCACCTAATCTACATTCAAACTCATAGGTTGGGCTTAACCGACCTATACTTGAAGGTCTTAGTTTCATAAAAATTATGGTGGAGATGAGAGTTCAGGAACATTGGTGAGGTCCGATGGGCACTTGATACAAACTATGATTAGGTCAATTGAATTTTGAGGAGTTTGGCTTAAACCTTAAGGAGATTAGCTTGAGTTTGAAAGCTTACAATCATAATAGCCTATCAATAGCTCCTTAGTCCTAGTATAATTAATAAATTAGCTCTTTGTGGGTGAGGGCTTTCAAAACCAACATATTTGAACCCTAATAAAATACATGACTTCTTAATATGAGTACCTAACCTTATATTAATTGCCATGTCTTATATGATTTGTAATCGGTACTTATAGAGCCCATCTACAATAGAATTTCCATGCTAGTTAGGCTTGAAAGGATCCTCATAAATGGAATTTCCACTACTAACCTAAGAGTGGCCAACAAAGCCATATTCCCCATAAGGGAAAAAAACTTACAAGTAGAAACAAAACAAGAATTTGATAGCTTGATGCTATACCTACAAGTATATGCATGTAAAATTTTAAATTTGTAACAAGCAACTATGTACCACTTTAATATTGAAAGGACCCATCGTTAGGACAGAATGTTTCTAGGAAGTTTTCACTTGCCCCTTTAGCTCCACGACCAAGAAAGACCAACATAACTAAAACAATTCACTCTTTTTACACTATATTTGGATCGATAGAAATTGACTGAAATGAAAAGAGAACAAATGAAATGAAAGGATAAGATGTGTTTGGCAACTTAAATGAAACGTGGAAAGTGATAGAAATGGAAGGAAGATAACAAAAACATTTCCCTTATTTAGTCCACTTTTTTTCCCTCCAAAATTGGAAAGAAGTAAGTAGAGATTAGTGGAAATATAATACAATTGCAAGATTGTCCATAATAATAATATTTATCACAAAAAAGATAGGAATAATTTTGTCTAATAATAATTATATATTTTTTTTCATTTCCTTTTATAAAATAACCCAAACAAAGAAAATGAAAACATTTCCTTTCATTTTCTTCCTGTATAACTAAAAAAAAAAAAAAAAATTTGCACTTCATTCAATTTCTTTTCTTATAGCATTAAGGTTTACGCCCTTGGAATCCGATGGAAACCGATGTAATCACACATGCTGATGTTTAGTGGGCCTCCCTGCGTAAATAAGCGATCCAGAATTTTGTCATTTCTCTCCATAAGTTTCTTCCTTTCCGGGTCTTCCTCTCTCTTTTGCTCTCCCATTTCCACCTGTTTTTGGCCAAATTTGATGTCAATACGATTCCTAGAATTGGCAATTTATCGTTTCGGGGGTCAATTCGAAACCCCAGTGCCAAGCAACATCCATATCTTCGGCAACATTAATTTTTTGTTAAACATGTCTTTCACATTCATGCCCTTGCCCTTGCGCTTAACTGACGAATCAATTTTTCTCGGGTCCCTATGTACATACAATATATATATAACAAGAATATATACAAAACTCAGGATAATTTTAGTTGTAATTACACTTTATACTTCCACATTACATGTAATATTTAACGACTCGCAACCTATGACGACTATTAATTTATCTTTCACCTTAATCTGTAATCGATAATTTGATTTATATAATAAGGATTAAAATAATTGTATGGTTAAAAACCATCATTATGAAGATTTCGGTAATAAAAAAAGAGGCCTAAGAAAAATGATAAAACTCATAGTCCATCTATTGGTTCTAACTTAGTACATTCACGCTTCAAATTTCAAAGAGGAGGATAAAAAAATAAAAATAAAAATAAAAGAAAAGAGAAATTGAAAACGAAGATTCCACGCAGATCAGCTAAGCTAGCTCTCGGCCCAACCTTCCTGCAGCTCTTGATGACATCGAGAGCTGCCGGTGGTGCCGATTCTGAAAAGGCGCGCCAGCCTATGCTCAGCCACCAAGATTAGCCTCGCCGGTACACCACATACTCCTTCTAATCTTTCCAGCACTGACATTGACATTGACACAGACACACTCTTGCTCATCCTCAGCGCCACCCAAAAGGAGGCCGCTAAAGCAACTCTCATTGGCAAAACCCCCATACATAGCCTAATCGCCCTCAGCGCCACCGCAACAACCACCTCATGCTGTCCCTCTCTCTCATCCCCTATGATCTTCCTGCACCAGCTTGTAAACACCTCCTCCACCTTCCTGTCCACCCTTCCTTCGCCACCCGTCATCAAAGGGTATTTAGCCCTGCAAGGTGGTCCCTGCTGATTCCTACGAGATTCCACGTGTCCCATGTTTCTAGAATCACCGCCTAAAAACTGTCGCCGCCGCCCAACAGCTTCTTCCATCTCTCTCTTATTCCTTCTCATCTTCGAACCGCCTTCCACTGATGAAACCTCCGTTAAACCGCTCAACGAACCCGTTACCATTACTTCCACACCCTTTTGTCTCCCGATCTCGTCGCGGCCACTTCTTTTGGTGACGGCTGATTCCGACGTTGAAATGCAAGCCGAAGATGAAGATGAAGATGAAGACAGAGAATCCGCGGGATGGTCTTCATCCTGAGAAATACGAAGCGGCTGACGTATGTGCCGCGCGACGAGGAAGTTGGCACCGTGAACCCTGTCGTCGCAGGTGTTGCATAGAAACGCAGAGTCTGCTGCACAGTAGAACGTCGCTTCTTGTTTGCATAGCTCGCAAGGAATTATATTTTTCATTGTTTGTAATTAAGGAATCAAATAAGGTGGTATATATGTAATTATCCTAGGAAAAGCAAGAAGTTAGTATGGAACACGGACCAAGTGCTTGTGTTGTATGGTGTTTAGTTGTTGATTTTGTCAAACTATTAGGTGTGTAACAAGTACGTACTTTGGTTGGAGACAAAAGGGATAATATAGAGAGGTCGATGGGAGAGAATATCAGAGAGACGTTTTAGGAAACAAAACTGGCTAAGTGTGGAGAGGATGATCAGATATGGAAAGAGAAGAAAGAGAACAGTGTCTATAGAGGTATTACTGATATCCGACTTTTAACACGTCCGCGAAACGATTAATGGTGTAGTTTTTGACTCCGATTGATTAGTGGAGAGATATAAACAGAGTAGGAGATTTTAAAGGAGAATGAGGCGGTGGTTGGGGGGTGAGGTGTCCTGGTGTGGGGGATTTGGCTTTGGCGTACCGGGAAGTAATATGAGGCTATAAACCGCAAGAGGGAGTGTGTGGTGCTTTGTGACCTTATGGCTGATAAATAACAAAGGACTTTGTGCATTTGAACAAATGCTATATGGATGTGGACATAATTAGGAGAGAGAAAAAGGTTGCTATTTATTTATTCATTTAAGAAGACGTCCAAATTCAAAAGATGCCTATGAACTTACAGCAACACGTTAAATGAATTTTCCTCTTCTTTTTTTTTTTTATATATATTTAAACGTGGAATATGTACTTTTTGGTGTTACACTTTGGTTCCGTGTCTTAAGAGAGATATATTCATACATAGTCTATTCGTAATTTAAATTTTAAAAGAATTATATGAACTTAATGTTTCCTAATAATTTCTTGACTTAATATTATCTAACAAAATGAAAATTATTCTTTGATAGTATAAGATGAGTTCGACCTTCATTTTTTATATTAATAACTAGCAGAATAAGCCGTGTTTGTATTGTAAATAGAAAAAAGAAAATTACTAAAGAATTGAGTATTTCGCTCTTCCGGTCCTTTAAAAAGAATGCTGCTTTTCTTTATATGATAGTTGTATTTATCAAGAGAGAGTATATACGTATTGCTACAAAGCCGTCTCAAGTGATTTCTCTCCCTAAATAATTTCTCCATACCCCCAACTTCTTCGAAATCACTCAGTCTCTTTTAACTTTCCCCAGTAACTTTTGTGATTATTTTTATATTTATTTATAACATTACAATATTTTTTCAAAAGATAGCAAAAAATCCAATTCCCTTTAATATTATACTAAATAAATACAATTCAGTGACATTTGTAAAAAAGAAAAGATAATGAAGCTTAAAAGTATATGTGATGTAAATAATTGAAAAATTATAAAAAAAAAAAAAAGTCTGCCATTTTTTAAAATTTAATGATCTCGAGGATATGCAATTTTTTCGTTTCTTAAAACAAATATGATTTCTTATAATATGCCAACCAAAAATTTCAGTATGATATGTCTTCTTATGGGAAGAATAGTAAATTGTTATGGTTAATGAGGTAGAAAATAGGAGTTATTAATCGTTTGTAAATATAACTAAAAGAAGATTTAACTAAGACATAAACAAAGTTTAGAAATTTACATATAATGGCATCATATCTTTTAAACTTTCGGCTAGATGCTGACAACTGCATGCACTGCCCGTTCGGCATTCTCTCACTGTTGTCCACATAAACCTCGTTCCCTCCGAACGTTTCTCTCCTCCCAATTATTTTTTGCAATTTGGTCCCTTGTTTCCTGTTCACCTGTCATCCCCCGCTTGGTCCTGCGTTCTTTGCAATTTCTAATTTAGACCCAATCGTCTATAAAATCCCCTTTCCTTTAATCTCCCTTCAAAGCTATGGATAATGTTAAAGGTTTTTTTAATCCATTTAAAATGCGAACTAAAAGAATTTAATCCATTTAAACCATAAGTCAAAGTAAATCGGACTAAATCGGCTTAATTAAGCTACTTGTACACTTTTAACTATGTAAATATATGTATATATATGTCATATTTTTAAACTTAATGCATGTATAGATGATGTCTAAAATAGTGTTAATGGAAATATGGACTTTTTGCCACTAGCATCCATAATATCAAAATTCTTGTCAATCATATAAATTCAAAATTATTTTATTCATCAATATTTAATAAGCGTAATGACTTATTTATTACAACTTCGTTTGATTCATCTTTTTTCCATTTTTTTTTTATATCTTTTCTATTGACACTCGACTCTTGCCAGATCGAGGCTCAATAGGTGAAGCCCATCACAAAGGATATTGAAGTGCACTAAAGTGAGTAGCGAACTCATCCGTCATACCACAATCTTCTCGTGAGGCCATTTGCTCGTGTTAAGGAAGGCATGCTACAACTCATTCGTCAAGCTAAGTTACATCCGTTCGAGCAAGTCACCACCTGATTGTTGAACTAACATACACCAATCATCTAACATAAACTCAAAGCTCAACTCGCTTTCGATCATGCATCAGTTGATCTCTTCCTTAACATCCCAACCTAATTTTTGTTTTTGGTGCCTACTCTCCACTACAGCTCATTAATGAGTGCCTGACATTTGTAGTATGGTTACTACACTTGCTAACCCCTGCAATTGTTAGGTCTTTAAGGTAGAGATTTAGTGGTCTAGTCAACCACAACATATTGCCTGTAAATAAGCTCAGTTTCTACCGCATAGTGTATTGTTTAATAGTAGCTAGTACGAACGAACCCCTAATCTGCACGTGTCTAGGAAACTTGCATAAAAGGTGCCAAGCACCATGAAGTAAGACTAAACACTTTCTCTCTCTTAGAACTTTCTCCCTTTCTCCTCCCTCTTCTCTCCCTACTTAAGATCAACACACTACATACATTATATGTACATTTTGGACAAGCATGGTCCCTTAGGTCCTTAGTGCTCATCCCCCTTTTGTCTTAGTCCTCCTTACTAACTTAAGTATTGAAATCCTATGAAGTCATACCTACTGGGAGCTTTTTATAGGTATCGAGGAGTAGGAGATGAAGCCCTAGCCTATCCAAATTGGACTCTATGCAAGCCAACTCCTTCTAGTTGATTCATCCACGATTAACATTTTGGCACTTACTATTTTAAGCCACCACGACAACAATGGTCAAAAGCAAAAACAATAACTTGCAAGCTTCCCACATAGAGGATATCAACAACTCCTAATAAGGTAGAGGCAATCAAACACTTCTATTACCTTAAAATGAAATTAATGAAGTTCAACAACTTAGGTCACTTGTCCAGCAAATGCTCAAAGACAATCAAAAATATTGTAAATCCACTACAACCTTGTATAAAGATGTTGCATTACTTAAAAGTGCATCTGAAAAACTCTCAAACGAGGAGGCAACCATCAACTTCTCTTCACGGCTAACCAAGAATGATGATATACACACCATATGCCTTATGCGCTCGCACGAGCAAATGCAATAGGATCACTAACCATACGAAGACCTTCACAAAAGTTTAAACTACAAATGTAATAAAATGCAAGCAGAAGTTAAGTAAACAACGACAAGTAAGCCAATTGATAGCCTATCACTAGGAAATCGCCAAAGGACTACAAAGACATGAACGTAGACAAACTTACTCAACACATCTATCGCGCCTTTAATGTATGCGATTAGAAGAAAGTTGAATCATTCGTACAAGCATCACACTCTACGCCAATAGAAAGCTCATTCATCCCTTCAATCCTTAAAGAAACACTCACTATAGGTATAAGGCTGCCACATCTTAACACTTACAATGACACTACCGATCCAGATGATTACCTCATCTACTTGTAAATGATGATGAGCCTTTACATCTTCTCAAATGTCATCATGTATAAATCTTTCCCTAGCATGCTAGCAAAAGTTGCTTTGCTTTGGTTCAACACTTTCCCCGAGGCATCTATCACTTAATTTGATAACCTAGGAAGTAAATTCTAACAACACTTCCTCAATTCTCAAGTCCCATAAAGAGACTCATCCATTCCCTACAATGTTAAGAAACGTCATAACGGAACCCTATGAGCATAGCTTAAGCGTTTCAACCTAAAAAAGTTGTAAGTTTCTAAGCTGGACATGGGAACGACCTTGTAAGCACTCTTAGCTAGCATAGACTCCTAAGTTGGACATAGAAATTGGGTACTTCAACATCCCTAAAACGTTCGTTGATAATGGGAGTTCAATAGACATACTCTTCTATAACGCCTTCGAGCAAATGAGGGAATAACTCGATAAGCCCCTTTAACCGTACAAACATAGTTTTATAGGGTTTGAAGGCATTAGACCATTGTCTGCCAAAGGAATCATCACCTTGCCCATTCAGCTAGGTAATGATGAACAAATCACCATACAATGGATAGACTTCGTCGTTGTCGACATATGGTCACCATATAGTGCTATCATCGACAAGCCAAGCATCACAAAATTCGACATGCTTATCAGCTAAAAATACCTCAAAGCGAAGTTCATGACATCCACTAGTGTAATTGAAGCCAAAAGCAACTAAGTTGTATCTTGGTGCTTTACCTCAAAGCCCAAGCCAAAAACAACATCATGAACATCAAATTAACCAACTCCCCTGCTTCCGCAATATGGGGAGAGCCTACATAAAAGACCCTAGAATTCAAGATATCCGATGCTCCTAGCGTGATAATCAAAATAGGGGTTGAATTGCCAAAAAACACAAAGCCGAACACATAGATTTCCTTAAGTAAACCTCAAACATCTTCGCGTTCACACAAGAAAATATACTAAGGATCATAAACATGCCAAAGGCTACTCACGACCTAAATGTCAATCATACCATCTGACCTATCAAGCAAAAGATATGATACATCATACCAGAACGCTAGACCACAATTGAAGAGGAGGTATAGAAGCTGCTTTGAGCAGGCTTCATTCGGTAGGGGAAATACCCTACTTAGCTTGCCAATATAGTACTCATCAAGAAAGCAAATGAAAAGCGGTACATGTGCGTTGACTATACCGACCTTAACAAGGTATGTCGTAAGGATTGCTTCCTTCTACTGCATATAGAGTAACTCATTGACTTAACATTTGGTCATGTACTTCTCAATTTTATGGATGCTTATTCTAGATGCAACTAGATTCGGATGGCTTTATACATCCTTTGTTACAAACTTTGAGACCTATTGCTATAAAATAATGCCCTTTGGTCCAAAAAATACTGGAGCCACATAGCAAAAGCTGGTTGCCCACATCTTCAAGCCACAAATAGGTAAGAACATCGAGGTTTATGTTAATGACATGATTGCAAAGAGAAACTAGAAAAGATCACATCGATGACCTACATGAGACCTTCCAAACCCTTCGTCGATTCCAAATGAAACTTGACCACCAAAAGTACATCTTTGGAGTTGTATTAGGGAAATTTCTTGGTTTCATGGTCACAGAATGGGAGATAGAAGCCAACCTTGACAAAATCAAAGCAATCCAAGACATGTAGGCCTCGATCAAAATCAAAGAAGTCCAGCGATTAATAGGAAGAGTAGCCACCCTTAATTGTTTCGTATCCTGAAGCGCCAACAAATGTGCAAAATTTTTTAATCTACTCAAACACATCGTTGAATTCAAGTGGACACCAGAATTGATGCGACTTCAAGGTTGTACACATGGAGAAGCATCATAACAAACGAATCGAAAAGAAAACAGAAAAGAAACTAGTAAACCTAAGTAGCTACCAAATGGATATGACTCACCACCTAATCCTACTTAGCCTATAATTCACCGGATATGACTTACCGATCCAAACTGAAGGGTCAATCACCACTACTCCTTGCTAAAGAGAATAAATAAAAGTTAAGGGATAACGAGAACACTAAGGTTGCTTAAATGAGTAATTTCTATATTAAAAAGGATCTCTGTCATATAAGGAAAGTGAAGGTTTATGTACTTGCCCACTAAGGTTATTCTATATGTATGAAAAGGCAAAAAGGGGGTATTCTACACTAGGTTACATAAGACATACTAAAAGGGGTAAAAAAGACAAAGAATATACAGTACAAAAAAGAAATAATCATTCTAGAACATTGTGTTAGAAAACACATGTCACTCAAATCATCAACATTTGGAACTCTTTGACATAATCATTAACAGATTGATTTCCTTGGTGAAGCTCCTGCAATTTTGCAAACATACCTTGTAGGTACATCTCGAGCACAAATCTACCCTTCAATAACCTCTTCATCTTATCCCAAGTTCTGACACCTTGTCTTCCATCCCTTGCTTAGGCTGCATTCAGATTTTTCCACCACATTGTTGCATACCCCATAAACTCCAATGCAGCAAGTTGGTCCTTGATAGTATCCATATATCCGTAATAGTTAAACACCTTCTTGACCTTCTCTTCCCACTCTAAGTATTTATCGACATCTCCACTTCCACTAAAGGGTGGGATTTGAACCTTGACGTTATCTAGCCCTCAAGAAGCTCGGTGTCCTCATCCTGGTAACGGGTAATAGTCAACGTCCTTTTCTTCCTCGCTAAATTCTTCAACATCCAGTTCCTTATCTTCTTCTTTAATCTCCTCTAACTCCAATCTTCATCTAGTAGCTTAGTTCGTTACTCCTCTAACTTGCTATGGTTGAACTGAGCGATTAGTTCGATTGCCTTTACCATGGGTTCTCTTAAGGGCATTCTCTTATGGGTTAGGTAATTGCATGCCTTAGGATTGTTGCCTGTTTACTTACATTACTGTGACTAGACTCTCAATAAGGTTCATAAGCTTATCAAGTCTATCATCAATAAACCTTAGGGTGTTACTATCATTATGACCATGACCAGGTTAAGCACCATTGCCTTGGTCACCGATAACTCCCTAAACACTTGAATCTGACATAGTATAATACTTTTTCGAACAGATTAACAAATTATTAACAACCTTAATATCTAATAGTCACTAAACAAAGTAGAAATGAACTTGCTCTGTTTTCTTGATGAAAAACAGAGTAACAATGAAACCACACTTGCTATCACTCCAACATACCACAGTAGCTACGAAAGGAACACAGTAGCTACAAACAGTAAGGTAAACAAAAACTTCACTGTAACTTCATATATTCCCTCGTAGAACCATGCTCTAATACCAGCGAAACTAATATGACTTCGAGGTCGTACATATAGAGAAGTACCACAACGAACAAATCGAAAGGAAAATAGAACACTTGGATAGCTACCAAATGGATATGACTCACCACCCGATCCTACTTAGCCTATAATTTACTGGATATAACTCATCAGTCCGAATTGAAGGGTCACTCGCCACTACTCCTTACTAAAGGGAATAGATAAGAGTTAAGGGATAACAAGAACACTAAGGTTACTCAAATGAGTAATTTTTGTATTGAAAAGGATCTCTATCATACAAGAAAAGTGGGGGGTTTATATACTTGCCTACTAGGGTTATTCTATATGTATGAAAAGGCAAAAAGGGGGTATTTTACACTAGGTTACATAAGACATACTCAAAGGGATGAAAGAGACAAAGAATATACATTACAGAAAAAAAAAAGAATCATTCTAAAATATTGTGTCAGAAGACACGTATCGCTTGGTGGCAAGACATCTAGGATATGATACAACATAGGTAGAAACAAGAATGCATTACAATTAGGGGCCGACCTGATCTGAGTCAAGTCGAGAGCCAATCAGCCTAGTAAAAGGTCAACCGTCTTAAAGATAGACGCCAGTAGGTCAGTTCGATAGCTCGACTTAGCTAGTTCTAGGCTGTCTTTTGGATTAGGACTTCGCTGTTGGGCAGGAGCATGTTGGACATACATAAGGACCTAGGAGACAGGTCAACAAGTGGTTGAATCAAGATAGGAGTCCCCATCTTGACTATGGCTTAGAGTTAGTATTTTCTGTATAAGCCCTTAAAATCCTCTAGCTCGGCTTCTTATGATCGATCTAAGGAGTTGATTCCTATCAAGAATGTCAGTGAACTTTCTAAGAGTTAGAACCAGTGCTTGGAGAAGAGCTATACTTATACCTTACAGTTAGTGATAAGGCATTATCTTTAGTACACACCTAAGCCAACGACCATGACTACCGACCAATTTACTATGTTAATCATATCCTCCAAAGGCTAAAGCTTAGATACACCAAAATAGAAAAGTTCGCCCTCATAGTAGTCATTGCAGCTCAAAAGCTCAAGTCCTACTTCCAATTGTCATCCTAATAAACATCCTACTCAAAATTGCTTTATAGAGGCCTAACACTTCGAGTCGAATAATGAATTACTCTCTTAAACTTAGCACCCATAGAGTCTAGTTTCACCCAAGACAGGCAATCAAGTCACAAGTTCCCAAGAAATTTATAGCAAAATACATTGGAGTAGACTAACCTCGACCCGAGTTCACCATACCCATCTAGACACTCCACGTCAACGACTCCTCTACTAAGGGGGGAATGGGGACAATATCACATTATAAGGCCTAAATAAAATGAAGATCCCCTACAACTTGAAATTTGGTTTCCCAATGAGTCACAATGAAGTTGAATATGAGGCGTTCATTAGTGACCTAAAAATTGACAAAGACATTAAAGCAAAAAAAGATCAACATACACTTAGATTCCATACTAATTGTACAAAAAAACAAGGGAGAATACAAAACCAAAGGCAAAATAATGGCTAAATACTTACATTTAGTGTAAGGCCTCCTAGCAAAATTCACTTCTTGGGAAGTCTATAAGATCTCCCAAGTAGAAAATGCAGAAGCAGATAGACTATTCAAAATAGCCTCATTTACCATTCTCGTACCACATAACTGCGGCAAGCTGCTCTTCATTCAATATCTCCTTGAACAAAGCATAGAAGTACAACAGCGAGAAGTTACTGAAGTAACAAAGGTAACTCGCAAGCCCTCTTAAGTAGACTCCTTCACGTAGTACCTCAAAACGGGGGTACTACTCAAAGAAGTTAACCTACATTACAGCTAACTATACATTGATCGATGATGTATTTTATTGGTGAAGATAAAGTACTCCACTCTTAAGATGCCTTTGGATAGAAGAAAGCAATTGAGTCCTCAAGGAGCTTTATGTAGGGATTTAAAACAATCACCTTCAATCCCAAGCTCTAATCTTCAGAGCACTCAAGTTAGGTAATTATTGGCCAATGATGAAGGAAGACGCTAAGACCCTAGTTTAGAAGTGCCATTCGTACTAAGAGCATGCGCTGATCATTTGTACCCCCAATTCAAAGCTACAACCCTTGATAAGTTTGTAGCCATTCATGCAATGGGGATTAGACATCTTTGACCTCTTTTCGAAAGCCTCGTCAAGCTAACAATTCATTCTAGTGGTAGTAGATTACTTCACCAAGTAGGCAGAAGTGCTGGCTATAGCCACCATCACAACCTAAGCCATTGATGGATTAATATTCACCCATATACTATCCCACTTCAAAGTACCATATAAGTTAATCACTAACGATGGGAGGCAATTCAACAATGATCAGTTCAGGGAATTCTATAATGAGCACAACGTCAGGCTGCATTACACCTCAGTAGCCTACCTTCAAACTAACGGCCAAGTCAAAACTATCAATGAGATAATCCTCAATAACTTGAAGAACAGGGTGGAATGAGTAAGGGGTGGAATGAGCAAGAGGTGGATGGGCCGATGAGCTTTTAAACATACTTCAGGGATACCACACGACATACAGGATATCAACTAGAGAAATTGCATTTCATTTCGCATTTGAAGCAAAAGTCATCCTCCTAATTGAGTTGGAATTACCTACTAACAAAACCCTGCACTTTAATGTGAATGCTAATCACATGGCCCTATAGGTAAGCTTTGACACCATTAATGAGGTTTGCAACACTACAAGAATACATACAGTAGCCCATCAGTAACAAGCCGCCTGATACTACAACTACATCGTCCGATACAGGGTTTTCTACCCTGGAAACCTAGTATGCAAAAAGGTAGAAGCTATTAGTTCATAGAAAGGGTGGGGCAAGCTTGCCCCTAATTGGGAAAACCCTATATGAGTGATCGATGATTTAAGAAAAGATGCTTATAAGCTTGAGACACTAGAAGGACGACCCATCCCCAAGGCATGGAGAATTGAAAGCATCTATAACCATGGTTGAATGTAATGAATTGATGAGGTTTCTAACATGCGTATCTTTTCTTCTCCCACTACCCACACATTTGCGCAATGCTTACTCACACTACATTGTGGCCTTAGGTTGATTTCCATCCCCAAATACACCTTCCCCTATTAGTCTTTACACTAATACGGTGGAAACATGCAAGGACATCGATCTACATTGAGCCTTTGATTTTGGGTTGATTTTTATCCCAAAGCTTTGCCTAAGTTAGTTCATACATTAACACCGTGGGCACCTTTCTCGGGCATTGATCTACATCGAGCCTTCCACCTTTGGTTGATTTTCTTCCCCAAACCTTGCCCAAGTTAGTTCCTACATTAATGCCATAGGTACTTCTTTCAGGCATCAATCTACATCGAGCCCCTAATCTTAGGTCGATTTTCATGCTCAAGTTTTGCCTAAATTAGTTCCTACACTAACGTCATAAGCACCTCCCTAGGGTATCAACTTACATCGAGCCTTCGACCTTAAGGAAATTTTCATCCCTAACTTTACTTAAGTTAGTTCTTACACTAACGCTACTGGGCATCTCTTTCAAGTGCCAATTAACATCGAACCCCCAACCTCGAGTCGATCCTCATCCCTGAACACTTGCCTAAGTTAGACATTATAAGAAAAAGTATTAAACACAATTCTAGGTTAAACTAAACAACAAGAACTGAAGGTAAGAGGAAAACAAAATAAGCAAACGACAAGTGATGAATGAAAAGGGGAAAAACTTTATTTCGATAATGAAGTGAAGTATAAAGCTTAATGGGTCGACATGCTAACCCTGATTACATTTAGAAAGAAAACTAAAGAGTACAGGGCATGCAACCATTTTCTATGCTACAACTATACGCCTAACTTGAACAATCGCTCTTAACTTTGATTTGGCCTACAACCTCTAAAGGGATAGCTGTAACTACATCCTTATATTCTTGTATGGTCGAGCTCAAAACTTCGAGGGTCCTAGTGACACTTAAACTCTAAGTGAAAGTCCCCACTTTACCTTTTAGAGCTTCTCTTCTACAAAAGTAACAATGGGGATAATTGATCCAACTACTCTACTTGGAGTACTAAGCTCTAAGGGCCTTACTGGCACCAAAGGAAAGTTAATGCTTTACTTATAATGAACCAAAAGACTTGCAAGGTAAAGGATTTCCCACAAACAACTTAGTCAACAAGTCAGGGTGGAGAAAAGACCTCCTTTACTACCATAGTCACCACAATCACCCTTGCTTGCTCAAATTTATTTAGGACAATGCATGCAAGAGCTAACATAAATTCCTATAGACAAGTGCCCCCATGGTGAGGTTGTTAAGGACAAGCAGTAGGTAGTGCTCGACCCCCTTACCCCCTACCCTCTGCCCCTTCGCTTGCTATTATTGGGATAGAAAGAGGGGAGGACCCAAAGGCTACGTACACCTCCTAGTCATAGCTTGAGAGCTACCTCCTACTACCAAACAACTATTTATGCCTCATGATCACAACCTAAAAAAAGAGTTTAAGGAAGACTCCCTCCCCAACTCAAGCACTCCATCCCTCAACATGATCACTCTAGACATGCTCATGTTAACTCTTATCTATAACTTACTAAGTTGTTTGAATGTTTGGCATAGCAAAGCAAGAACTCACATACCCTTTATATAGGAGCCATGGGATGTCACTAGCCATACATGTGTAGGCCATTGCATCACCCCAATATGTTGGAAACCTAAGCAATGCTTGGGAAATTAATGATGCGCTATATACACATTAAATTTCTTCTTAAAGGTGCCTTATTTGAGGCGTTCCATGTGCTAAGAACATACGTTACTAGAAATAAACTCTACCGAGGAGATAGCCTATGTTAACAAAGATCAACCTTGTCAAATTTTCCCTACCAAGGAGATCCCTTGACATCATCACAAGATTTACTCTAGTAGACTTGTTGCTCCATGAGGTTAAGCCCTTGAAAGAATCTAGAGAAGCACAATTTGCTTGAGAGGTAAGGTATGTCAATCTACGAGAAAACATCATTGTAAGTATAAAACACTTAGACAAAAATCAAAGACAAACGTAAAGCAATAACATATGGGTAAGTGAGTACGCCTACAAAGGAATAACAGCGAGACCCCTTACTTTGGGAAAAGGAATTCAAGTAATTTTACAAGGAAACAAGATACACTAGTCTACTTAGGAAACATCATCCTCAATACAAAAGACTGAGACAAAAATAAATGGAGTTTAAGGATACAACAATAGTGAAAATACAAGAAGCGGCAACCAAGGGAAAACAAAAACGAAATCAAAGACAATTATAAGAAGTCTCATTCATTCAAGTCTTCACCAATTACATAAAGGAAGGTTGGTAACCCAACTTCACCAAAATGAGAATAAAGAAAATAAAATAAGAAAATGGCATACAATGCCCACACCACCTATGGTAAAAAAAAAAAAAGTTCAAGTCGTTCTTGAGCATCTTCATTTATTGTGACTTGCTGTTGCTACTGCTGCTTATATTTACCCTCCCCATTACCAACTCCCTCCTTAAGGCCCACATTCAAGCCACTATTGGAAGCTCTTGATGAGTCACCACTAGACAACTCGCCACCTGACCTACCTCCAATAGCAATCTCGAGTTTATCCAACTAATTTAAGAAGGATAAGTTTGTAGTAGGCATATTCTGCCGAACCTATTTTCGTACTTCCTCCACCATTGGATATTTGACCATGGTAATGGCCGTCTTAATTAAGGGATTATCCAAAGTCTCCAGGAAAATATTCCACTTGACTTTGGGTACCAACCCCTCCCCTTTCAAGAGCTTGGACTCCCTCTTAGCAAACTCAACTCGCACCTTGTCCAGTTCTTCCCCCCAAGCCTTCAGCTTCATAGTCAGCTTATCTTCAACAACTTTACTAGATTCCTCGACCCTCTTCAGCTTATCCTTCAGCTAGTCTACTTGCTTAAGAGGCTCCCTCTATTGATGTTCTATATTGCTAAACACAACAGCCAAGTCGCCATGTACTTTTTTCTCCTCTTCCAATGCCTTCTTGAGCCTCTTAACCTTGGCCCTCGCTTAACTCCCCTCCAACTGAAGGTATGACCAATAGTAAGCAAGGATGAAATCTATCAATTATACAACTGTAAGCACAATACAAAGTTAGTAATCAAACTAAGGCCAAGCACTTCGATAGAGACAGACAAGCAGCTTACCTCATTATGCTACTTCAACAATTCCGCTGAGCCCTCCACGTCATCTTTACCTACAACTAGTCACCTGAACTAGGCTTACAATTGCTCAAACCTTTGAACAAACCTATCCATAAGTTAAATAGTAGCTACTTGCCTCTAATGACAAACTAGAGGCTGGATGTCCTCGTCATTGGGGATTTAGATGGTATGCACAATAACATCTTCAAGGGTTTACTCTAAGCTCTTTTACTCTATGTCTACCTGAGCACCTTTTGTTGGGGGGCCTTATGTGGTAATTGTACCCTAGGCTTAAACCTCCTCAACTAAATCCCCACCAAATGCCTTTTGGCCCAGCCTTAAAGTCCCTAATGGCACCCTTGTTGGCATATCACTGCCACCTTGTTGTAAAACCTTGAGAAGTGTTTACTGTCTCCCACTTTCTTCTTTGACTTCTCTAAAGGTTGACTTAAGGTCTCCCCCTCCCCTTGTAATGTGGGTTGCTTTCTTTTCTCATGCCCTAAAGTACTCTTGAGCCGCTTATTTTACACAGCAAGAAGCTTTACCCTTACCTTCTCCATAGCTAGTTCCGAAGCTGCAAAAGAACAAAAAAACTCATTAGCAAAATAGAGTAAAACAAAGGTAGTGCACTTACTAAGTTGAGGACGGGCAACTTGATGTCCTCTACTCCAACGATGAGGTGATGCAGTGTAGTAGACAACCAACTACTCTTTCTCGACCAAACATAGCAAATACTTGTCTCCATCCTAGACAATAGCAAATGATTCAATTTTTTTCCAACTCGTTAGATTCAACAACTTGATGCTGGTCATCACATCTTCATCTCTTAAAGCCTTCAACTTCTTGCCCCGAATAGGCCATCTCCACTCAATTGAGAAATTAAGTAGTTTGGGAGTGCAAACATAATAAAAGAACTTCTTCTAGCCTTTAACCTTGTTTGATGGTTTATAAAAAATACCTAGAGCCTCGCCTTAAGTAGAGATGTATACCCATTAATCGACTACCCTCTTTACATTGAAAAGTGCCTAAGCAATTGTACAATTGACCGTAGTAAATCCTAAATACACAGCGGCTCAAACATGAGCAGCTGAATTTATACATTCGTATTAAGGCTCCCCGGAGAATCTTTGAAGTACCTAAATAACTTTAAAAAGAACTTAAAAAAAGGGAGGAGAAGATCGAGCTCAAACAGCTTCGCATAAATATTGAACGATCGATCATCCCCTATATCATATGCTCGCTACTCACCCATGTGCAACTCTACTTGCTATTCGAGCACACCAGCCTTAACTTATCATCGCTCACCATGTAAGGAACACGAACACAAGCATGCTGGTTTATATTAGTCATTCATAACAACAGCCCAACTTTATCCTCCTCGCCATCTAAGGGGTCTGTATTACAAGGACACTGCTGCATGCACTCCTTCCTCTCTTCCTAGGGCAATATCACTCCATCTTCCTCTATTGCCACCACCGCCGTTTCTTGGGGAATAAGGCTATCATGCCTTGATTGGGACAAGCCCTCATAACCTTCATCCACCTCCCTTAAAGTAGATGGATGGGAAAACTCACTTTAATTGTTAGTTGTGCTTTGATCAACTATCCTAAACAATTGATAAAGAAAGAAGAAAATTTTGGTAGAGTCTCCTCTATGTAAATGGAGTAAAGTGAAGAATGAGGACCCATACCCCCCTTTATATAGATAAAAAGGGAGAAGGAGAATGGTTTCTTCCACTCTTAGAGCACGAACCTACAAAAGGACATACGCTAAACCTCAACCATCTACATGCCCTACTACCTTAACTAAAGGGCCCCAATCAATCCTCGCACACAGATCCATAACGTAGCCTAACAACGGGTCACCCCATGTATGCAGCCACTCTTTATAGATCATTTTCCAAAGACGACCATCATGACACATTAAGTAAGCCACTTGTCACATTAATTATGTAGGAACTTAGTGTATGGAAAAATGAACCCAACCAATGGCATTGTCCATCACAATTCCAAGCAACTGAATTGGTCCCCTACTCGGAAGAATAGATAGCCTAGCCTTAGCTCGATCTCCTTATATAGATTACTCTCCTCACACCTCGGATGTTAAGGAAAGTGGGGGAATAAGTGCTGACACTTGACTTTTGCTTGGACCAAGGCCTAATAGGTAAGGCCCATCATAAAGGATATTGAAATGCACTCGACCGAACAATGAGCTCGGCCATCACATTACGACCTTCATGTAAGGCCATGTGCTTATGCTAAGGAAGGTGTGAGTTGTTGGCAAGCTTGTTCTCCATACTGCAACCTACTTGTCGAGCCATGCAACACGTATCCAAGTAGGTCACCACCTAATTGTTGAGCTAGCATATACCAATCATTTGACATAAGCTTGAAGCTCAACTTGCCCTTGATTATGCATCAGTCGATCCCTTCCTTAGCATCTTGACTTGATTTTTGTCTTTGGTGCCTACTGACCACTTTACCTGGCAACCCTTGCAACTGTAAGTTCTCTAAGTTGCAGATTTAGTGGTCTGGTTGATTGCAATATACCTCCCGTAAAGAATCCCAATCTCAATCATAGAGCGCACCATCTACCGGCAGTTAGTACAAACGAAGCCCTAATCGCCACGTGTCCAAGTGACTTGCATAAAAGGTGGTAAGAGCTATGAAGTAAGACAACGCACCTTCTCTATCTCTAAACTTTCTCCCTTTCTCCTCCCTCTTCTCTCCCAACTTAAGATCAATACATTACATACATTACATGTACATTTTAGACGAATACGATCCATTAAGTCCTTATCACTCGTCTCTCTTTTATCTTGCTCCTCCTTGTTAACTTAAGTGCTAAGGAGTAGGAGATAAAACCTAAGGCTATCCAAACTGAACTCTATGTAAGCCCACACCTTCTGATTGATTCATTCATAATCAATATTTTTTGTGTTTACTTGAATTTCACGTTTAGTAAAAATAAACGACAAAAAAAAAATAGAAATATAAATTTATAAATACCATTCTTCTAAAATTACATAATTAATAAATCGTTATAAAGTTGAATTTATTTATCAATTATTTCATCCATATTTACAAAAAATATCAATTAAAATAATCATTTCTAATGTATAGAATGTACATTTTCAAATCTTTTCTCTTAAAGTATGTAAATTTTCATTACATAATTGTAATACTCCAATCACACCTTCACCATAATTATATAATTAAAATAGATAAGATATATATAAGCTAATTTTACAAATATTAAATTTTAAATAGATATAAATTAAACATAAAATAAATATATGTATAATAAATCCAAATAGGACCTACATGTGAAATATAATCTTCTTAATGTGTTCTCATATTTTACATTTCATTATAATATATTATCTCTTTTCTTCTTTCATTCTTGTCTAATTATATTCTATTGTTATCTAAATCTAATACATCTTATCACACATTTCTTCTTTATCGGGCGAGATCAAAGCCGGCAAAAGTTTCTATGAATCATGTGACTACGTATTCATTAATAAGACAGTAAATACAAGTACTTATTGGTACGTTGCAAGACAGAAAAAGAACGAACACTTCTTTTAGGGTGGACTATTGCCATCCATTTTAGCTCATTATATCTTTTTATAAGTTGTGTTGATTCAATTAATTTCTAATAAGTTGTATCTTACTTGGATAAATAAATAGAGCTAAGGTTATTGTAAACGTTGGTAGTAGAAAACAAAAACAACTAGTTACAATAAGCATAATGATGAAGCTAAATGAAATACATTCTTTTTGTACATTTGTTTTTATGACACTTCCTTGAGTTTCAAGTTTTAAAATAAGTATATATAAAGGTAAGCAAAAATATCCATTCAAATGAAAGCAGAAGTTCAATTACAATTAATATAATTCAACCAATCATTACACTATACATAGTATTAACAAAAGTATCGAGATAAAAAAAAAAAAATCAATTAATCACTTATAACCTTTATCCATATCTTGAGTTTGAATTAAGAGATTTTTCAATATAACTCATGATAAAATACTATTAAAATAATAAATAAAAGTAAATTTAATTTGAATAAAATATTAATGAAATAAAGAAAAAAGTACTCATACTTTTGAATACAACCTCAATTCTATGGGTGAAGTAAGAAAACCGTCAAAAGCAATTCTCTGTCATTTGTGGATTTTTTATGGATTTCGGCCAGCCTATGAATCTTTTGAAGGAGGAAAGAGAAAAAAAAAAAAAGGAAAAAAGGAAAAAAACGACAAAGGTGATGGGGTTAAGATAAAAATCTAGAGAAAATTGAAAGTCGTTTGAAAAAAATAAGTTGAAGGTGATGGAGTGGACTGAAATAATAATTGATGGGGACAGAGTTGCTTTATTTGTTTAGTATAGATGTGTGGTAGAGCTTGGAAAATATCTTGGGCTTGTACCGAACATGAGGTAGGTGAGTCCCACAGCCACGACTCGAATCTCATTTCATTTGTTTTATGGATCTTAAGTTTGCAAGAGACCATAAGATGACATGCACGTGTCTTGATTTGACGTTCTCAGTCCTCGCGCATCCCCTTCAAACTTAAATTGTGTCTACAATTCCGACACATCCCAAGTTGGTGAATTTAACCAAAAATTTAGTTTCATCCAATCCCTTGGCATTTCATTTTGTGTTAATAGGAATATCACACACACACACATATATATATATATATAATATTACAAACATTAGTTGGAATTGGACATAGTGGAATCCGTGGTGGAGAAAAAAATTTCGGAAATTTTTCCCTTTTTCATTTCTCTAATCCTAACTTTTTTGGGTCTTTTATAGCGTTATTGAGCATGGCTTGCTCTGGAAGATACAAACCGACAAAATTTTGATATTTAGGAGTTTTCGCACTAATTCATAATAGTTCATCTAATATGGTAGGCCAGATGAAAAATTTTTATGTGATATCACATATCACCAAGCATTTAATCTGGGTATATATCCTAAAGAATCTTTTTCCGGTATATCCAACATGCGAAACTATTTTTTTTTTTTTTTCATTTTCAACTTATGCGATAGGGAAGTAAAACGGCAAATAAATAAATCATTTAAAATGAAGTGTATGAGCGTGGTTGTGATGTTGGCAGCTTTTGAGCGCCCAAATACAATGTTGAATAGTCAATTATCTCGTCACATGGGACGTTTAGAATAATCAAAGACCACATGGGAATGGTAGTGGTATTCATGATACCAACAGAACATGCATCCATCCAAAACACGATTTAAAAAAAAAAAGAAATCGCTCTTTCATATCGCTTAGATTTGAGTTTATCTTTCTATTATCTGTAGAAGCGATGATTACAAAAGTAGAAGAAAATTTTTTGATTATTTTCTTTTTTTTTAAATATATATAGTTATATTTTCATATAATTACTTTTATAAAGTATATGTTTTCTACCATGTCAACCCTTCTTATTAAGTGGAAGAATTTTATTTTTATTTTTTTTGCTTTTTTTGGTAATATATATGTATTTATATTTTTACATATCACTTTTATAAAGTACATATTTTCTACCATGTTATATATTATTTACCAAAGCACATGACATGCTCATATAACAATACAACAACAAAACTATGTTTTGCAAAACATAACTTTTGTAAGATTAAAATATGTCACTAGATCATAGGGCCAGTATAGTATCATATAGGTTGATTGATTACATCTTTAAGGAAGTTTATAAATAGATTGTACGGGGGAAGTTATAATTAGAAAAAGGAAGTTAAGGCGAAGTGAGTTGTAGGGATCGAGATATCAAGCATACTTTGATTGCTGCTACTCGCTCATGCTAAAAGGGAGGGAAAAAATTGATACTAACATTACTTCATAAACTTTATCACGTTGAGAAACTCTAGAAATGCAATGATTCCATCATATACTCTTACGAAAGTCCACGGCTTAAAAACCTGCAGCTAAAATCCATAATATATCCTAAAGGTACTTTATTTATCAAAAATTTTAATATATATATATATACACACAAAGACTTTGTTCACAAGTCATTATTCACTATAAATCATACTAGAGGAAATCTTAAACTTGTTACTTAAAGTCATTGGGGTGGTAGAATTAAATGCAGATGAGCTAATGTTATTATAGAGTGAATAAGGATAAAAAAAACAAAAACAAAAGCCAAATTTGATCGATTAAATTGCTAATTAGAACAACGGTATTCAACTAATGGAGATTATGTCAACCAATTGCTCAATTAGGTTGGCCAAGTTGCATCGTTGGATATTAGGTTAGATACTCAATTAGGTCGATCGAGATGATGATCTGTACAATGGGTCAAATCAAATATGCAACATGGTTGACGAAATTCAGTTTTTAGAGAAAAAACATTTCGATTTTTCATTTATTTTAGGTGTATAGTTTATTAGTTTCTATTAATGAATTGTATCCGTATTGTCAAGCCTTCTTCAACAAGTTATTTCCTAGTTTATAAGGACTTCATATAACTTACAATAGACAAAACTTATAATTAATGAAGATAGAAGACTAAGAAGATTATTGCAATATTGAGTTAAACTCGTGTACTTCTAACTCATCAAGAATTTACTTTGCGTAGTTTTCAATTCTATCGAGGTCATTAGCAAGTAAAGATCTTATACCTATAATCTTAGTTTTTGACGTAGCATATACCACGATAAACACAAATATGTAAAGATGACAACTTGTATTATTGTACATGACTATCAATACAACTATGTCATAGGGTATTTGTAATCTTATAACCCTAATATAAATAAGGAAATTGAATAAAATCTAGATCCTAATAAGTTATGAATAAAATAAAGCTAAGATATATTTTCCTAAAACAACACTATGTCTTGAATGCTCTGATATCTTACCAAACAAGTAAATTTGACTTCTAAAATATGGCCAAACAGCAAAGTGTTTTATCTAAAACCAAAGTAGACTCATATAAGTCTTGATTTACACATTATAGGTTCCATAATTGTCCATACGCCAAAAGTTATAGCCTCCTAAAGTTGATTGATCTATAACTCAAAAGTCAAAATTGTACTTATAGCTCATTAGCTTTTGATCAACTTCTAAAGCCTTCGCCTTCTAACGAATTATGCTTCTAATCATTCTTGGACTAATTTCAAGCAAAATTGATCATCTTTTGTTTTCTTCCTTAATTGCTTTTAACAATCTAGATTGTCTATGACTTATAACTCTAACTTATCTGTATTACTCTTCTCCACTTGGAAAAAGCTTAATGTCGAGTTTGGATATAAAGGTATTATAATCATGGATCAAAGATAAATTTGAAATATTGAAAGTTCTAAAAATACCCATGTTTTTAGGAAGATTAATGAAATAAGCATTATCATTTGACTTTCGAAGTACTTTGTAAGGATTATATTTTTTCTGTTGCAATTCACTATAAGTACCAATTACAAACCTCTCTTTTTGAAGATAAACCACATCTTGATCTCCTACATCGAAGGTCTTGCTTCTTTTGTGCTTGCTAAAAGCTACCTCGTATTTCTAATTTGTAGATTGAAGCTTCTACTTCACTTTCTAGTATACTTAAATAATCAGCTTAGCCATATTCTTAGCCTAAACATTTTTTTGTTATATGTATAACCCCTTTAAAAAGTGTATATTTTCTACTATATTATATATTATTTAGTAATACAAATGATGTGCTTAGATTACAATACAAGAGGAAAAGTATGTGTTGCAAAACATAGCTTATGTAAAATTGAATTACATCCTTAGATCTTAAAGTCAATACAGTATCACGTATATTGATCGATTACATCTATGAGAAAGTTTATAAATAGATCATATATGATAGTTTTAATGGTTGGAAAAAGGAAGGAAAGGCTATGGTAAGTGAGTTAAGGATAGCTATGGAGTAGATCAAGATGTGATGCAAACTTTGATTGGCATTTCTTGCTTATGGTAAAAGAGAGAGAGAGAGAAAAAAAATGATACTATCATTACTTCATAAATGTTATCATGCTCTAAAACTCTAGAAATACATTGATTCCATCACATACTCTCATGAATGTCCTTAGCTTAGAAACCTATGATTAAAATCCACAATATATTCTCAAAACTTTTAATAGATATTTGTCCACAAGTCCTTATTCATAAGAAATCTTATTAGAGAAAATTATGAACATGTTACTTAAAGTCATTGGAGTGCTAGAGATACGAACAAATGAGCTATAATGTTATTATAGAGTGAACAAGGACAAAAAAAAGCCAAATCCAATTGATTAGATTACTTCCATATTAAACTGATGAAGATCATGTTAACTAGATGTTCAATAAGGTTGACGAAGTTATATTGCTAGATATTATGTTAGATACTCAATTAGGTTAATGATGATGATAATCTAGAGAAAAGACATTCCAATTTTTCATTTATTTTAGGTTTCTAGTTTATTAGTTTTTATTATTGAATTATCTCCTAGTTTTCAATTTTTCTTTAATAAGTTATTTCCTAATTTATTAAAGCTTTATATAACTTATAAGTAAGCAAAGCTTGTGATGAATGAAGACAAAAGCAAGATTATTTTAATATTGAGTTTTAAACTCCTATACTTCTAACTTGTCAAGAATTTACTTTGTATAGTTTCCATTTATATCAAAGACATGAGTGAGTTAAGATCTTATACCTATAATCTTGGTTTTTGATGTTGCATGTAGCATGATAAACACAAATATATGAAAACAATAACTTATATTCCTGTAAAAGATTTTCAATACAAC
The DNA here is from genome assembly GCA_024138015.1 of Lumnitzera littorea. Taxonomy (NCBI): domain Eukaryota; kingdom Viridiplantae; phylum Streptophyta; class Magnoliopsida; order Myrtales; family Combretaceae; genus Lumnitzera; species Lumnitzera littorea. Next base: position 104,136,888 of record JAMXBB010000009.1, on the reverse strand, counting down.
TACTTTAATAAGGTAATTATAGTTTTATAACTTTAATATAAACAAATACACTTAATAAAATCTAGATCTCACTAAATTAGAAATAAATAAAATTATGATATATTTTCCTAAAATAACAATATGTCTTCAATGTTATAGTATCTTGCTAGACATGCAAACTTAGCTTCCAAAACATGGCCAAACAGCAAAGTTGTTTATCCTAAGCCAAAGTAGACTTAAATCAATCTTTGTTGATATTTACGAGTTTCGTAACTTAAAAATCAAAATGGTCAACTTCTGATACCTTTGGCTTCTGACCAATTATGCTTCTGATAAACTTTAGACTACCTCTTGGGTAAAACTGATCAACTTTTGTTTTCTTCCTTCCCCAGTTATAATAATTTAGACTATCCATGACTTATAACCCTAACTCATCTATGCTAGTTTCCTCTACTTGTGGAAAACTTGCCCTTAAGTTTATTTATAAAGTGTTAGTCCCATTAAAGCAATTAAGAGAGGGTAAATTGATTGCTTATAAAAATTTTAATTTTTTCAAAATTTATTCACATTTAAAGAGAGTAAAAGTACAACCTCCAAGCCTACAATCAACACTACTTTGTCTCTTAGCTTCTAAACAAGCTGCTATGGGCCTATAGTGATCTTCTCTTCACTAACAAGAATACAAGAATTGTGAAATACTAAGGAGGAATAACAAAGTTAATCTTCTAAATGTACAATGAATAAGCTTCTGAACAATAGTAAATGATAAAGATTAGCTTGAGTTGCAAAATGTGGTCAATAGTTCTAACTACTCAAATTATTGTCCATATCTTTCTTATTTATCCCTTACAAGCAATCAGGGGAGTGGTGGTTTGCAATTGATTGCTCGAAGCAAATCCTCAAAACTTCTTTGAAAAGAAAAAAGAAAGTCCCTTTTGATTACTTATGTAATAACTCATAGTTTAGTCAATTAATGCACAAACAATAAGATAAACAAGGAAAACAAAAGATAATGAGTTTAAGAACATCAGATAGAGAATTTATAGAGGTTCCTCTTTATGAGTCAATCTTCTCTTCCAACTTTACTCGTTAGGGTTTGGTCTTCTACATCAGTCGTTCCACTATTTTAATAATTAAGAAAGAGTACAGATACAATTACACGACTATAGCCAATATAGCTCTACCTTTAAGCTTGTCTCTAGCTATATAGATTACTATGATCTACAATCTCTCTCTCGGATGCAACTCATTGTGGATTATAATTAAAGTTTTGATGGAAAACAATTGGGAATTCCAACTGTTGATGTACAAAACTTGATATATAATACAAAAGATGGGTTTAGCTTAAGAGTTTCTCAATTGCTTTTAGATGATATTAGTCGTACGGTTTTGTGTTTTCTTGTGAGCAAGGTCTTCCCTTTTTAAAATTCAATAGCAATGGCTATTAAATCTTCTATATGTTTGTTGAACCTTATCTCAAGCTTGAATAATTTGAACATTTGATTTTATCTTTGAAATATCTTATTAGTTATTGATATGCTCCCATAAAATCCAAAATTCTTAAAACAAATGTTGGATCTTCTAAATTGGATAAGGATAGAATCTTCATGTACCTTAAAAAATAAGCTTCCATATCTTCCTTGATAACTCTAACTTCATCTATGTTTCTATGTGTTTAAATCTCATATAATGTATTGTCAAATAATCCTTCTTATGAGTGGAATGTGTCAAATGCATTTCTCAAATGCATTTGATTTAGTGAACCTAGCCCTTAACCCACAAAACAAAGTTAGATAAAACTTTTCCAAATTACTTCTAAGTCAGCTTCTAAATTTTCCAAGTGGTTTGATACATCTTTTGTAGCTGCTAAAACTGCTCTTAAGTATGCTTCTAAGTCTTCAGTACTTCTTTTGATCAACTTTGATTCTTATTAAAGCTATCGAAGCTCCTTGTAAGTGTGCTTCTAAGGTTGTTTAGTCACTTTCTTCTTCAAACTCTAGATATGTTCAATGATGCTTCTAAGTCTACTTTTAGCTCTTTGACTCAGCTTACTTGTCTTTTACTTAAACATCATAACTTCTAACCGTGCTTCTAAGTTTTCTATCTTCAAATTTTAACGTTGGTTTAGATGTTCGATCTTGCTTCTATGTTTAGTTCTAGGTTCATGTTTTGTTCTTTCAACAACATGTAACACTTTATTAGAGAACTTAGGTGCTTGTTATTATCAAAACATGTTACTAAGAGATCCAATATTCTCCTCTTTTTTTATGATAACAAAACACTTAGTGAAAAATATTTTGAGCAAAAAACCGAATCTTAGAATCAAAACATTAACAGATTACAAGTTTAATCTAGTTTTGTGACTTTTATTAAGACAACATATAAAAAAAATCATCAAAATATTTTTTTCTAACTCTTTCCCCCTTTTTGTTGTTAACAAAGATATGAAATGAAATTAAGAAAAGACAAAATAGAATACATTACATTGATTATCAAAACATAATTACATTAGAAGGGATCATTATTTGATAGAATTTGAGCAGAGATAGACACAAAACATTGACTTGAATTGAACAAAAGTATAGAACTTTGTTACTTAAAATAGAAAATGAAACCAAACTAAGTATGGAACAAATTTGGATTATTGTAGAATATGAGGGTAGAAAGATGATTATCTAGCTGATGGAGGGACAAAGGATAAAGAACCAGGATTAAGAGGTCTAACAATCATATTGCTTACTTGTTGCACACAATCATTAAGAATATCTACATTTGTGCTCAAAATTTTGATAACATCTATCAATATTTTCAGCTTAGTAAGCCAATTCAATCCTTATAATTCTTAGCTGTCACCCCTTCTTAATCTATCTTCATGATATAAACTTCCTAAAGATTAACTAGGTTAATAAACTTTTGATCCAATACCTTTATCCATTGATCAATTGTACAGACAAGTGTACCTAGTTAAGTTATAGTATAGAACTTAAATAAATTTTTGAGTTCGATTGTCGATCTTATGAGGAGCTAAGTATATAAGTATATCTAATTGTTCCATGCTAGTATACCCTTTTTCATTCATTCAACTATTTACCTTCTCTTAATAGAAGATTTTATTGAATAACTAAGATTTAATTAAATAAACTAAGCAAGGGAATTAAGAATTGCAATAAAATCAAACATCTAACAAATAATAAATAAGGAAATTAAAATAACTAATTACTAACAAAATAATTAAATAACTAATTGGCTAAATAACATACATAACAACTAACATAAAATAACAATAAGCATGGAAATATAAATATAACATAAAAGCAACAAAGACTTAGAAGTATTAAAATAACATAGAGAACATGAATTAATTAACTACAAACTAACATTTTCCTTCGGAGATCTTAAATTGTTATTTACTATCTAGTTCTAAGGGATTATTAATCTCAATTTCCTTATTAGACCGTAGAGATTTCTAACCCTATTTCAGTGGAAATTAGACGGATTTTGAATTAGTTAGACTTGTATCTTAACTAATTTATAATCTTGAGACCTTTTTTATCCACATTACTATTGAATAGAGTATCTCAAGATTGCATGAAGTATATGGATCTAGCTATTAGGTCACCCTAATCTCGAAAGATTAAGTACCTAATCTCTTAACCCATCTAATTTCTTCTAATTACACTTGTTTGTTTAATGTAGGCCTCACGATTCTACAACAAACTTAAATGTTAAATTAATATCTCGAGTAATATTAATCTAAACAATAAGAACGGTGCAATTAGATCGCAATAAGCAAAATCATCAATTAAATTTCAAAAATAATTCTCTTCTAAACATAAGATTCAACAACGACTTACTAAGTTTAATTAAATAAAGACATAAAAATTAAGAAAATAAAAGACATGATGCAGGAGCCTTATCCTAATCCTAACAATTGCTCAAGGGGCTCTCTCTTTGTAACTCTAAGCTTGAGAGTATATTTATAAGCAAATCTCCTAAGATTACATAGAAAACCTAACAAATATAGAATTTTGAAATCGTAATGTCTTCACATCTACAATATACGTCTATGGTTATGCCTTTGCACAAAATTTTGAAAATTCAAATTAAATTCTTTTATAAAAGGACCATAGGTGTGGTCCATGATTGTGATTGTTGCTGGCCTTTGTTCTTATTCAAATTTTCTCTGTTTTGCTTCGTTAGCCAAGATTTTACTTTGAAATTTCCCAAAATTACCTTAGAATCCTTGAAATCTTCACAAATGCTACTAGGGTCCCTAAAAGTGATAAATAAACAAATTAAGCTTAAAATAGCATTAAATTGATAGGAATAAAGTTGAAATCAACCTAAAATTACTATAGAAAATATATGCTATTTTGACATTATCAAATTCTTCCACACTTAAAGCTTTTGCTTGTCATTAAGTGAAACAAAGAGAGGGAAAAGATGAAAAACTTAATTTTAAAAAAGCGTACCCTTAATATTTTATTTGCTCGGCAAAGATTCTTTCCAGAATCACTCTTATTCCTTAACTTATCAATGAACTCAAGACACTTACATAATACCAAATTGAGACTTATTGAAATTTAGTGATTAATCTAGAGAATTTAGAGTTAATGATAACACTTAAACAAAAACTACACTAGAGGTTATAACAAACATAGATTAGATAAGAAAAAGTCATAGGGATTTCATTTGCTTTGACTCAAGAGGAGTAAAATCTTCCTTTTAAGTTTTTATTACTAGAAAAACTAGATTGAGTGCATATTACATCAATTCGCTCACTAATTGTCCCTTTACTTCTTTCAATTTTCATTAGGAGGGTCACTGATTCACTTAATTTCCTTAAGCTTGATTAGCATCAAGAAAGTATCTTGCTCTTCTAAGGGATTGAGACTGATCCTTACTAACCTAACTCTATTTTTTGTCCCTTTGCTTCAACTTTTGTGGTTGCTAGCAAGAAAGCACCTTACTCTTTTAAGGGATTAAGGCCAATCCCTAACAACTTTAATCACTCTTTTCTATTTCTTTTTTTTTTTTTCCAATTGGCAGCAAGAAAACGTCTCGCTCTTCTGACGAGCCAAAATTAATCCATGCCAATCTTTTAACAATTCAATCAACTCAACTTAATTATTTAATTTTAAGTTACTCCTCCAACTACTTTGATTTTTCAAGGGAATTTCAAAAGACAAATCTCCTTTGTTCACCCAATTTAAAATTTTGAAAAAAAAAAAAAAGGATAGATAGCTATCGTCTACAATCAAACTTAGAAATTAGAACAATTAAATTTAACCCATTCATATCTATCCTAATCTCAAGTCTAATTTAAGCTTAAGGAAATGATAACTCTAATCTCTAAAGATTTAATAACTCAATTTCAGTAAAGTGTCCTAAATTCATAAAAGATGTGGGTAAACTCAGAAAAAATTAATGCACTTATTTATGTGGGGTTTACAAATTTCTAAAATTTTGATAAATTTTATCAAAAACTTAAGTGGGGATGCAAATAATATATAATAGCATATATAATCTATCTACCCCCCATACTTGAGTTATGCATTGTCCTCAACGTACATGATCATGAAAATGGAGCATCTAAGTAGGGGATAAAACAAATACAAATGCCAATGATAAAAAGAAAAGAAACTAAAACTTCTCGAGTTTTATGGCTGGATTCATTTCAAAAGCTAAAGTCTAAAAACGAATTCCATCGAACTATTAAGCACTTGGTTTTCTTTTTCCATCAACATGAACTAACTACAAAAAGAAAGAATAACAAAAGTTAACTAGAAAAAAAATAACAAAAATAAAACTACTTGCTAATTTAGAAGTTCAAAAGTTAGTATCCTATAAGCATTTAAAACATGGAAAAAATGGTCAGAATGGCAAATAAAAAGTTGGTTAAGCGATATAGTCATCTAAATAAAAATAGACAAAACCAAGTTGTTAGAAAGAAAACAAATAGGAGATCACTCCTTAGCCTCCTCATTATCCTCATCTTCCTCTTCAATCTCTTCTTTAGTTGCTTCTTCTATGGAATCTTGCTTAGGCATAGGTGGCTATAGTGGTGGTTGAATATAAAGGTAGATCATGATTGCTGCTTGCTAAACTAGAGCTTGATCTACTTTATACTATAGGATCCTCTACCTGTTGAATAGCCTTCAAATGAATCTTTGATAGTACCTTTCACTAAAGAGGACTCAACTGGTGGTCTAAAAGATGATAAAGTGGTAGCTTCTCTTACTAGCTTAGGCGATACATCTGGTGGCGATGGAAAGTACATAGATCTAATAAAGGCATACATAAGGGGAATGGGTTCCTTTAACATTCTTATGTTGGCCACATTGTGTAAGCTAGGGTAATCATTCATTTGGCAAGTAATGAAAAGGCCCGCAAAAATAAAGTTAGACCCCTTTCAATGGCTTAGGTTCCAATGAATCATGTCATTTTGAATCTTAAATTGATGGGGAGTAATTAGCGAAACTATGTAGATATATGATATCCCTCTCATTGACTACTCCTTAACTATGGCCTCTCCTTGTATAGTTCCTTGCTAATACATAATGTATTAGCCTAAGAGTAGGACTTGTGTAAATGCAATGCCTTAGATTGACTAGGATTATACATTGCTCCTTTACTAGTCAATTTATTCACATCGGCTCCATTAGATACACCTCTAGGTAACTCATGTGGTAAATACTTATACTCTTGAATATTAATATAACCAATAGCATAAATTCCCAAATGAACTCCAAACTCATTAGTAGGCGCATCCTAACTTCCCAATTACAATATCTAAAATAAACTATATTCTACCTACCTTAACCAATATTATCGATAGCTAATCTAAATGTGCTTAGGAACTTGAGAGTGAGCTCCCTATAAACTGGCTCATTGATCGTCAATAGTTTATTCCATCCCCAAATCTAATAACATGGTGGACTCTAGCATCATAACCAGCTTGTGCCAAGGTATACCAATCTATATAGATGAATTAGCTAAACTTCTTCTTAGAAAAATTTTCAAACCTTTCCCTTTGTTAGTTATGCTCGAAAGTAAGTTTAGGGTGTTGTTGAACAACACACAAGTTCTTATGAGTAGCATGCTTAATTCCAAGCATTTTTTGAAATCCAAAAACAAACAAAGAAAAAGTTTAAATGTGGTAATGTCAATAATAATTCATCAATAGCACCTAAGCAATCACTTTTATCACTTGTTAGTTATTATATTATGCAAGTTGGGTAGTGATTAAATTAATAAGCTTGTGAAATATAATGCCTAAAGCATGGATTAGTATCTCAATAGGGTAATTCCTTAACAAATCTTATAAAATTCAATCATGCTTAATCCCTTGAAAATTAACACTCAATTTGCAATTTCTAAACATCAAGATTCAATAAGTGAATTATTTAACCTTGAGTAATTGAAATATTAGGTTCTTACATCTCTTTGATGAATAACACTATAGATGAATAATTTCATGAATTAATATTCAACCTATAAATATTGTCTAAAACCACATGAACACTAATATTCAATCACTATCTAATTAATTAGAAACTTAATTAAGTGCTAAATTTATGCATAAATTGATTTCTCAATGTGTATAAACAACAAACACTTTAAGTTCCCTTTTCAACATAGATGAAAAACATCAACAATTTAAATATTGCTATTTTCTTTCTTCTTCTTTCTATCTCTTTCTATATGTTTCCATCACCTCCCTCACATGAATCTTTATAAAGCACCAATCTTTTGTAATGATTATAGCATATAAACAATGAATAACACACTACATTACATTCCATGTACTAAATCACTACTAAAACACAAGATCTTGACACATTCACATCACAAGTTTTATCTAAAAAACCTTGATAAAAATTAGATTTTTATGAACTCTAACAATGAATCAAAGAAACTAATAAACATAGTTGATATACATAACTTGTGATTGATGTTTTCGTACTTAGATATGAAGGGAATTAGTTAGTGGTTGTGATGATCGCATAAAGAGAGTAAAGAAAAAGTGCATGAGATTGAAATAAAGTAAAGGAAGAATGAGAAGAATCATAAATACCTATGGTTTTCAAACCTAGTAGCGATTACAGTCACAGAACATGGTTGTAGTAAGTGGTCATGTTCCTTCCCCTATATGGAAAAGAACACTCGTACACGGCTAAGGAACACGACCATAGTCATGGCTGTATTTGTCTGGTCTTGAATTTTCTTTGGCCTATTTTTGAGGAATTGTTTTACGAGAGGATCACGATCTAAGTCTACCGTTGTCGACTATGGTCGTGATCTCCTTTGAGCATCAAAAATCATGCTAAACTCCAATCTTTCATCTTGGTTCATATAATGACTGAAAATACTAAAAATTAGTATCTATTTGCATGTAGAAATTCAACTAAAAATCAACCTAAAGTGGATGACAAAATTTGTAACTAAATTGCATAATTACTTGAACTATATAAATTTGTGTTAAAGTAGGATAGTGACTAACTCAGAAAATGAATAGATGTATTCAAAACAAAACAAACTAAAATGCAGAAAATAAAATAAAAATTGTGAAACTTGGGCTATCTCCTAAAGAGCACTTTTGTTTTACATCATTAACTCGATGTTTGATACTTGTTCTTTAGTATACTTCTAAGCTTGCAAATTTTGGATTCGGTTCAATGTTTTCGGGCAAGCGTCCTTGTGGCCTCTCAGTAATTAACCTTGGCAATTGACTAAGATGATTTTCCATGTTCCTCAATGATGCTTCAATGCTCCTCATTATGGCTTCATTGGCTTGGAAACGTATATTTGAGCTTTGAATGAACCGATTCAACATCTTCTCCAAGTCTTGAGATTTTTGTTGTTGATTGTGATTTTGTTTCTATTGCTGTTAGCCTACCTAAGAGAAATTAGGATGGTTTCTCTAACTTGGATTATGTGTATTACTAAAAGGATTATTAGCAAATCGATTAGCAATAAAATTGACATCGTCTGTATCTAACAAAACTTCATCTTGAATCGAATTAGTAGGTTTCATTAAGTCATCAATTTTCTTACTTAGATTTTCAACTTGAGTAATTAAAGTTGTTGTAGAATTAACGTCGTATTTTCCAGACGTCTTTAATTTGGCTCTTATATTATCCTATTGCGAATTGTTCATTTCCATGTCTTTGAGCATTTTCTAAGCTTTCTTTGGTGTCTTAGCACTCATAGTGTCTTCACTTATGTCATCAATGGTCTGTCAAGTAGCATAATTGAGTTCATTATAGAAAGTTTAGATTTGCATTCAATAAGGTAGTCCGTGATGAGGACACTATCTTAGCAATTCCTCATATCTCTTCCATGTGTCATATAAGGTTTTATCATTAAATTGGACAAAAGTAGAAATATTGTTTCTAATTTTTTTCGCTCTTGCAAGCGGAAAATATTATCTTAAAATTTTTTCTAATCATAACTCCCACGTAATGACAGACCCTCTAGGTAATGAGTTTAGCCAAAGTTTAGCCTTACCTTGTGAAGAGAACGTGAATAACCGTAACCTTACTACATCATTTGAGACACTATTAATTTTGAACGTGTTACAGATTTTCAGGAAATTTGAGATGTGGTTGTTAGAGTCCCATCAGTTAATCCATCAAATTGCATGAGCTATTGATGAGTTGAATCTAGAAGTTAGTCTAGATTTTGGGCTTAGCGATGTTAGATCCAGCTCTAGTCACCATTGGCTTCGCAAACTCCTCGATTATCTTATTGGTATTGTCATTGTTGTTTCTGTTGTTTAGGGCCATGTCTTCTTGATCACTTTCCGAATTTTTTGTCTCCTCTTTCAATTTAAGTTGTAGACCTTCATCTAGAATGTTGTGATTTGTTTTGTGAAGTTGTCATACAATCCTTTCAATTTCTGGGTCAAAAGTCAACTAATTGCTTATTTATATCTCTTGTCATAAGCTGCAAAAGAATTAAAAGTTAGCAATATAATAGAGAGAGATATGTAATATCTAATAACTAAGGAAGAGATATATTGCAAAAGTGTTAAAGTACTTGAATAAATCTATGGTTATGCTAGTTTCCTAAATTAGCCTACTCTATATTTTGCTCCCAAGAAACAACACCAAAAACTTGATTGCATGCATATATCACATTACAAGCAAGTGCATATGATTAAGTTATAGTATAGAATTTAAATTGATTTTTTAGTCCAAGTGTCTATCCCAAGAGAAACTAAGTACATAAGTATATCTAATTATTCCTAGCAAGTATACCCTTTTAATTCATTCAACAACTTACCTTCCCTTAGTAGAAGATTTTATTGAATAATTAAGATTCAATTAAATAAACTAAATAAGGGAAAAAAAAAAAGAAAAGAATTGTAATGAAATCAGACATCTAACTAATAATAAATAAGGAAATTAAATAACTAATTGGCTCAATAACATAAAATAACAACTAACATAAAACATTAATGAGCATGGAAATATAAATATAACATAAAAGCAACAAAGACTTAGAAATATTAAAGTAACATAGAAAACACAAATTAATCAACTACAAACTCACATTTTCCTTAGTAGATCTTAAATTATTGTTTATTACCTAGTTCTAGAGGATTATTTAATCTCAATTGCCCTATGGCACTATAGAGATTCTTAACCCTATTCTAATAAAAATCGAATTTTGAATTAGTTGGACTTACATCTAAACTAATTCCTAACCTTGAAACCTTTTTTTACCTATATCGCTGTTGAAGAGAGCATCTCAAGTTAGCATAAAGTCACTACAAGAAAAAGTTTCTACTCTTGCAAAAAAGAATTATGAGAGTAGCCCTTTTTTCACTAGTAAGAGATTTACTGGCAAAAATATTTTCCTAGAAATGGTTACCACTAAAGGTATAGTTGTCAAAACCAAATAGTGAATTTTATTTGCTAGTTATTTTTCTCTGACAAACTAGTTTGCTACTGAGTTCGCCACTGAGACTTGTCAAATTCTCACTTACTAGTGAATTTAGTCCACCGTTAAATGTAATTAATTTTTTTTTTCTAATTTTCTAAACTCCCTATTAATTTTAAAAAGCAAATTATTTGTGATTTATGTTTTTTTAATTTGTCAATTAATGGAATTCCATTATTAATTCTTTATTAGTTAAAATGATATAAATTGCTTTTTAATAATTCATAACAATATTATATATATAATATAAGGAAATTAATATTATTTAAAATATTTAATATTTATTGTATTTTAAATATTACCACAAGGATATCCAAATAAATAAACAATAGAAAAACACATTAACAGTGTTAAATAAAAAAAGATAAAGATTACATTAATTATACCAAAGAAATTACATTACTAGCAACATTATTTGAAAAAAATAAAATACAATAACAATGTTATTACATTAATCAAACCCAAGAAAGTTGAGTCATCAACTACATTACATATATAAAAGAAAAAAGAAAAAGGAAATACATTAGTTGTGTTAAACTATAGGAGAAACACAAAAATATACACCTTATGCTTTACCTGTCTTTTACGTTGGACATTATCTTCCTCTGTTGAAAAGACAATACAAGGTTAAAAAAAAATGACATGTTAAAGTTTAAGGAAAAATATTTAGAAAAAATCCAAAAAGAGATATGTTTAATTTTTGAATTGTAGATCTAGAGAAAAACGAGAATTAAGTCCAAGCTTTCATTCATTTAAATTGTAGATTCAATTGTTGGGTGAGATGTGTGAGAGACGAGTTAGTCCATAGATGTAAAAGGTTCTAGAGAGAGAGAGAGAGAGAGAGACTAGAAGGTAAGGATAAGTTTTAGATAGAAAGAAAACCGAGAGGGTAAGATAAAAAGAGAAGGGTAGAAGAGAGAAGAGATAAAGAGTTGAGAGGTTTGAGAGTGATACATTAGGATTAGGGTTCTTTTGTTTGTTTTGAAAGGAATGTGAGAGAGAGAGAGAGAGAGAGAGAGAGAAGAAAACGAAGAAGAGAGGTTAGGAGAGATATGGAGAATTAGGGAAATGAGAGAAAGTGGAAATAATTAATGAGAAATGAAAAAGAGAGAGAGAGAGAGAGAGAGAGGGAAATGAGAGTTATAATATAATAAAATAGATTTGCATAAATCATACTTAAATTTGCCTAAAATTTATCTAAAACTCAAAATTTAAATTTAAAAATATTTTTTTAGATAGTAGAGTTTACAAATAAATATTTAGCTTTTATTTTATTTTTTAGATAAAAGAGTTTGAAACTCTTATCATTTTGTTAAAAATATAGATATTTTCTGTAAGAGTTACTTTTTTTGTTTTAATTTACTAAAGTTTGCATTAATGTAATGGGAAAAAAAAACCTAGTTTTTCTTATAAGGACATTATTAAGTGAGCATTTGTGTATCAACCTGTTTGTGTAACTCAACTTGTGAATATAGAGTTAGAATTAATATAAGGATAAATTATAGATAAGACCTTTTATAGTTTTTAAATATGTATTTAGATTCTTATTTTTTATATTAAGTGTTTATAATTTTAATAGATAATTTTTTACCTTTTATATCACCATTTTAGTCATTCAAATCAATAAAAATATTTTTAGTATCTTTAATCAATACCACAACTCATTGAAAAAAAAAAATCAAGAAGATACAGTATGAATCCCATTGTTACCATTAATACACTAAATAGATCTATATAGAAAAAATGATAATGAGAAGTAGAGATATTATAGATTTTATACATTGATACAATAAATTTATATAGAAAAAATTTATACATTTTTAGTATAAATAGATCTATACAATAAATATTCGTAGTATCTTTATACATTTTACCATTTATCACAGTTAGTGGTCACTTTTCAAGATGAGACTACCTAACATTACTTAGTTTTGATTCTTCAACCAACCATTCACCCTTAAATCATAGTAACAAAATGGCAGACGATGCTAGTAAAGCTTCATTGCTTTTAGCGTATTAAAGTTTATCTTGCTCTCAACAACTATAAATAGGGTTGAACCTAAACTTATACTTGTTAAAACATTGTTTAGGCCATCCGAACTTGAGGTTCGATATCTTTTTTGAAAATTAAGCATATGGCTAAATTAGTCATTTTCAAAGATTTCGCCTCGAACTTTAGAAAATTATTTTAAATTGATAAGTACTCATCATGACATTCAATAAACCATAGTCAGTGCCATTTTATGTTTAAGTGACCTCAACAAGGACATCATATGCAACCATCGTACTCACAAATGATTTGAGCTACCACATAAAGAAAAATGCTAAAAGGAAAGGATTTTGATTTTCATGCTAATTTAATCATTTTAAAGAATTTATCATGATTTTTTTGATGTTTCCCTTTATTTCATAAAATTTTCGACGATGATGCTTCATTTTATTAATATATTTAAAAATAATAGTTAAAACTAGAAATTTAGTTATTTCATAAAATTTACAAAATGCCCTATGTTAATTCTAACAATTTATAAAAGAGTCTAAAATTAACTTTTTCAAAAAAAGTTTGAAAATATATATTTTTTAATTTAGAAATAATTTTTTCAACTAAAATTGGAAAATAAATATTTCCATAAAGTTTCGAAAATAATTTATCATGTTCCTTTCTTTATTTTTTCTTAAAAACATATTTTTCCTTCATTTGTTAAATGCCTTATGCTTATTTTTATGGTAGTTTAAAAATATATATATTTTAATTTTTTGATACATTTAAATAAAAATGTTAACATTGAAAAATTCGAAAACTTTGAAAATTCCCAATTTATTCAAATATTTCAACAAAAATGTCTATAATCTTATCATTTTCAAAAGAAAGGTTCTTATAAATTGATTTAATGGTACCACCATATTTACAAATGATAACATGCTAACCAATACATTGTCCACAAATTACAACATAATATTTTTTTAAAAAAATTAATTTTCTTTTAATTATAAATATATTTAGTATATAAGTGATAATTATTTTTTCTAAGGAAAAGTAATGTAACTTTTCAAATTCTTATTTATATAGCCATATGCAATTAATTTGGTGTATAAATTTTCTTGTAAAAAAAAAAAAGAAACTTTTCTATTTGAAAAGTAATGTAACTTTTCGAATGCTTGTTTATATAGTTATATGCAATTAATTTGGTGTATAAATTTTAGATAATGGCAAACATTTTTCATTAGAGTAGTCGCCACATGACAATTTTTGGGCTGTAAATTGCCTACCTAAACTAGTGGCAAAAGATTTCTCTTTTTGGTGAATAAAGTTCACCGCTAATATATTTTTATATTTAAAAAAAAAAGAAACTTAATCTAACGAACTTTTTCACCACAATAATCACCGTTGTAGCTTGAATTTGTAGTAGTGAGTATATGAATCTCACTATTAAGTCACCCTAATCTAGAAATGTTAAATACCTAATCTCTTTTAATTACAGTTATCTGTTTATTGCAAGCCTCACAACTCCATAGAATACTAAAAGGTTATATTAATATCCTAGGTAATATTAATCTAACACAATAAGAATGATGTAATTGGATTGCAATAAACAAAATCATTAATTGAATTTTGTAAATAAAATTTCCCATATGAACATAGGTTTTAACAACAATTTACTAAGTTTAATTAAATAAAGACATAAAAACTAAGAAAAAAAAAAAAAGACATGATGGAGGAGCCCTATTCTAATCCTAACAATTGCTCAAAAGGCTCTCTCTATGTAACCCTAGGCTTAAGTATGTATTTATAAGCAAAACTCCTAAGATTACATAGAAAACCTAACAAATATAGAATTTTAGAATAACAATGTCTTTATGCCTATAGTACATGGCCGTGGTAGTAAGCCGTAGTCATGCCCTTCTCATGAAATCTTGAAAATTCAAATTATATTCTTTTATGAGAGGACCATGAGTAGGGATTATGGGCATGGTTCATGACCCTGGTCATTGTTGAATATCATTCTTACTCGAACTTTCTCTAGTTCACTTTGTTAGCCAAGATTTTACTCCAAAATTACTCAAAATTGCTTTTAAATCCTTGAAATCTTCATGAAATGCTTCTAAGGTCCTTAAAAATGATGAATGAAGAAATTCAGCTCAAAATAACACCAAATTAATAGAAATAAAGTTGAAATCAACCCAAAATTACTATAAAAAAATATATACTATTTTTGCATCATCATTTATTCCGTTGAAACAGCTTCATATCTAGTACAAATTAATGTTTTAGTGAGCTCCATGTTTTCAATTAGAGAATGATTGAATTACTTTAGAGAAATTTCAACTGATGCTTAGGAGCCATTAGTAGCAACTCCCGCTTGTGTTAAGAAGTTCAACTTTAGCCTTTTTGAACCTTCCTAATCAACTACTAATTTTCCCTTCCTTTTCTTACTTATTGCCTCTTCTTCAAAGGGATGAAGGTCATCCTTAGTAGAATCTATGTCCTGTTGTTGGTCTGGATCTTGTTCATCAACAATTGGTTGAACTTACTTTTGCCCAGTATCCTTCTACACTTCTTCCCCCTGAATAAGTGCCAACAATTTTTCAATACTAAAATTTTTTCTCTTGAATGATGGATGCACAAAATGAGCTCCATCATTTGTAAAGACTCTGTCAAAATTTCTTTTGCCTAATGAAGCTTCCCTTTCTTCAAACACCCTATCAAAGGCATAATAATTATGCTGAAGTTTATGATGAAACACCTATAAAATATATCTAACTAATGATAACTTCTGAACTCAATAATAATCTTTGGCATGGGCTATTTCTTATTGCTCTGACCTTAAAGTCATCAACATGTATGCCTTCTGGTATCATAATAAATCTTAACATTAGTAGTCTATTGGTTGTATAACTACATTTTTTTTAGATTTATGTACAACTTGTTATCTTTCAAAGCTTGCTTTAAGTGCATCAAATGCTCTTCTTAACAACTATAAATCAAGATGTCATCAAAATAAATAGCTACAAATTTGCTAATGAATGATTTTAATACCTAGTTCAGTAATCTCATCAAGGCACTAAGAGCATTGGACATTCCAAGTGGCATTACTAACCACTCATACAACCCCTTCTTTGGTTTCAAGCATTGTTTTCTAGTCATCTCTAGGTAGAATTTGAATCTAATGATATATATTCTTTAAGTCAATTTTGAAGAGCATTTTGCACCATTTAAAAAATCTAACATATTAATAAGCTTTGGAATTGGAATTTTGTACCCTACTATGATTCTATTAATAACCTTACTATTGCTATACTCTTCAAAGTCAATTCTTCTACCTTCTCTTTTAGAATCTCACTTTCCCTTAGATTCATCTTATAATATAAGAGTTTAGCAAACTTGCTTTAGGCTTGAGATTAATTTGATGTTATATGTCTCTCATAGGATGTAGTCTATCATGTAGCTCCTCTAGCATCAACTCCTTAAACTTATATTATAATAGACATACTATGATAGGAATCAACTCTTTTGACCTATTACTTGAAGTCGAGCTAAAGGATTATTAGGACTTGTATGACAAATACTAGCTTAAGAACCACTTAAGGATGAAGATTCCATCACCAGCTAGGGGTGATTTCACTTTATTTGATTCGAGTGTCAAGCATTGATCATGACTAAGATAGACTCTAAGCTAGCATAAAAACAACCCTTACTAAGCCGGCTTGTCATAACAACCGACTTGACAAGATCTTTAACAAGGCCTGACACCTGAGCTTCGACCTGATCCAAATCAAGTTGCCTAAACTATCTATTCTTCTCCCTTCGTCTACTAAGCTGATTACAACCAATGCCGACTTGCTAGAGACATTATATACATAGCAATAGTTAAATACAATGACCATTTTACTTACCAACCCAAGATTAACACGTGTCCCTTGACACTTAATTTTAGAATGTTTATTTCTTTTGTAAATTGTACATCATTGTTCATTTTACCCTTTTTATCCTTTTTAGCATATCTTAGATATTACATATGCAATTTACCCTTTTGTCTTTTCCTTGTATCATCTAACCTTAATGGGGTTAATTTATAAACCCCCTCTACTTTGCACACAAACATCATATTTGGATTATTGCATAGCTATTCCCTTTGAAAGTACTATACTGTATCTTCTCTTTCCCTAACTCTTATCTATTTCCTTTAGCAAGGAAAAGTGGTAAGTGACCCTAGTCATCACTTGTATGTCATATCAAATGGAGATTAGGCCAAGTAGGATTAGTTGGTGTGTCAGCTTCAATTGGTAGTTACTCAAGTTTTGATAAACTCTTTTTTTTTTCTTTGTTTCAGTTTGTTATGGTGCAACCTTTCTGTATACGACCTCGAAGTCTCATCAACTTTGCTGTTATCAAAGCATAGTTCCGTAAGGGAGTATGTGAAGTTGCATAGAAGTTTTGTTCATGTTATTGTTAATAGCTACTACAATGTGTGTTCAAAGTGTGAAGTGTGTTTAGGTGGTTATAGTGAGTTTTGAAATTATGAGCTAAGGAGTATTGATTTACAAGAGGTAAGTGTAGTAATCTATACTACTTTGTCATACTCTATTTTTTTTTTTTTTTACTACGAAAATAGAGCAAGCTTTAATCTTAATAGTGAGTTGCATTATGTTGGGTGACGAAGTGTTGGAAGTATAGTAAAATGATTCTAAGTAGTGAGTAGTTGACTATATGAATGGTGATTCTAAAGTGCTATTGAAGAAGTAGTGGGTAGTAGGGTTTTGTTGAGTAGGTGTTATCAAAGATGTTCTTGCTGAAGAAGGTAGTGACGAGAAGTATTGTGTGATGTCAAACTTTAGTATATGAGACAGCATTAGAGACCAAGATAGTGGCATTTGTATTGGCCATAGTCAACATGGGAGTAACATACTTGGGTCAGTAGTTGACAAACTTGATAGACTTACCCATCTTGTTAAGAGTTTAGATTTGACAATGCAAGCAAATAGACAACAACCCTAAGGTATGCTTAATCATTGCTAAGTAGAAGAAGTGCAAGAGAGGAGATATGGCCATTTTAGCAGAGTTAATTGCCCATTCTGACCTCACCGAGTTGGAGGAATGGCAAACCAACCAGCCTGACAAAGACTTGAAGTGGAAGAGGATGAAGAAGAAGATGAGGAAGTTATAGAATAAGTAAATGACAAAGAAGAAGAGGATAGAGAGTATGACAAAGTAGAGGGATGAGGATGTCGACTTCTTCGAGGGCTTGAAAATGTCAAAGTCTAAATTCCAACCTTTATTAGCAGTAGTAATGCTGATGAGTACCTAGAGTAGGAGGAGAAAGTTGAAAGGATATTGGATTGCTATGGGTATATCGAAGTAGATAAGGTTTGACTTGCTACCCTTGAGTTCTTTAGGTAGATTGCTATGTGGTGGAAAAACATAAATGCAGCCATAGCAAGGGATAGATGATGAGGAATATACACATGAAGGAAGCCATTTAGATGGCACAAAGAGTTAAGAAGCAAAGGAGAAATACCTTGATCCGACTTGATCTAAGCTTTACGTTGACTCCTATTCTACGCCAACCTGTCTACCTTGAGCTAGGATAACCTATCCTAGTAGAGTTGAAGAAGGATCGACTTGGCGATATTTGAGCTGGCCTAAATAACGGAGCTAATGAAAGAGTAGCTTAGAAGACATATGAGAGAGGACATACTTCAGGTTTCAAGATGAGTGAGATAAAATATTTTAAGTACCTGGGTTATGGACACATGGCTGCTGAATGTCTTAATCGATGTTTCATGGTCCTCTGAGGTGATGATGTGGACAGTACAAATGACAGTAAGCCTAAGAGGGAAGAGATGAAGATTACGTGGACTCCTATTCATGAAAATGGACATATTATGATAGGAATCAACTCTTCGAGCCTATTACCTAAAGTCGAGCTAAAGGATTATTAAAACTTGTATAATGAATATTAGTTTGAGAACCACTTAAGGATGAAGATTCCATCACCAGCTAAGGGCTATTTCACTTTATTTGATTCGAGTGTCGAACAATGATAATGACCAGGATAGACTCCAAGCTCATGTGAACACAACCGTTGCTCGAGCCAACCTATCATAATAGCTGACTTGATAAGATATCTAATGAAGCTTGATACCTAAGCTTTGACCTAACCCAGATCTAGTAAGCTAAACTATTTGTTCCTTTCCCTTCCTCTACCGAGCTGACTATAACCAGTGCTAACCTACTAAAGACATTACACACATAGTAGTAGCAAAATACAATGACCATTCTATCCACCAACCCGAGATCAACACATGTCTCTTCACACTTAATTTAAGAATGTTTCTTACTTTTGTAGATTGTATAACATTTTCTTTTTTACCCTTTTTAGCATTTCTACGTAATTACATATGCAATTTACCTTTTTGTCTCTTCCTTGTATCATGTAACCCTATTAGGGCTAGTATATAAAACCCCTCTACTTTATACACTGTAAGTCCTAAAGCCAAGCCAAGTAACCGTAGGTTCAAGCTTAAAACCTAAGGTTTAGGACGATCAGCTAAAGGATCCGATTAAACCCAAATTATAAACTATTTAGCAAAATACTAGTAAAAATGACCCTGTAAACTTATATTTAAGAAAATAAGAAGTAAAATAGGAAACTATAAAATTTTCAAATTTTAAGCATAATAATTGCTAATTACCGAAAAGGCGAAAAGTGTAATATAATAACTAATAAATTACTAGAGATAGATTATATGTATACTAAAAATTTTAGAATGACCAAAATAATATTTAGGAATGTTCACGTGTACCCCACATGCATTTACGTGTAGATAAAAATACGCGTAATTAGTGAAATAGGCCGAAAACTAAGCAAATAATTAAAGAAAAATAAAAAATAATTATAGAAAAATCAGAAAAAATCAGAAGAGGATAAGCTGCAACAAGATCAGGTCGTGGACAGAAAAGAAAAAAAATAACCAATAAGAATTGGACAAACAAAAAGCCAAAAATCAAGGAAATGGGGTAAAATCCCATCAAATTAATGCACATTAATTACTACATTTGTCTATAAAAAAGGAAAAAATTTTCAGAAGTCATTTGGCCAGTTTGAGATATGAGAAAAATCGAAACACTGAAAAAATCGAGAGAAAATCCAGAAAAAAAAAAACTGTGCAAATTAGGCAAGTGAACCAAAACCACCACCCACCACCACCTGGGACCGAACCACCACCACCACCACCACCTTACACTAGAACCACCGCCTGGACCGGCCGACAACAGTGGACCGGGTTTGGACGGCCCAAAAGCTTCGAACCGGTTAGTCATTTATTCACCCGATTTTTGTATAATTTAGTAAAATTATTTATTTTGCCCAGAAAATTATGAAACTTGTTATTCTGAGGTTTTATTGTATGTAGATTTAGGGAAAAATATTAATTTAGTTTAATTATGTTTGGAAATATAGGTTTCTTAACAAATTGTTCAAAACCGAGCATGATTAAACCGGAAAATAAATAGGCTTAGGGATGTAGTTTGGAGTTCAAAATTTTTCTGTAGGATCCTCATATGATGTAGAATAGTGCTATGAAGCCATTTTTTAAAAAATTAATTTTTGAAATTTTTAAGTTAATTTTTAGCCCTAAAATGATGGTAAAATTAGGTGATTTATGGTTAATTAGGTGATTAGGATGTTAATTACTGATTTGGATCTTAATTAGATGTTTAGGGAAGTTAATTTCTGCAGTGGAACCCTAATCCTAGCCGTTAGGTACTAAGTATGGTTAATTAGGAAAATTAGGTAAAGAATATAAGAAATTAGGAATATGTAAAAGTGTAAATTAATAAATCTAAAAAAATAAGGTTATTTAGATAATATTATAATTGAAATAAAAAAAATAATAAATCTGAAATAATATTTAATTTTAAGTAAATATCTCAAAATGTAAGATTTTTACACATCGGGAATAAATCCGATACCTCAATTAGGGTTAGCGTGTACCGAATAGTTTAGAATACCAAAATTACGACCCAATAGGATATTTGAATACCCGAGCGTAAGGTGATTAATGTCACATTGGGATTCGAGTCTAATTAAGACTTAGGAATTAAAAACTAGAATCTAGTTTAGGAGCCGAACCCCGAAATAGAATATAACGAATAATTAATACGTTATAGGTATACATGAGGAAAATGAGCTACAATATGAATTAGAATAAGAATCCATAAAATATAAGTACTAAAAGAACCTATTTGTATTATAGGACACCCAAAAACAAATCAGCTCGCAACTTAAGGATCGAGTGATCGAGCAAATTCAAGTAAGTTGGGTTTTTGCTTATTGTAATAGAGTACTAGTTTGGTAGTGCTCGGAGACTTAGGCTTGTATATGCTTGTGATTGTAAATAGTTTGCGCATGTGTTTGATGTATCTGATTTCGTGCTGGAATTTGTACTGTGAATGATTTTGTGACTGATTGAATTGATATGAACTTGTTTGAACACCTTAACTGGAATTTAATCTTAATTGACCCTAATAACTGAAAATGTCATGCATTGCAACCCGTTAGGGGATTATAGGACTCTCCAACCAAATACCAACCCCTTCGAAAGGGATAGCGCAGGATTGCAAAATGATCCCTTATTCATCCTCAGTCGAACTAAGTGACAAGAGAGGAGGTCGCGGCGGGGGTGAAGTTATTGGTTCGAAGGTAGTCGCGGGAGGAGCGAGGTCTCCATTGCGCAAGCCTGGGTTTGGTTGTGAGCTACTGCATAACATGGAACTCCTTAACCCGGATTGGAGCGAGTGAAATTTCTCTGATTTCACAACAGACTGAACTACGTTGTGCGATGACACTTAATTGATGCATTGCATGAAAATAATTGTTTGATAACCCTGTTTGTGCTTGTATGCATTCATGAGTCTCCAATTCAACTTACTGAGCTGTAGTTGCTCATACCCTTATAGATCCTTTTGCAAGTTCTGATTTGTGATCACTATAAGTATTATGCCGCCCTACAATTACCCAGAGGTTAGTCCTTTTGACGTCAGGGGTGTGAGGATCAAGCTACTTAATATAATGTGTGACTAGAATGACCATGTAATTAGGAATGAAAGACTAATAGTTATTATGTAATCTAGTAGACTGTGGTGATTATGTATAACTTCCTGGGAAGCTCCGTGGACTTATTTATAATTATCTATGTTTATAGAACCTTGTGATAATTATCATAATTGTTGTATAATTATTAATTGAACTGTTTACTTCAAAGCGAGGAGTCGTCGACGCCTTGTGTAGATCATGTCTATGGTAGGCACTGTAAGGCCAGTTACTATTATAGAATGGTTTACACGGCGAGACTGTTGCGACTATATGACTTCGAGGCGTAACATACACAAACATCATATTTGGGTTATTTTATAGTTATTCCCTTTGAGAGCACTAAATTGTACTTTCTCTTTTCCTAACTCGTATCTATTCCTTTTAACAAGGAGCAATGGAGAGTGATCCTAGTTGTCACTTGTGCCTTATATCAAGTAGAGATTAAGTTGAGTAAGATTAGTTGGTGTGTCATATCCAGCTGGTAGTTGCTTGATTTTTGTTGAACCCCTTTTATTTTTCTTCATTTTAGTTTGTTATGGTGCAACCTCCATATATATGACCCCGAAAATGCATCGTATTAGTCTAGGTGCTCCTTTACTCCCAATCCATTGTCATTCAGCAGCATATGATTCACAAACTATTGCATGGACCTCTTTTGCCTCTTTGATTTCAAAATCAAACTTACTAGCAATAGACAAGAAGAGAAAGTACTCTTTCTTATAACTTTTGACTTGACTTTTAATGGCAATCAAGTATATTTAACACCATTCATCTCTTCCTTATATACATTATTCTTACAAGAATGTTGGGTATTAACATCATATTGCTAAGATTTACCAAACAATATATGACACACATCTATATTAACAACAGCACAATAAACTTCATCATGTTATTTACCAATAAAGAATGAAACCTTGCTTTTTCTATTACTTCTACTTTTCATGTTGTTGCTTTAATCTACCTTAATGTGTAAAGCCTAGGATGATTTGTACTGGTAAATTCAACTTATTTACAGCTTCTCAACCAATGATATTCTAACAGTTGCTATTATTAATGCAAGCACCAAATTCTTTATTATTGATGCATTTGATTATGAATAATTGATGGTGTTGAGTCTAATCTTCTTGCTTTAGAGATACATTAATCTTCTAAGTATATGCACTTACCCTTCATCATCATACCCTTCCTCTTCATCTCCTTATGTCTTACAAGAAGTCTTCTCATCATCATCTTCTTCTTCTTTAACCACGATATTTACTATTTTCCTTGTATGATATTCATTCAATTTATGCTATAGTTGATTGCATTGGAAGCACTTACCTATAGTTGGTTTGGCATAAGGGTTTTCAACCTTCTTTCCCTCTCATCCTTTCTTTTAAAATTTGTTGCTTGCTTACCACCTCATCTTTTGGTATGCTTTTACTATCGCTACCTTTTGTAGATGCTTTTGTTATTAACTTTTACTGGTCCTTAGGATTAGCAGCTTTATAGCTATCATAATTCCTTTCACTCACTCTACATTCAAGGCCATGTTTCCAATTTCTAATAAGCATCTAATGACTTAAACCCTAATCATATCCATCAAAGTTAGCCTTAATCCTTCTAAGTACCTAGCAACTTATTGCCCTTTACCAGCCTCATGAGTTCTACAGTCTTCTTATCAATAGATTTATTCCCCTATTGACAACACTAATATTCTCGAGATATAATTTGCTCATAATATGGGGAAAGAATTCACTCATCAACAAATATTTCATCTTATACCAAGTGCGTACAGGACCTTTCCCTTCTCGCTTACTTCTATACTGAATTCATTCTTACCATGCAAAAACTCTTCCTTTCAAATGATATGCTACAAATCTAACTCTCTTCTCCATTAGAATCTACAAATAATTAAAGAGACTATTGATCCTTGCATCCTAATCCAAGAACTCTTTTATTTTTAAATTTCTGTTGGTGTAAGCAGTATCTACCTTCAACAAAGATCACCAAAATCTCTATCATTACCACGATAAGAATCTCTTCGATTTCCTTGAGGTTGTCATTGACCGTATCTAGGTAATTCATAATTATCTAAGTTTGGTGAATTGTCATCATTGTTATAGTTAAAATGCTTACTAATAAGAGCATGCCTATCAATAGTATCACTACGATCCATATCTACCCTTAGACTTCTATTATCATGCTATCTCCTACAAGTATCAATTCCAAAACTATGGAGATGATCTGCAATGTCCTCAGGGCACTCCTCAAAATGTTGGACTTTTATAATCCATTTGTTGTTCTAAACATTACTCCAAATGTTGGAACATAGTTTTAGTTTTCTCCCTCTAAACTAGGACTCGAACCTCTTAAACACCATCATAAGGAGCGTTGCCATTGCCATTAGTTGATATCCTTACTTTGATACCAATTGATGCAATATATAGCATAATAAACACAAAAATGTGAACACAAAAACTAATATTATTGTAAAAAATTGTCAATATAACTATCTCATAGGTTATTTATAGTCGTATAATCCTAGTATAAATAAGGCAAATGAATAAAATCTAGTTCCCAATAAATGATAAATGAAATAAAACTAATATATATTTTCCTAAAATAACACAATATCTTCAATGACCCTGTATCTTGCCAAATACACAAATTTAGCTTCTAAAATATTGCCAAATGACAAAGCATTTGTCCTAGGCCAAAGTAGGTTAAAATTAGTCTTTATTGACATATTATGAGTTTTATAACTCTCCATACGCAAAAAGTAATGCCCTCCAAAAATTGACTAAATACAAAATTGCGCTTCTAGTTCATTGGTTTCTAATTATGCTTTTGATCATTCTTAGACCAACTTATGGGAAAAATTAATTTGCTTATGTTTTTTTCCTTCCCCACTTTTAACGGTCTAAATAGTTCATGACATGTAATCCTAATGTATTCATGTTGGTTTTTTATAGCTAATAGGTCATGGTTCTCATAATACCTTTGGTTCTTTGGTTCGTTATAATAAAAAAAAAATTAGAGTTTTGATCTAATTTTAGCTTTAATGGGGATCATAGTTGTCAAACTCGTTAATAAAAAATATGATTCTATAAGTTTATAATTTTATAATTTTTTTCTTAGTTAAATGGATATAAAGTCATTTATGTGTAGACTTTTAGTAAAATTATGAAATTTCATATACAATTTTACAAGTTTATGATTTTAATGGTTTTGTATGATTTTACCAATTCTATTCATTTAAATGAACAATATAATCATAATTTCAACAACCATGATGTGGATTGAATTTTGATTATCGGTATCAAGTGTCAAAACAGTCTCTCAAGGTTTGCATTATTTGGTATTAGGACTTTAAGTCTAGAATCAAGTTCCTATTAGTTAATTTTGAGATCGATGAATTACATCCAATTCTTAATTCATTCATTTACTTTATTTTTTTACCTTACAAATATAAAAAAGATGAAAAAAAAGTACACATATATGTATGTAATTTGGAAAATATTTGTGGTTTCTAAAGTTAGTAATAATTGAGAAAATATTTATAATTGTTAGTTGATTTATGAAATCTCTATTGACTAATTTTGAGTGTTGAGATTCTTGAATGAGTTGAAGAGATGTTAGGAGTAAGAGGACCATGGTTAGGTAATGAGAAAGGGAAGAAAGGTCTCTTGATGAAATGACAAGGTATCGATAAGAGAAATTTACAAATGTGATGACTGTTGTAGGTTATTTGATATTACAAGAGAAAAAGAAAGAGAGTAAGCATATAAAATCACAATAGTTTGAAAAGAAAGATGAAAAATTGTTTAAGAGTGAAGAAAAGAGAGAAAAGATGATGTAGGACAATAGAAGCAAAAAATTATAAAAGAATAAAAAAATTAGGAAAGCACGGAAATCATTGAAAAAATTAATCCAAATAAAATTTATTATGAAAGAAAATAAAACCTAGAAAGATATATCTAATACCCTCACACTACTAGATTAAAATGATGGCCTTACATCACTGATGAATTGTATAGCCTCACACTACACGATGAGAAAAAGGATGGCCTTTCACCATCAGTGAAAAGAAAAGGCATCACACCAATTCAAAGAAATAATTTTATTCAATATCTAATCACATACTCTCTCCTTTTTTTTTTTTTAATTGATTTCAAGTTTTGCCTATTTATAGGCATAATATAACATAATATTTTAAGAAACTAAATTTTAACAAATCTAGAAAATAAAAGATTTCATATCTTGAATAAAAAATATCAACCTTACAAAATCCTAAAATAAAAGTTATTAATAACATGAAATCTGCATTATTCTCCCTCTCTTAAAAAGATTCGTCGGTGAATTTGTAAAATTTCATCTAAGTCCACGTAGATCAAACAATAATATGTGAAAACCAATCTTGAATTCTTGATCAAATAGTTTTCCATGATTCTTGTTATCTTTCCTTGGCACAAAAATTTTCAACTTCAATAAATAGTTGTAAGTATAATGTCTACTTACTCTAATGTTGTTGTTCCAGTCTTCGACAATGCCAACTATCGTATCTTCATCCGAATAGTTTAGATTCCTACAATGAACTTCTCCAGCAAACTTACATAATTTATTGTTTAGATTAATTTTCTTATTAATTTCTACACATATATGAGTTTGAATAGGAAATAATTTGACATGACCTAACGATTCTGATGTAGGAGTATTTAGTATAGTCTCACTAGCTTTCTCAAGAATAGAATCAAATGACTTAAATATTTATTTATCTAGTCCATCACTTATGATTTTCTTTTTAATCTCTATAAGATTATTATCATTTTAAAAAACAGTTGACTCAATTATAGGTAGAACTAGCACAACCTCACTAACATACTCATAAAGTTCCTTTATCTCCTTAAGTTTAGTATCTTAGATATTTTCATGATATGGTTTAATTTTAGAAGACTTGTATACTATACTAGTTTCTTGGACAATATGTGAGACTTAGGTTATGACAACTCTCTCTTAATTTACAAGCAATTTAGAAATTCCTAAAGTATCAAAACGACGATCAATGTGTTCGAGTTGGTAACTCATTATACTTAATATAGTCATAACCTTATTACTCTTTAACATAAATTACTTAAAAAAATTATTGAAAGTAAATTCTATGTTATGGATATTTTGGTGTGTAATGAAAGTATTTTTTTTTTCTAGATGCTTGGAAAGGACATTAAAGTCTAGCTCAAAAAAGAGCAGGATAATAGGCTCTAAGAAAAAACTTGTTGTTCGGCTCTAATACCAAATTTGATATAGCACAGCAAAAGCAAAAATTATAAAAGAAAGAAAAATTAGAGAAGCATAGAAATCAATGAAAAAATTAATCCAAACAAAATTTATTATGAAAGAAAATTAAACTAGGAAAGATTTATTTAGTAGTCTCACACCACTATATTAAGATGATAACCTCATACCACTAGTAAATTGTATGGTCTCACACCACACGATGAGAAAAATGATGACCTCACACCATCAATGAAAAGAAAAAGTATTGCACCAATTCAAAGAAATAATTTTGTTTGATGTCTAATCACTTTCTCTCTTTTTTTCTAATTGAATACAAGTTTTGCATATTTATAGGCATACTATGACCTAATATTTTAAGAAACTAAATCTTAACAAATCTAGAAAATAAAAAATTTTATATTTTAAATAAAAAATCCCTACCTAACCAAATCCTAAAATAAAATATCTTAATAATATGATATCTGCACTTTCTTGATCTGCATCAAAAGAATAAGAGATTATAGACTCCTTAGAGTAAAAGGTAAATGAGGTTGAGTATGAGATTGCAAAACATGCAGTGGAAGAGTAAAGCGCAATATTAATGGTTGTTGACAATTCTAAAAGTCTTAAAAATTAAGAACAATTTACCATATAGATTCTTAGTACTATAATTATGATTGAAATGCATGAGAAGTTTGATGTTGGAGTTTGTATTGCAATGCAAGTAGATTAGAGTTAGGCAAAAAATAAGCCTTCATTATGATAAATCACTAGAAGAAATTAATTACTAAAACTTGTGTTCAAAGGGGATGAATTAGTTATTGAATTGGTCAAAGAGAAGACTAATTATTGCAAGTCATGACCAAGTTGCAAATAATATACTACTATAAATGCATGAAGTCCATCTAATTCTAATGGATCTTTTGACAGGTTAAACAATAAGTAGTTGGAACACAAATTATTTATCTAGCTTGATGTTTGCAAAGGGAAAAGAAAAGTGAAATGGTATTTGGGATGATTTTTTTTCATGGTGGTGTAATCAAGATTTAAGGATGGATTTCTTCTAAGTAAGTTGTTTTGATACTAGTCATAGATTAAAACATTATTATTTAAGTGGTTAAATTAAAGGAGATGAGCAAAAGTTGTTACGAAGTTAATCAGGACTACAAAAGTCAAATTTGATTAGATTGCCAATTAGGTCAACCAAACTAAATTAGTGAAGATTAAGTTGACCGATTCCATAATTAGGTCGACTAGCTAACAACTGTTGAAGATTAGGTTAACTAGATACTTAGGTCTATTGGGTTGATGTTATGTTCCCATATTAAATATGCAATATGATTGGTTGAATTGAGTTGCTAGAGAGGGAACATTTCAAATTTTCCTTTATTTTAGTTTCCTAGCATTGGGTATGAATTTTTCCAAAATCATTTTTTTTTCTTAATTGAATCTATATTAAGCCCTTTCTGCCTCATATTAACTACTCAACTGAAATCAAGAACAAGCAATTTTCTTTCTTTTTTCCTTAAAAAAAAAAAAACTTAAACTCAACCATAAACCAAAGTTTGAAAAAATAAAATTGTTAAAGTTGGTTGAGAGAGCTAACTTTAAAAATAAGAAGTAATCTTTGAAAAATGAGAGGCACTATATGAACATTATAGTTTTAGGAACCTAAAGCTAAAACTATAAAAGCTACTAAATAAAAACATTGTTTTTAGGTTTGTTTACTTTGCATCTATAGTAGAGACACATTTTAACTCAATGAAGAGAAAAAATGTTCTTATTAATTATGGCTATCACAAGATACCTATGTACCATATTGTCGATTAGAATTTTTCTAATTTTCTCTATGGAGCCTCATTTATATTTGCTCTTTTTGCTTCTTGTGTTTATTTTCCTCTTCTTAATTAACCTAATAAATTTTTTTATTTTTGATTTTTTTATGTATCTTCCTAAATATACTCCTTTTTTCATCAAATTTAATTTAATTTCTATAAATTTCAATTTCTAAAATTGTCAACTTTGATGATTTTCATGTTTTACAAAAACTCTAATTTAAAAAAAAAAAAAAATTTAGCTTTCCAGAAGATGTTCCAATTTGCAAGTATTTTGCTTAAATATTATGAATAAACTTAACTAACATTTTACTCTAATTTAAGAAAGAAAGCATACCTTCAATTTTTATGTCAACTCTATCATCTCAAAGTTCTAGTTCTTAAGCATGTTGGACTCCCAAAGCCAAGTGAGCTAAGTCAAGATGGCTCCAAACTACTTAGGTCGATCTGCAAGGCAAATAAGATGAGTAGAACAGTTGGGAGATTGTTTAGTGGAGTAATGCTAATGCTCATATTAGTAATGCTCATCAAGGAGCTAGTAACTTAAGAGAGAGATTAATGAATGCTATAAATGAGTGGGTGTCCAAGCTTATGTCCTAAGGGGAGAGGCTAAGTATTTATACCTTCAACTCTTGAGTCCGTGTCAACTTATGGTGTGCTACCCTAGGTCTTATTGGGCTTAAGGTAGGTGAAATCTCTTGGAGGCTGTAGGAATGATTACTTTTGATCTTTGTGCTTGTCATTTCCTCATAATGAGGTAACCATATGGTCAAGGCCATGAAGGTTTAAGTTTTCTTAGAGGCACCTGCTAAGGGTGACATCGCATTTAATGTAATATAAGCATTGTGTAGCTAAGCTTTGTAAGGTTCTTAGTAACATAGGTTTGAAGATTGTTCTAGGAAAGTCATCAAGGGTTCCCCAATAACTAGTACATCATAGGAGTTAGCTTTGGCCATGGTAGATATCACTTTATGTCCCCACCTACCACCTACACCAACCCTACCCCCCTTCTCTTTCTTCAAATTCCTTAGTTGAGGTGGTATCGTTACTCGCAATGCGGCCCAAGGTGGTTAGACTAGTCTTGTTAGGATTCTTGATTAGTGGGCAGGCTTGCTCGGTTATAGGCTTGATACGGTTGGCATTGATCCCTCCTAAACCATGGTCTTAGGAGTTAAGGTACTTAGCCTTAGGCTTGAGTTAATCGACCCATGTCTAAGAACCACTATTAACAAACTCGATTAAAACATCTTTAAAACTTATAATTATCAATTAATATTAAGAACAAGGCTAAAAATTTCTAATTATGAATGAATAGTTAAAGAAAGCCCTAGGGCTTGCTATTGGTTTTAAGAAAAATCAATTTTTTTTATTATTTCCATAAGAGTTTATAATTTTTCAATTTCCAATAAAATTTTAGACCTTTTTTTAATCAATTTTAAGAAATATTTGATTAAAGTTTGCAATTATTAATTATTCTCAAGAAAAATGAGCTTTAGTTATTTTTTAGAAAAATGCATTAAATTTTATCATATTAAGCTATGTTTTCAACAAAAAGTATGTTTCTTTTTTTGTTAATCTTAGATAAAATTTGTTAAAATCTCTTATTTGAAATCTTATTATGCAAGAAAATTAAGTTCTTTTACTAATTTTCATGTAAAGGATTTAAAATTCTCTATTTTTAATTATTACTAAAAAGGCCCTTTTTGCAATTACTAAGACATTAAAAATTAGTTATCTTTAACTTAACCACTTTTACAGAAATATGCTCAAAGTTCATAATATTTAGAGAATATTAAAAAAAATGTAAATATTCAATATTCAACTATTCTTATAGAAAGATCAATTCTTCTAATTATTGCATTCATGAAAATAACTTTTTTAATGAAATTATAACAGACCTGCTTTGAAGAAACCACTTTTTGATTATACATGAAAGAACTATTTTCATAATATGTATTTATGAAGGCAACTTAAAAACTAATCTTAAAATTAATAGGAAAAGAGAGAATTGTGATCTTAAAATTAATTTCGAATTTAGATAAAAAAAAAAAACTTCTATATTTGATCTTGATGTAATTTACTCTTCATACAAAAAAGATTCCTTTAATTTCTTTAGGAAAAAGAAAAACATTGTGAAATAAGCTAATGATAGAGATGCAATAATTAACAAAAGGGTTGAAGAATTCGAGTAAGAGCTAGGTGTAATTAATAGCAACATCGTATCAAATTTGATGTTTCTTAACTTTAACTTGTGAAAAATTTATTCATATTTTGTTAATTTTAAGAGATCTTGTATTCGTGATTGTAGGAGTCAGCTTTGGCTCAAGGTGGGGAAATATCATTCCATCAAGTCCCCCTATTTCTTTAAATTCTTTAGTCAAGGTGATGCCATTACTTGTTATAGGTCCTTAGGTAGTCGGCCCAATCCTTGTCAAGATTGTTGATTAGTGAATGCCTCGCTTAACCATGAGCTTAAGGTGGCTAGCATCGGTTCCTTTTATACTGTGGTCTCAGGAGTCGATGTGTTTGGCCTTATCAATACTCTATCAAAATATTTATTAATATTTATACAAAAAAAATCTATTAAAATATTTATAAAACGTATAATTATCTATTAATATTAAGAAAAACACTAAAAATTTCTATTTACTATTGAATTGTCAAAGAAAGCTTGTAATTGATTTTAAGAAAATTCAATTTTTTATGATTTTCATAAGAGTACATTATAATTTTTCAATTTCCCATAACAATTTAAAAAAAAAACAACTTGTTTATTGATTTTAAGAAATATTCCATTAAAGTTTGCAACTATTAATTATTTTCAAGAAAAGTCATCTTTTTTTCAATTTTTAGGAAAATGCATTAAATTTTTCTATTTTAAGTTTTATTTTCAAGGAAAAACAAGAATTTATTAAAATTTGTGTTTTTAAATCTTATTTTACAAGGAAAATAAAAGTTATTTTATTAATTTCCATGTAAAACATTCAATATTCTTTATTTTAAACAATTATTAAAAAAGAGGTCTTTTAATAAGGGTGAGTAGGTAACCTTATCATACATGATACCCACTTAGACCTTGCTTAACCAGGTAGATTCTTTGTAAGTAATTAAAGCCATTAGCTATACTATGATCTTAGAACCTATGAGATAAGGCCTAAACTTGTCACAAGCGAATATAACTGCTAAAAATTCTTTCTCTATCGTGGCATAGTTTGCGCCTCATTCAAAGTTCTGCTCGCATAGTATATAACATAAAATAACTTACCTCTCCTCTACCTAAGTACTGCTCTTACAACATTTTCACTAGCATCACACATCATCTCGAAAGGAAGCTCTCAATCTGGTGCAACAATCACTAGTGCCAAAGTAAGCTTCTCCTTTAATAGATTGAATGCCTGCAAACAACTGTCATAAAAAATAAAGGTAGAATCTTTTTCAAGTAAATTATAAAGAGGTCTAGAGATTTTAGAGAAGTCCTTGATAAATCTCCTGTAGAAGCCAACATGTCTTAGGAAGCTCCTAACTCCTTTGAATAATTAGGTGTTGGTAACTTCTCTATTATCTCCACTTTGGCTCTATCAACTTCAATCCCCTTTTTTGATACCTTATGACCTAAGACTATTCCCTCTCTTACCATAAAATGGCATTTTTAAAAGTTCAGAAGTAGATTAGTCTCTTTGTACCTTTATATACACAGCCTAAATTAGTTAGACATAAATTAAATGACTTCCCAAAGACAGACTCCATAAATATTTCAATAAAATCTTCTAACATGTCAAAAAATATAGACATCATACATCTTTGAAAAGTTACAGGTGCATTATAGAGACCAAAGGTCATTCTCCTGAAGGTAAAAGTGCCATATGGACATGTAAAAGTGGTTTTCTCCTAATCCTCAAGTGCGATATGAATTTGATTGTAACCAAAATATTCATCTAAAAAACAATAATAATCATACCCTAAAAGTTTTTCTACCATCTGATCTATGAAAAGGAGGGGGAAGTGGTCTTTACGAGTGGCATCATTCAGTTTTCTATAATCCATGCAAACTTTCCACCCGGTCACAGTGCAAGTAGAGATTAACTCATTAACCTTATTTTTAACTACAGTCATATCACCTCTTTTTAGCATTACTTGAATAGGACTAACCTACTTACTATCTGAGATTGGGTAGATAATACATGCATCCAGCAATGTGAGTACTTCTTTCTTCACTACCTCCTTCAGAGTTGAGTTGAGTTGTCGCTATGGCTGTACTGTAGGTTTGTACTTAGCCTCAAGTAATATCTTGTAAGTGTAAAGTAAGGGAGTAATCCCCTTTATATCAGCAATGGTCCACCCGATGACTTCTTGATGCTCTCTTAGAACTCCTGGAAGTTGTTTCTCCTGGTCGCCTATCAAAGAGGAGGAGATAATTATTGGCAAAGTATCATTTGCTGCAAGATACACATATTTTAAATGACTAGGTAAAGGTTTAAGTTCAAGCATTGGGGGTTGTGTCAATGATGGAATTGGCTTCTATTCACTGGTGCCGAGTTCTTCATAGTATCGAGCTTTGATTTTTGATACCTGTTCCTTACCTTCTTCTTCAAGCTTGTCGTCATCGCTTTAATCATCTAAATCTCTAAGAATTGATTCCATAGTATCCAATCCTGCTTTTTCTTCTATAGACTCACAAGCAATCTCATCAAACATGTCAATAGTGTAATAGGATTTGTAATCATCAAAATGCTTTATGGCTTCATAAACATTAAACATTACCTTATCGTACATAACTCTTAAAGTCATCTTACCCTATTCCACATCTATCAACGCCTTACCTGTTGTAAGAAACGATCTACTCGAGATCATGGATACCTCTCTGTCTTCTTTCATCTTAAGGACTATAAAGTTGATAGGGAAGATAAATTTGTCTACCTTCACCAAGACATTCTCAACAATACCCTTTGGGTATTTGATACTCCTATTAGCAAGTTGAAAAGTGACATGAGTCTCCTTATAATCTCTAAGTCCCAGCTTATTGAAAATAGACAAAGGCATTAAATTTATACTTGCACCTAAATTAATAAGAACCTTATTAAAATGAAAATTTTATATAGTGTAAGGAACAGTAAAACTCCCCTGATCTCTTTGTTTTCTAAGCAGGGTGGATAAATTTTTTCTGAAAGATCATGGAGCACTCCCCTATAAGCATTACCGGTTTGTTCCCATCAATCTTTCTCTTCTTGGTGAGCAACTCCTTCATGAATTTGGCATAGGATGGCATTTACTACAATGCTTCTGTAAAAGAAATGTTGATTTGCAGCTTCTTGAACACATTTAGGAATTTGGCAAATTGAGCATCTAGTTGTTGTTGCTTCAATCTTCCTAGAAAGGGGACTGAAGGGATATACGATTTCACTTTTGGTGACTTCTGCGTTGGTTCCTCTTCTACCTCCTTCCCTTTTTCTACCTTTGGAATCTCTACCTTTTCTTCAACTTGTTTGTCAACTATTTCCAATGCTTTCCCACTCTTCAGTATAATAGCATTGACATCTCTAGGATTCTCTTCAATATTACTAGGTAAAGACCCTAATGGTTTGTTACTCAATTGTTGAGAAATCTGACTAATTTGATTCTTTAGGTTTCAAATAGTTGCATGTTGATTCTGTAGTGAGGTGTCAGTTTTTTGCATATAGCTTAACATGAGCTCTTCCATTCTAGATTGATTTTGCTGAGGTAGAGTGTTTTGAGCAGGACCTTGCTTCTGGAATCCAGGTGGTGGTTAGAACGCATTTTTAACATTTCTCCATGAGAAATTTGGATGATTACACCACCCAGGATTATATGTATTCGAATATGGTCCTTGATTGCCGCGTTGAAAATTGTTGACAAAATTCACCTATTCTTTACTAGTTGGAGCTGAGTGATTCCTAGTTAAATACTCAAGAGTCGAATGTGGTCTTGAACATAACTCACAAAAAACAATAGGGTTAGCATTAAAAGAATGTGTTGAGGTGAGTTTGTTTACCTGGGTAGTGAGAGCTGCTATCTGAGTTGTTAATTGAGATATATTGCTATTGTTATTGGCTGCTGCCACTCCTAACTTGCTTCTCTCGTTTTGCTAGTTATTTGCACCGAAGGCCATTTCTTCTATCAGTGTGCTTGCTTCATTATATGTCTTTCCCATCAGAGCACCTCTAGTTACAGCATCAACTAAGGATCTCAATGTCTCATTTAGACTAAGTAGAAGATCTCAATTAGGAGATTGTTTGGCAAGCCATGATGTAGGCATTTTCTGATTGCCTCCTTGAATCTCTCCTATGCTTCATAAAGTGACTTATCACTAAACTTGGTAAAGTTGGTGATTTTGTTCCTTAATTTTGCAATCCTAACTGGTGTTAGGACCCTAAAGCGGGCTTAGTAGGATTGCTTGGAAATTTCCATATCATGTGTTCACCCATGATATGGAAATTGCTTTGTAAGTAGGAGATTGCAAGACTCTAAATGATAAATCACTAAGATTATTGATTTTTAAGTAATTAATTTATTTTAAAATATAAATATAAATCACTATGGATATCTGATATCTCATAGTTCCTCAGAACCACAAAAAATCGATATCCTTTACCAAATGATAAGATCAAGTAATATAGACTTAAAAGTTCAAACTTAACAAGGTTGAAAAATCTAAGTACATAAGTGGTATTTACATTTAAAGTTTCACATACACTAAATAATCTCTCTCTAATTCTAAACTCTAAAACATCTCAGCACTTGCACTCAATGCTTGGCTCTTAACCCATGTCCAATTATCTATTAACCTACAAAAGAAAAATTATTAGGGAGTAAGTTACAAGAGCTTAGTGAGTTATCCTTTATACTATACTGGCAAATAAGTTATCAAACAAATTGTTACAATCATATGAATGCATACATACGCAATATGCCAAACAATATATGTAATTAACCAATGCTGCATATAACATTGGACTTTAATGCCCTCCGAGGTAACGGTTGGAGATATATCGGCACTAATCACAACCAGGCTCTAGCTCTTAGGTTTTTAACCATAATTTGAATTTCATATTTCTCAAAATATATTTCCATTTCTAAAAAGTCTAGTAATACACAAAATCCCAAGCCTAGTAGTGAGATGCCCCCTGCAGTCCACACTTACACCCTATAGGAGAGGTTTCTAGACTCGACCTTCAGCCATATGGTTGGCATCTTCATCACCTAGCAAGCCAGTAGGTTTAGGTAAGGTCACGCTATATGATTGCACCATATAGAAACACTTTAATATATATATAAACAACCCTCGTAAGGCCTCTCTTTACTTTTGCGTGAAGTGATGGCCGGCATAAGAAATGCAATGCATAGTTAATGCATGACCTATATTAATTTAAGATAAGCCAAGTATAATTAAATCAAATTATGTGGCGATCAATCAATATCAGCAAACCATCCAAATCATTTAATAATCAATCATACAATCAAATCTTCAATTATCATATTTAATAATATTTTTTCACAGTAATCAATAAGTATCAAGCACATGCATATCCCGAATCCCTATGCATCAAGTGATTATCATTTAATTTAAGTACACTAACTACAAACACAAAACAAATATAGAGTCCTTGGGAATACTCACTTGACTATGATGACTCGCTTTAGTTGTAATAATTGATCGGAAGATCCTTGCCCTCATCGGGGATCACTTGATCATTATGAGATAATAGGGATAATAAGTAATTGAATTAACTAACGGCTCTAGATATCTATCTACCTAATTTTACTTAGATTATTATCAATTTTTATTTGATTAAACCCAATTGCTAATCGTATGTAACTTTTTCATTCTATTTCCCATATTTACGAACTTATAGTCATTTTTCATCGTTTTCAGACGCACATTCACACGAAGATGTCTGTTTTGGACGTTAAGACTCGTGTTTTACAATATGGACTAAATTCATTAAAATGTTATCTATTGAAGCTTAAATATTCTTATTAGCTAATTTTATGTTCTATTTTAGTAGTTAATGATTTCATTAGCCATTAATTCTTACACTTAGATGATCTCATGGTTTATTATTTTAGAGGCTTATGTCATTGCTTATGTTGTCAATTGATTATGTTATGGCTTATGTCATTATTTGCTTATGTCATTGCTTATATCATCTATTGTATATGTATATTTATTCTTATGTATTCATATACTTTACACATATGTTATGTATATACTTATACTTCTAATATACTAATATATATACTTGCGTACTTATACGTGCATTAGTACATATACCTATATGTGCATACGGTTACATACGTATTTTTGTATGCCTAATGTTCCATCTTAAGAAAGTTTCACAAATTTTATATTTTTACACTTCAAGAGCTTATTTGGCAAGGCATATGTATGTCTAGTTAGTATATACCTCTTTTTAGGTTATGTACATAAAGGATACTTATGTATAAAGGTCTTCATACATGTATTTATCAAGTGTATTCCTATATTCACATGCTTAAGCATATATATATACATGTGTTCTTCTTCCATTTGCTAAGGATTTCCTACACTTTTAAGCATAAATATGGAGCTTCCACTCTCAACAACACATATGCACATATCACATTAGCTTCCTATACTAACCTAACTTATTCATCTAACTACTAAATAAGATAGAAAAATACATAATAACATACCTTTTTGTTTTTGACTTATTATAGTAAGAATTGTGAAAGTGTAGAAATAAGGGAGCAAGGGGGTTACGGTTTGGTAAAGGGGAGAAAAGAGTTTTTTTTTGTGTTGTTTTGTATTTTAAAAGAATGAAGACAAGTGGAGTCTATGATGGGAGGAAGTGGACGGCAAAGGAGGGGTAGAATTGAAAAAAAAAAATGAGTAGAAAGTTAAAGAAAATGAAGGAATTCTCTAGATGATAATAATATTTTGTTGACTTTTCATTATGTAGACTTAGTCAACCTTTGACTTGGTCAACATCTTAGTCAACATTTGATGTAGTCAACTCCTTAAGCTTACATGTAATCTAAGTGTACATAATGAAGTAATTAGGGAAAATTAGGAAGAAAATTAAGGAAATGAAAAGAAATATGAGGTTTATTGAAATGATTAGTAAGAATAGGTAATGAGATCTTTTTTTAGATGTTTATATCCTATATACATCATTTGGTAGGTTGCTTAATATAACTATCATGAAAAATATTATTTAGGGTACTAATACTTACTTAGATGTAGTATAATCATCAACTAAGCTCTTAACTCTATATAATACTAACCTCGTTATATAATTGGAAGATGGATGTAATCTATAATGTAATATCCTAGTTCCCAAAGAATTACTTTAGTATTATATATATTTAAGAATGATTGAAAGTTATCTTTAATCTTTTATTAATAATTTGGTAAAATACTAAGGATATATTATCAATTAAGATTTTATAGTAAGTTATGATGAATTAGTATTTTTATACCCTTAAAGTTATAGTTTTAGGATTTTTATCACTTTCAGATGTAATCTTTAGTGTTTAGATACATTTAGGGTATAATAGTTTTATATGCGATTGAATTTTCGATTATTATCTTAGGGTTTTTATCTTAATTAGTCTTGTCAACTCTTAGGAATATTTAACATACTTGAGTTTACTTTAGATGTTAGGTCGAAAAATTTAGGGGTTTACAATTGATGGGAAAAATCTCCTTAAGAACTTTAATGAAAGATTAGCCCAGGTGGCGATAGACTCTTGTGGCAGTAAATAAAACAAAGCTCTAGCTTTATCCTTCAATGAAAAGGGAAAGAGCTATAATCTGATAACCTCATTTATCACATTGTTCATCTTCACTATATTACAGTATTGAAGGAATCCTGCAATATGCTCGTCAGGACTTTCATTGGGATATCTTCCAAAATGATTCGTCTGAACAATTTGAATAAGGGATGGCTTCAACTCAAAGTTGTTAGCTTGAATAGTAGGCCTCCTTATAGCTAAACCCATCACTGTGGGTACTGTATAATCTCGTAGTGCTCACGGAACTCCTTGTATCTGATTATTACCCTCATTACCTACCATCTCATCTATTCTTCTTCTATTCTCTCGCCTCAACTGATGTAAAGTGCGCTCCATTTTTGAATCTAGTGGTAAAATTTCAACACTTTTACTCTTACGCATAAAACATTAGCAAAGAAGAGCAAAAATAACATACGTCATCAAGTATGGCTAAATTACCAACATAACTAAAATGTTTAATATTTTCAGTCCTCAGAAATGGTGTTAAAAACTTAATTAGCTTGAACTATATATAAAAATAAATCGCGAATACTCCAGCAAGTATACAACATCGAAGTCAAGTAATATAGAGAAAGTAAGGTGGTTGATCCCTTGAGGACTAAGAAATTACTAATCCTATACTAGTTCTTATCAATATTTAGGCAATCAAAATTAAATTAATTAATCTAATTATTGCTCGAAAACTATTGAAAAGAAAATAACTATGAAAAATCTAAAATTAAGCAATTAATTGAGAATTGTGGGAAAACAGAATCCACCCTAAATTATACAAATCAAATTGTTATCATATTATATAGATTAATAGATATATGATCATTCAAGTGAAATTATTATACTTTAAAACTTAAGGATTTATACCCCTAGTTAATCAGTGAACTTCCACATCTTCAAATTAATAGTGGACTCTAAATTATAATCATATATCTCCTGATACTATGGTTATCTAATGTCTCCCTAATGTCTTAGTCAATAATCAATCGCCAAATATCGCATTAATCTCTAGATAATTTCTAATTAATTCAATTAATTCTACTTCCACATTGATTAATCAAATGAACTAAGAATTTCTAACAAACCCTAGTCAACTCTCGTATCATTAGGGTTTCTAACAATTATAATCAATTGAATAATTATAATCGAAATCATAAAAATTGCAATCATGAATCATCCATATCTCTCTTAATCTTATACATGAATACAATCATCATCTTAACTATCTAGGGTTTAATCAATTCTCATAAATAAATTTAGTTAGCTATAGATTTGAAAACAGAAACACAAATATTAATTGAAATTGCAAGGAAA
Organism: Lumnitzera littorea; assembly: GCA_024138015.1. Lineage (NCBI taxonomy): Eukaryota > Viridiplantae > Streptophyta > Magnoliopsida > Myrtales > Combretaceae > Lumnitzera > Lumnitzera littorea. The sequence continues at coordinate 104,096,675 of JAMXBB010000009.1, read as the reverse complement.
TTTATAATTGAAAGCATAAGTAATTCACATAATTTCATAAGAATAATTGAAACAGATGTCACCAATTTTGTATTGGAAAGAAATAATCTTCAATTGCAACTTCAATCTTGGTCTCCACGACAAAAGCAAAATCTCAATGAGCAAAGCGCTTCTCTCGAAGAATTCTTCAAAAACTATCTAAAACTATTCTACGACTCTCGACGTCAAAGGAAAAAGTATCTAAAAATCTCTTAAACGATGAAACATAAGTTATTTATATGAAAAATTAGGGTTAGCTCACATGAAGTTTCTTTTTTTATGAAGGCTAGCGATGTAAGTGTAAGGCCGGCTTTTAGGCCAGTGGCATAATCATCCAAGGTTAGTGTGGTAGCCAACAAAGGCTGCCGGTGCAAGTTGTAAGTTGTAAGCTAGTTGATAGGCTGGTTGTCTTTAATTCTAATTTGTATGTATTGATCCAAACTTCATTTATTTGCTTAAAATTCCCCTAAATCATCCATAATTCCACTCTTAAATCCTCTAATTCTTAAAATATCTAAATGAAAATAATTAAGTACTAATTCTTAATGATTTCTATAAAATCTATAATAATTCTATCTTAATTTACACTATAAGATATGAAAAATATGCTTTTATCATACTTTCTTATTTTTTAAATAGTGGAACATTTGGTATGAGAGATCAGATCCTAGCGGTGGCGTTAGAAGAGTAGATGTAGGAACAAGGTCGAAGTGATATATGTTCTCGTGTTCAAGCTCTTCCTAAATCTAATCTCTTTATTTTATATTGTTATTGTTTCTATATTTTACTTGCAAAAATAGAAAGCACTTAGAAATTCTTAATCATTATAGTAAGTAATCAAGGGGATTCTAAATTGAAAAAGTTCTAAATCAATTCCCTCTTACTGCTTAAGAGGGACAACAATTGGTAGCGGAGTTTATTTCTCTTATCAATTTTAAAAGATAGATCCTATAATGGCTAAAAATTTGCAATCTATGCAAATTTCTCGGGCTCCCTATTTTGATGGATTTAACTTTTCTCATTGGAATTATAGGATGAAGACATTTATCTAAGCTGTTGATTATGAAGCTTAGGGAGTGATTAAAAATAGAGATTATGATTTAACCTATCCATTAATTAATGATTAAGAAAAGAAGTAGGATTCAATTAATAAGATAGCTAAACATCTATTGATAAGTATAATATTACTATCTGAATTTAATCTTATGTCTACTTGTAGTATTGCAAAGACTATTAGGACAAGCTAATAGAGATACAAAAAGGCATAAAAATTGTTCAAGAAATAAGCATTAACATTCTTTTGTAGGAATATGAGTGCTTTCAATTCTAACTAGGGGAAAAGATCAAAAGGGTTTTCAATTGCTTTGCCACTATTTCTAATTAGCTAGCTTTTCTTAGAAAGACTTTTTATAACTAGGATTAGGTCAGGAAGATATAGAGAATCTTACCAAGAGCTTGAGATACCAAGAAGATAGCCATTGAAAAAGCACGTGATCTCTCAAGACTTATACTTAATGAGCTTAGATATAAACTGATGTCATATGAATTTGATTTGCTACATGCTATTGAAATTGACAGCAAAAAGAAGGCTATAGTATTCAAAGCTAAGGCTAATGAAGAGAAATTAGACATTGATGTATCTAGTGATGAAGAAGAGTTCAAGGAGACTCAATCTTGTATTAAGAAAGAAAGGTAAAAAAATTGTTGACACTAAAAAATCTAACTTATCTTGTGAAAAGAATGATGCAGGGAAGCTTTATTAGCTAAAAGAAGAAACAAAGGAGAAGAAGAAAGAAGAGAAGGAACTTCAATGTTATGAATGTAAGAAACAAGATCACATTAAATATGAGTGTTCTATGTTGCTAAAAAAGCTTGAGAAGTTCAAGAAAAGTGAGAACAAGAAAAAGGTAATGATGGCTATATGGAATGATTAAGATGAATCTAATAGTGATGTAAAAGAAACCATAGAAGAAGAAGAAGATGAAGAGGAGGAGGAATAGGAATAAAACCAATGCTTGATCGCAAATCCGAAGGTATGTTCTAATTTAGATAGTAATTATTCTAAAAATAGTGATTTATATGATGAAATGCAAAGATTGTTAGAAGTATTAGTTAAAACTCGACAAATGAACTTTAAATTGAACTAAGAAAATGTAGCCTTAAAGAATGAAAAAGAAGTGCAAAGTTAGACTAATAAGTTATTGATCAATGAGAATACATACTAAAGAATGATAATGAAAATGAAAATTTGCAAGTTGAAAAAGAAGCACTAGTAAATGAGAACCAAATCTTAAAGGAAGAGAAAGATTTGAAATATTAGAGTTGATGATTTATCTAAATCTATTAAGAGCACATTTATCAAGTTCAATGAAAGTGAAGGGAAGTTAAAGATGTTGATAGCAAGCTAAAGAGTTAGTGGCTCCAAATAAAGAATTGGATTTGAAGGACAAACATCAAGGAGTTCTTCAAAGACAATATTTATCAAAGTAAGAAATGTTGTACGATTAGATAATGCACAAGAAAGTACAAATGAGCAACTTAGAAGCTTTGTTGCTTAGTCCAGGAGATACCCAAACCAAGTTAGAAGGTATTCTTATCAACTTAGAAAGTACAGTAAGCATGATAGAAATTATCAACTAATTCAAAAGAGGTACAATTATGTATCTCTATACTCTTGCTTGATTTGTAATAAGGTTGGAGACATAGAAAAATGTTGCTACTATAAAATTTATAAGCTCAGTAAGGATTAAGTAAAGAAAATTAATATTATAAGCTTGATATCTAGTAAACCCAGGCTTTGTGGGGTTCGTAAAGATACTTAATCTTTTTGTGGTGACTGTAGGAATAATAAGCTAAGTTTAAAGGAACCTTGTTACTTAATAGTGGATGTATTAAGCATACAACAAGATATGCTTCTATGTTCTTGACTCTAGAATAGGGAGAAAAAGATTATGCAACATTTCATGATAGTGATAAAGGAAAAACATTTGGCTTTGGTAATATTGGTAACTCTCCTTATTGTATTGAAAATATTTTGCTTGTAAAAGGACTAAAACATAACTTATTGAGTATTAGTCAACTGTGAGATAAAGGCCACAAAGTTGTTTTTGAGAAAAATAAGTGTGTTGCATTTGATAAAGTTTTTGAGAGGAAGTTGTTTAAAGGGCACAGAAAAAGTAATATTTATGTGATTAAACCATTATATATCTTTGTTAAACTTTGCTTGTTAATTATGTTTAATAGTACATTCTTGTGGCACAAAAGACTTAGGCATGTGAGTTTCTCTCAACTAAAGAAATTTTCTAAAAATAATGTGATAAGTGGATTGCCTAAAATCAGTGATAATGATCATTTGAGTTGTTGATCTTATGCTAAGAGTAAGTTAGTATCAACTGCTCATAAGAGTAGAAATATAATTTCAACTAATAGACTTCTTAAATTATTGCATCTAGATTTGTTTAGACCTATATGAACTCTAAGTTTAGGAGAAATCAAGTATAGACTTGTAATTATTGATGAATTTTCAAGATTTGCATAAGTGTTTTTTTTATAACATGAGAGTAGTGCATTTAAAGCTTTTAAAAGTTTTGCTAAAAAAATACAAAATGAAAAAGGCTACTATATTAATAGTGTAAGATTAGAACATGGTAAAGAGTTTGGCAACCATGAATTTGTTGCATTATGTGATCAAGATGGTATTAATCATAACTTCTTAGTCCTTTATACTCTACAATAAAATGGAATTGTAGAAAGAAAGAATAGAACTATACAGGAAACGGCTAGGACTATGCTAAATGATAGTAGAATAGCTAAAACTTTTGTGTAGAAGCCATTTCAACTACATGCTATATAACTAACAGAGTTTATATTAGACCGTTAACTAAAATGATTGCATATGAGCTATATAAATGAAGAAAACCTACTTCTTAATATTTTCATACTTTTAGTTGTAAATGTTTTATGAAAAAGTCAAATGCTAATCTTCGTAAGTTTGATGAATGAGTAGACAAAGAAATTTTCTTAGGTTATTCATTGAATAGCAAAGTATACAAAATATATAATGAATCAATAAAAGTTATTGAATAATCTATTAATGTTAACTTTATTAAAGATTTGATAATGTTCTTAATGAGGATGATGTTGTTCCTGAGAAAAAGAAGAGTCCTCATGACTTAGAAGTTAAACAAGAAAGTATTGGTACTTAACCAGAAGCTATTATGCCAAACTTAGAAGGTATAATAGAGAACTTATAAGGTACCATAAGAAAATTATAAAGTTCAATAGAAAACTAACAAAGTAACATGGAACCTTCTACAAGTCTAAATGCTAATCCAAATGTTTCAAAATTTTGAAGATTCAAGCCCTTACATCTACAAAAACTCATCATTGGTGATGTACATAGTGCTATTAGAACCAAATCCAGTTACAAGGATATGAAAAATTACTTTGCTATGATTTTTGAATTTGAACCTAATAATATTGATAAGGCATTACAGGATAGCAATTGGATTAATGCTATGCAAGAGGAGTTAACTCAATTTTAGAAAAAATTGGTTTGGAATTTAGTACCTAGACCACAATAAGTGTTAGGAGAAGGAAGGGGACAATTGCGTAACATTATTTATGAGGTATGAAGCCTTTTGTAAGAAGTGAATGAAAGTTGAAGAAAGGTACAGTGGACGATTATTCTAGGGAGTCTTAGTTTGAATTTAGATTGAAAATCTATTGTAAGACTAAATTTTTCAATTAAACAAAGCAAGATTAGTAGCTAAAGGACATTCTTAAGAAAAAGGCATATATTATGATAAGACTTATGCTCCAAAAGTTAGGTTAGAAGTAAATTGTTTACTACTTGCTTTTTCTTGCTTAAAAAAATTTCAAGTTATTTTAGATGGATGTTAAGAGTAATTTCTTGAATGGCTATATAAAAGAGGAGCTATTTGTTGTACAACCCCTAGAATTGAAGATCCATTTAAGGAAGATCATGTGTACAAGCTCAAAAAGGCATTGTATGGACTTACGTGCTTGGTATGAAAGATTGAGTGAATATCTAATTAAAAATTACTTCATAAGAGGTAAAGTAGATACTACATTATTTTTAAAACACTATGGTAATGATATGTTAGTTGTATAGATTTATGTGGATGATATAATATTTGGTGCTAATAATAAAAAATATTGCAAAGAATTTTTTGAGCTAATGTAGGTTGAATTTAAAATGCCCTTAATGAGAGAACTCACTTTCTTCCTTGGGCTTCAAACTAAGTAAAGTAATCAAAGGATATTTGTGCATAAAAAAAAGTACATGAATCAAATTGAAAAAGTTTGGTTTTGATAAGGTCAAGAGTATTATAACACTTATGTCTACATCTACTAGGTTAGATATAAACTTAAGTGGTAAGAAGGTAAATAAGAAACTTTATAGAAACTTAATAGGATCTCTTTTGTATTTAATTGTATCGAGACTAGATATCCTATTCAATATCTATATTTGTGCTAGATTTTAAAGTAATCCAACTGAGATATATTTAGCTGCATTTTATATAAATTTGCATGAGGAAGGCAAGAATTCAATTAGGACAAAAGTTGGAGGTATTGATATTGTGATTAGTAAGGCTAATATCACTAAATGTCTTAGTTTAATATTTGTTGAGAGAGATGCTAATTTGAGAAGGGAATAGATTTACTTAGATTTGACAAATGGTATAAAACTTCTTTGTTATGAAAATCCTTGGATAATGTAGTTCACTTTAGAGGTTAAACTAGTTTACAAGGTTATAACTAGTTATTTACTACCTAAGAAAGGTAGCTTAACTTCTATCATGAGAGAAGATGCAAATGTAGTAAGATCTCTAATGAAAAAAGAACCAATAGATCTAACTTCTTCTATGATCAAACGCATGTTAAGGAACAAGCATGGGATGCCTTATGAATCTATCATAAAGAAATTGTTGGAGTTGGAGAGATTATGTTGCATCATATGAGTACTGAGGTATATGAGAAAATCTAGTTTGCTTAGGAAGCATGAGACTTTATTCATCTTGATAATAAGGAGAACAACTTTAAATTTGAAAAACTTCTAACATTACCTAAAGGGGAGATAATGAGATTAGATGAATAAGCTATTGAATAGGAGCTAAGGAAATCTAAAGGGAAAGCTTCATTAACGAAGAGGCTTCACTTAAAAAGAAGCAAAAGTTTATGCCCATGGCTAGCGATAAACTGTAGATTAGGCAACCATCTAAATTGGGTGTTCTAATTAAAGCTATTGTTAGACAAGATATAGCTGAGAATGAAGTTGCTGTAGAGGAAGAAGGAGTGAAGACTAGGATTGAAGGTATCCCTATAGAAGCTAAAGAGGATCTTCTACAAATCCTTAAGCAACATATCACAAACTCTATACAGGTTGGTTTTGAAACCATTACAAGCTTTTATCATAGGAAATTCAGGCTAAAACTATAGGTTTGGCAAATATCTTAGAGTTCAACACAGCTACCTAGCAAATTGAAGGTGTTATGCTCAAGAAGGAGGGATAACTCTTAGTATTTGACAAACTCAAGAGCTTAAGGTTTCATATCTAACAAATGAATTTAAGAGTAGAAATTATGGATATCATTCTTCAACAAATTTATTCTATCATTGTGAGACCTCTTGATGTCCCTCTTATTATTATTCAACCACCACCTTCCCGATTTCATTAAATAAGTCTAACCTCAAGCCAAATAACCTTTCCTACCTCACATCATAACTCACCATCTATTTAGACATTATCAACTTCTATTCATATCTAGTGTTTAGGTTAATCTTCACTATTTCTATACTTTTGACTGTTGTCATGGTTAACATTTTATGTTTTGTTCATATTTTTTGGTTGTAATGAACTATGCTATGTTAATATTAATTTCTTTCATGTATTGATGATCTTTTTTTTTACCTTCTTTATTTGTTGATAACAAAAAAGGGGGAGAAATGGGCTAACCATTCATACATAAAAATATTTTATTGAATATAGTTAAGTATAAAGTTAGAAGTTAAATGTTGAACAGTAGATGTTTGTAATTTTTTTTCTAATTTTTTTCTTCGATTATGTAAAATATTTTTCAAAAATGTTTTGTTACCATAAAAAAAGGGAGAGAATGTTAAGTTTTCTTAAGCAACATTTTTGGATGATAACAAATATTAAAGTTGTCTAACAAAATTTCTAAGTTAAATATTTCTAGAATAAAAGTTAGAAGTTGTACCTTACAATTGAGTACATCAAAACATGTCTCATTTATTATTTATGCTCGATCGCTCCTTTAGGATAATATACTATCAATTTTGCATGGTGTTAGGTCTAATCAATTGTTGGCCTAAGCCTAATAAATAGACCCTTTACACTTAACCCTAGAGTAGAAGCAATCAATGTCTCCTTTCGATCATTCAATAGAAATTTCAAGAAAGGTAATCTCTATCTTCTCTCTATTGTATATTTCTTTTACTAATTCAAACTATTAAGAAAAAATTTATAAGGTGATGCTTAGTAATGGTGTAATGTTGCGATATTAACAAAGAAGGAATAAGGGTTTCGGTTGAATCGAGATAGTCAATCTTCACAAAGATAAAGTCCACTTTTGGGTTGTAAACTACTTATTTTTCTTTATTTTATTACAATCTATTTAAACTAATTACAGGTTGAATAGATTTTCCCACTTAGTATATTTTGTTATAATGTTTACAATAATGTTTGAACATATGATTATTAATTATTTATATTTTCATCCTCCCATTTTGACTTTTTTACTTATTGATTGTATTTATTGGTTATGAATCACCCTATGGTTGTAAAAATTTCTCTACTTCTTTAAAACAATCTTATCCTTAAAGTTAAAGTTGAAGTTGAAGTGGGCTTGATTAAGACACCAAACACAATCTAATAGCCTCATCATAGTTCCTATTGCATATATATTTTGCTTGACCCCTTGTTTAAAAGGTATTATCTAATGTTTGCTAATATGTTATGGTATATAGTGCCATTTTTTATCCCTTATGCAAGTTACCTTAGGATTATAAGTCTATGTCTCTTAGTTGCTTGTCATGGTCTTTATTTAAAACTGATTGTATCTTAAAAAATTAAAGAAAAATGGTAATAATGACTTAGGAAATAGAAGCAAATGCCAGTTACCCATATGTTTATATATGTTGGTAATAGGCAGTAATGTGTATAAGTGTACTCTCTAAGCCAAAATAAAATGTGGAATTTGAAAATAGCTAATGGAAGTTATAAATGGATAACCATTGTATAAAGCTTGTTTCACTCGCTATGCCTTATAGGACTATGTGGAATCCCATTTTTTCTCTTAAAAATAGCTAATGGCAACTCAAAAGGACCAATAATAGTATGAGGCTTGTAATTCTTCATATGTCTTGCAAGTTTATAAGTCCATGTACCTTCTTATATATGATTGTTCCTTAAAGAAAATGCCTTAAATTATCACTCAATATAGCAATGACAAAGGAATTTCCAATTCTTGAAGATAGCTACCAAATTCTTGTTAAATAATAATTTTTGAGAAACAATAATTTTCCTCTTAAACTACTATTTTGAATGCAAAAATGACCACTCATGGCTATATTTGAGTACCATATGCAATACTAGTTACTAAGCTACTTTTGTTTCTTAGTGTTGTACCCATTTTATCATTCTGATTACAGTTATTTACTACCTTAAGTGAAGAAACCCCTTAATATGTAAGGCCCTCTTGTGTATCCTTAAAAGTGTTTTCATTATTAGTGTTATGAATATATTTGAAAATTGATTCTTGTATTGTATCTCTAGCTTTGTACATATTTGCTTCATTAGCATTCAATAAGTAGATATATGCAAATTCTAATTGGTCTTCAACATTATATTTAGGCAGAAACAATTGTAGTATGCTATTCATTATTTGTAAAGTTTGGTAAAACAAAGAGGCTATGGGATTCTTATATATAAGTGCTATGATGTACTAAAAATAAGAGATAGGAAAAATCGATTGTGTTGATGATTGATTAGGTATGTAAACCTAATTAAGTATATGGTGATATTTAATAAATCCAAATTTAATCATGAGCTTTTTAACAAATGCATCCCAAATTAAAAGTTGGTTTCGTTATTGTATCCATATATCACATTGATATGCCTCTCCCCTCATACAAAGAAAGCCAGTTAAATGTAATGTTGTTCCTTGATGTTAAGGAAGTTAAAGAAAAGTTCTATCTTTAGTATCCATTCAAATGGATTATCACAACAAAATTTAGGAATGATTAATCTTATTACACTATGTTTTTATACAAAAAATGAAGACTATTAAATCTTGAAAAGGATCTTGAAAGGTGTTGGTTGTTTTAACTATATTTAGCCTAGAATTTAGTAATTCTATAGAAAATTTTTATTACTCATAATGTTTTTTATGCCTTTTTAGATGATGGCTAGAATAGAGATTATCTTTCTTACATCCATGGTAATGTGAAGAAGAACAAGAGCATCAAATGTTAGGGCCAAACTTAAATTACTAGCCTAATCCCACTAAATAGACCCATTTACGATTTCCCTTAGAGCATAAGCAATCAATGCTTCCTTTCTATTAATCAATACTAAAACTTCAAGAAAGGTAACCTCTCTCTTTCCTTTATCATATTTTCCTTTACTAATTCATACTGCAAAGAAAAGATCTATATATTGTATCTCAATCTTTTACGCTTATGTGTGATTTAGAAGATAAAGTGATAATCGCTAATGGTGGAATGTCATGAGATAAATGGAGAAGGAACAAAGGTTTTAGCTTATTTGAGATGGACAATTTTTGCATAGACCAAGTCTACTTTTGGTTTATAAATTACCTACCTTTCTTTACTTTGTTACAATCTATTTATATTGAAGATAAATGGTTGTTGTGTATTCAACAAATTTTCCACTCAACATATTTTGTTCTAGTAATAATAACTAATGTTTGAACACATGATTATTACTTAGTTACATTGTCTGTCTCCCATTTTGACTCTTGATGATTGTATCTAGTGGTTGTGAATCATCCTATGGTTGTAACAATTTCTTTGCTCCTTTAAAGCAACCTTATCCTTAAGGATGAAGTTGAAATATGCTTGATTAGACACCAAACACAATCTAATAGCCTTGTTATTGTCCTTGTCGCATATACATTCTACTTGACCCCTTGTTCAAAAGGTATTATCTAATTGTCAATAATGTATGGTGGTTAATTTTGTCATATGTTATCCCTTCTGTGAGTTATTTAGGGACTATAAGTCTTGTTTCTTGGTTGCCTACCGTATCCCTCTTCTAAGTTGATTGTGTCTTAGAAAAGTGAAGGAAAATGGTAGTGATGACTTAAGAAATAGAATATATGCCAGTTGCCCATATGTTTGTATATGTTCATAATAGGCGATAATGTGTATAATTGAACTCCTTGAAACAAAATAAAATGTGAAATCCCATTTTCTCTCCTAAAAATAGCTAAGAGCAGCTCAAATGGACCAACAATAATGTGAGGCTTGTTCTGCTCCTAATGCCTTGTAGGACTATGAGTCCATGTACATTCCTATAAATGATTATTCCTTAAAGAAAATGTCCCAAATTGTCGGTCAACATCCTGTAATGACAAAGGAACTTTCAACTCATGAAGATAATTACGCAATTCTTGTTGAATAACATATTTGTAGGTATAATATTTGGAAAATGAAAAATTTCCTCATGAGCTATTTTTTTAATAAAAAAAATGACTACTCATGGTTGTATTTAAGTATACTTTATGAAACTAGTTATTAGAAGACTTTTGTTTATTAGTGTTGTATCTAATTTGTTGTCCTAATTATGGTCATTGACTACCTTAAGTAAAGGAACCCATGATTATGTATGATTTTTATGCTATCCTATCTTTATTCCTAATGATATGAATATCTTTCAAAACTGATTTTTGTATTGCATCTCTAGGTTTGTACTTATTTGCTTCACTAGCATTCAGTATACAGATGTATGCAAATTCTAATTGGTCTTGATCATTACATTTAGGAAAAAAAAAAAGCAATTGTGGTATGTTATTTATTGTTTGTAAAGTCTAGCGAAGCAAAGGAATAATGGCATTCTTATATATATATTGGTGTATGTATTAAAAAAAATGAGTAAGGAAAATCGGAACGTGTTGATGGTTGATTAGGTATATAAACGTGATCAAGTATATAGTGATATTCAAAAGATTCAAATTTGATCATGAGCTTTTTGACAAATACATCCCAAATTGAAAATTAGTTCCATCCATGTATACAAGTGCTTTCTATCTCATAGTAAAGAAAGCTAATTGAATGTAATGTTACTCATAGATGTTATGGAAGTCAAAGAGAAGTTTTATTTGAGTGTCCATTCAAATGGATCATCACTAAAAGTTTAGGAATGTCTTTTATTTTACTATGCTTTTGTGTACAAAATGAAAACATAATTGAATCTTGGAAAGGATCTTAGAAGTTGTTGGTCATTCTAATTGTATTAAGCATAGAATTTAGTAATTTTAAAGGAAAATTTGCATTACTCACAATGTTTTTGATATCTTCGTAGATAATGGTGGTGAAGCAACCCAAAATTAAGGGTGAAAGTGATCAAATAATAAAAGAAAATGCAAGTAAGCGAGTCTAGAAAAATGAATTAAATTTTTCAAGAAAATAATTTTTATTTAAAACCAATACAGTTAAGAAGTATACTATTGACTAGTATTACTGTACCTTAGTTCCAATATAGTTAATACCAATTGTTTACTTCAAACTATAGTTAATTTAACATAGTATATTTATTACTAGTATTTTATTTATTACTTGCAAAGTCCAGCCATTTTTAATTATATTATATGTAAAGTTGTAATTATTCTATTTTCTACTAATACGACTTCTTTCCTTCGTTTTGCCCTTATTCTTTAGAAATTCGTTCCATTATTTCATATCATTCCGCGCTTCTATAAAAGCTTGTCTTGATTTTGGGGAAACACAAACAAAAAGACCCCTAGTTAAATTTCTTTTAGCCACCCCCCAGCTTCAATGTACTCCCTATCTGCTCACTCTCCCTATAATTTTATTGGTTGCTTTTGTCTTTAATCTTCTCTGCCCTAAAAAAATTCTCTCTCTCTATGGATTTTTTCACCCACAAACACCGCACGCACTGACCCCTTAATCTTCTCGCTCCATATCACGAATTTCATTTTTATGCTTTCTTCTTCTCATCTTCCTCGACTACTCTCCCTAATTTTCCTCTCTCTTGTTTTAACCACCGCCACGGCCGAGCCCTGTTCCATTTAATAGATTTTTCGTCGGAGTATATTCCGAAACAAGAATGCCAAGCTTTTGAACTCGGCTTCAGTTCATAGGTTCCCGCGACCTTTGTTGCGCTGAATCTTGAGCTTTGCGTTTTAGTTCAACCAACTGGATGCCGGGAATTTCGTTAACTCAGTCCAACTTAACGAGTATAAGGATGGCACATTCTCTCTTCCATTCTTCATCTTTGTTGGTTGAAGGAGATGAAGCATGGTGCTCTGTTTTTGTTTAATTTTTGGTCCTCTCTCTGGCAACGTTGCAGCTTTGTCATCTAAACTTTTCAATGCGACTTGCATTTCTTTTCTTTCTCTCCACGTCGACTCCTTTCCTGGTTAGTAACCTACTCGGTTCATAAAATGCGCTTATATCCCTTTCATGTGTTTTAATTCTTTGCCGTGTTTTCATGGTATCTCCGGGGCGCTTTGGTCCAAGCTGAACTGTCACATCTCGACTCTCTCGTTCAGTTAGCAAGCTGCCTTGAGACCCCATCGCAAAGTCCACCGTACTGCAAAGTCATCACATTCTCATCATTTGTGGATCACTACCTTGTTTCTCATTTTAATTCATGGTGAGTAATGGTATCCTAGGAATCGCTGATTAACTCGGTTTCATTTCTTCCATTACCGTGAAAAGTATATGTTTTGTCGCTGCCGTCCATCTTCCATTTACTAACATATGGTTTTTTTGATGATTTCCAACTCACAATCCTTTTCTGTTTTATCAATTCTATGGCATATATAGAAATGCTGCGAGTTTACTTAATAAGCCGTATGAAATATAATAACCATAATAGTATACATGGGTGAGGTTTAATCTTTCGCTGAGTTATTTTCTTTGTTTCACCGCTAAAGGTGACTCTGACTTTAATATCGCACGGCTTCCCACCCTGTTATAAGTATGTGCTCATTGTTTCACTTGCTGAAGTGATGAACATGCTTTTAACATTTTTACATATTTTATTATTAGGGTGCAATAATGTAGAATGGATTGAGAAGTTACCAATAATTTGAGGTATCGTTTAATCATATTCCAACTTTAATATATAAACAACATGTTTTATTACTTTGTTCTACAATATTGGTACCTCAATGGAAAAGGAGGATTTATTGTTATTATTTACTATTTCCGATTCCATAAGCCATTTTCCTATTTCTATTATATTCAATTATCTTAGCTTATTTAATGACAATGCACCCCATTTTTATAAGCCCTTGTAACCAATAACTATACGATATTTATTTGTTTATATATTTTTACCAAAAGTTAGATGAAAGCTAATATATATATTCTCTCTTATACATTTAATGATATCGAGTACTTCTTGTTGATTACAATAATAATAATGTTACTTATGATTAAGTTAGAACCCCTTTAAGGACTGAATTGGTCCAACATATCCTAAACTAATTGGGATCCTCTCAATCGGTTTACTCATCATTGAATCGATTTGACCAATTTTACACAGGACATAAAATTAATAAAATTAGCTATAGTAATAAATAGTAAATTAATAAAAGATTTATGAATGATAATTGGATAAAGACTCATTTAGTAACCATCCAAAAGTTAATACATACTTGTTTATAATCTCAAATAGATTATTATTGGATATTGAGTTCCTCTTTTGATGTGTGGTTAAACCTAATTGGTATAGGACTTAAAGTTGTAAAGTTTTAGTTAAATGTCGAGAAACTATCCTAGGTACGCAGTGCTTAATTGTTTGCTTATACTTGTTAGGACTTAGTAAGCAAATCAAATTAATTTATGTTTGGTATAATTAAATTTGGTTACTGGATGTGTTGGACTCGTTCACTCTAGAGGCCTACAATAATAAATACATAGAGGTGCAACTGCTAATCACATATGAAGATTTCTTAGTGGATTTTTATGTGGGATGATGTAACAATAAAACTAGGTTTTATGGTCTTTGAACTCTGGACTTAAGCGTAAGAGACTTAAAGAAAGACCTATATTAATATCCACTTATGTATGTAGTCAAAGATTATGATGTGGTGAGATCATAAGTACCCCTTTATTGGTTGTTGGCCTAAATTAAAAATAATAAATCTATTGCTTGCTTTATCCTTGATGTAATTTGTATTATTTGCATGTGTATAACTTGACTTGACATGGTATTCGTATATGCTAGTGCATTTGTGTTGGGCTTCGACTCATTCTCTTATTTTTATAGCTAAAGGTTGTTTTGATAAGTTTATGACAAGTATGGAGATTGTTATCTTGGGTTTGGGAAAGAGAGGTAATTAGTTCTATATGTTATAAAAAATTAAGATCTAGTTATGTAAGCATGTCTTTAGTTAGAGTAACTTGCCTGTGAGTCATTCAAATTGATGTGCTTGGAGAATTGCTATTTTAAATACTTGATAAGTAGTTATTACAAGTAATTTTGGAGATTGTAGTTAGTCTTATAGCCTTAACGTGTCATTAAAAAGGTAAAGATACATGATAGATTGTGGCATCCTTAGGTTTTGGGGTATTATAGGTAGAATAGATAATATCTTTCTTAAATCCATCGCAATAGTGAGGAAGAATGAGAGACACAAATGTTAAGGCCAAACTTTAGTTATTGGCCTATTCCCTCTAAACGGACCCTCTATGCTTAACCTTAGAGTAGAAGTAATTAACGTCTCATTCTATCAATCCGTAGAAACTTCGAGAAAGGTAATCTATCTCTTATTTCTATTGTACTTTCCTTCTACTAATTCACTTTGGTATTAAATAGATTTGTACATGATATCTCATTCTATTATGCTTATGTGTGATTTGCAATGTAAAGTGATGGTTGTTAATGATGGAAAGTTGTGGGATTAATGAAGAAGGAATAAGGGTTTTGGCTAATTCAAGATAGACCATCTCCAAAGGGCTAAGTCTACTTTTGGGTTGTCAAGTTCCTACTTTTCTTTACTTTGTTATGATCTATCTATATTGATAACAAATAGTTATTACAGGCCTAATAGATTTTCTCTCTCAATATATTTTGTTATGGTGTTTACAACTAAGGAGAAATATAAATTTAGGACTTAACCTTTTGCACATTTTTTATTTAAGTCCTAAATGTTTCAAAATTTCTATTCAAGTTCTCTACGTTTACAAAAGTTTTCAAACAAGTCATTTATTAGTCTTTTGTTAACCTTTCTACTAGTGTGATATATGCATTTTCTTATTAGTCCATCGGAAATGTATAAATTTAGGACTTAACCTTTTTTACATTTTTTATTTGAATTCTAAATATTTTAAAATTTTTATTTAAGTCCAAGTCATCTGTCAATTTGCCATTAACTTTTTAGTTAATTATGGTAGGTGGTACTTTTTTATTAGTTCATATATTTTTATTAAATAATTACTATATTAAATGATTAAAAAACTAAAAAAATAATAAGGAAAATAATAATAATTTTGGAAATTTAATAAAATAAATAAAATAATAAAGATATATATACTATATAACATAGTAAATGTATATTTATTATAATTATAATAAAAAAAAAGAGAAAATAACTAGAAAAATAAAAATAATTCATTCTAGTTACCCTTTAGTCTTAAAGTGGTTGAAATAGTCAAAAGAAAGTAGAAGATCACGAATCTAGATACTAAAGTAGGTTGAATCAACCCATCATTAGCTGTGTATTTGAATTAAAATAAAAAAATAGAGTGAAACTTAATTTGGTTTCCAATTGGGGTGGGCAACTACCTAGAGCTAAGTATTTGAATCCAAACTCAATATGGTTTCACTCTAATTTCTCTTTCTTATTATTTTTTTTTTTCAATTAAATTTGAGGGGTGGATGGGCATCCACTTTAATATGTAGATCATGACTCACCACTTCATTTCGATCGTTTTAGCTACCTCATAATCTTAGGGTGGTTGAAACTAATATTTTTTATTTATCTAACTTTTTTTCTTTTTTTTTTTTTAAATTTTATAATTTTATAAAATTTTTGTTTTATTGAAATTACAATAAGTAATGACATTTATTATATTATATATGTATCTATCTTTTTTATTTGACTTTACATTTCTTTATATTTTTTTCTTTTTTATTTGAATTTTCCTTATATTTTTATTGACTTTATTATTTTGTTATTTTTAATTATTTTATTATAGTAATTATATGAAAAAAATATGTGGACTAATAAAAAAGTATCACTTATCATTGTTAACAAAAAAGTTAATGACAAGTTAATTGAGGACCTATTTAAAAACTTTTGCAATTATTGAGAACTCAAATAAAAATTTTGAAATATTTAGGACTCAAATGGAAAATGTATAAAAGATTGAGTCTTACATTTGTGACTTCCCATGGACCAATCATAAAGTGTTATGTGTCATGTGTCATGTGTCATGTTAACGAAAAAGTTAATAACAAACTAACGGAGTACTTATGTGAAATTTTTGTAAACGTTGAGAACTTACATAGAAACCTTAAAACGTTTAGGACTCAAGTAGAAAAAATACAAAATGTTGAGTCCTAAATTTGTACTTCTTCCTATTAACTAATGTTTGAATACATGATTATTACTCATTTATATTTTCTCCCTCTCATTTTGAATCTTTTACTTATTGATTGCTTCTATTAGTTGTTGTGACACATAGTCACTATAACATGGTGCCAATAACTATTCTACATGTGTATTTATATTGAGATTCTATAATTTGAAAGGATGTGCTTTGGAACACCAAATTCACTTATGATATACTCTTTTATAAAACTTGTGACTATTGGCCTTAATGCCTTTTTCAATGGTGTACCTCTACCTACTTAATGCAACACTATGTCTCCATAAGAACCCATATGTATCTTTTGGATAATGAATAAATAAGGTCATTGTAAGAAAAGGCTAAGGAGTTATAAACTATGAAGTGTGAACATGGATACATGGATTGCATCTCCTTGAAGTAAGCCATGAACTTATTTTCTTACAAAGTTGAAAGAGTCATTCCAATCCTAAAGTTCTCTATAAGATCTATAAATTATTTATAGATAACAGTCTATGCAATCATTTGGTTCTATTATATTTTTGTATTCCATTCCAAGTTCATAAAAAATTAGCTTAAGCTTATTAAGGAAAATAGAACAAGTAAAACAAAATTCAAACATGCTTAATTAAAATATTATCATTACAAAATTCTTTAATTATTCAAAGAATTAGATAATTAGTTTCAATGATATATAATGGAGTTGATGCAATTATCTAAGGTAAATATGTAATAAATGGATTTTGAATAAAGGAGAGTACAATTTAATCTTAACTTTTTACTAGTGTTCAATTTAGCCTTAAATGTTTAACTAAGTAATAAATATTATCTTAAATTTATTGCTAAACTAATTATTAAGAAGAACATCTCCACAAAGCGAACTAAGTAATAATCTTTTAAAATAAGGAAATTATCCACTACAGGATTAATGTTTAGAATCTTCTTCATATAAAGGATAAAACCTTTTAGTAATTCAAAGAGCGGATGAACAATATCAACATATCATATAAATATAACTAGAGTTGAAGTCATTACACCATAACCACAATATCATCCTATATGTTTATATCACTTTTATGTAATGTTTATCATCTATTATTGTTAAGTCCTAAAATCAAGAAAATTACAGTCTGTCATGTGTGTCTATATTCTATCGACATGGTAAGCGTCTAGGTTCGACTTATTAGCGTCTTTACATAAATATTAATAATCACATCTTATAAGAACTCAAATAAATTAAAAAGGATGTCTTTAACATCTAAAGACCACAAATATTTTTGAATGATCAACATCTCAACTTCTTTTTATTCAATAAAAATAAATTCAAACATAATTCAATAACATTTGTCTCAAGAAACTAAAATAACAAAACTCAACATCTCATACTAGCCAAACTCCATAATTAACATACTACCAATGAAATTGCAAAAAGAAGTCTCAGGTGACTTCTCATGACCAAAGTAACAAAATAAAAATAAAAACATTGTCTAAGAACTTATAACAACATAGTTTATAACCTTACTCAAACTATAATGTTCCATTTCCATCGTCAAAGTAGTAGTCGTAATAGTCTACAACATCGCCATAATAGTTATATTCACTACAATCCTCATAACCTACTCTTGCATCTAACAATGGAAATTCACAAAGCCTAGTACAGGATAACAATCACATATGTATGATCAATCAAAAATGCATAAGTACACACCTTCACTGGCTCATAAACACTATATGCAACAATCAATAATTTCTTCTCTTTTATTAGATCCATCAAACAATACAGTTTCAATGTCTTAAAACTTGGACTAACTTATGACTTTAGCACACTACACACACACACATACACATACACATACATAAGTATTGGTATTGGGTCCTCTCTAATACCTTAGAAATCAAGAATTACCTACTCTACCTAGATCATTACAAAGTAAGACTCCAATCAGGATAATATCGCTCTAAGATCATTAAGGTGCCATCCTAAGATGACTAGTCCTCTTAATCCCTTGGGCTTAGCCAAACATACTTAATACACTTTATTAAAGCCTTATAGATATTGAGTTCATTTAATAAGTACTAGTCTTATATACACATAAGCAGCATACAACCCTATACCTAATTATACTATTTGCCCAACGTCTTAAACATGTGCCTCATAACTTGTTCATAATATAAATAAACACCTTACTTAGTTTGTAACTCTTCTAACAACACTATTAAAATTAACCCTTTAACCAACTCTCAAAAGTAACTTAAGTTACATGAAGAGCCTAAGATCAATAGGAGGATTAATTGGTTTATGAAATGTTTAGGATGATGATTTATGTTTAGAAAAGCTTTGGAAAGGATTTGGAATGAAAATATACACTCGAAAAATGTCAAGGATCTAAAGGAAATGTTGCTGCATGTAATAGAAGACATTGCGTCAAAAGCAACATTATGTAGAGTCCAAACATCGTGAATTTTAGAGTAGTCTACTCCATGGTGTTCATATGTTGATGAGGGTAGCATTCAGACGTTGGGTTCTAGTTTGTAGAATTTTATAGGCTATAGCGATGTTTCACCCCCTTTCTCCGATCTTCTAAACTACCACTCTAAACTATTATCCCATCAACAACACAACTCTACACCACTCCAAATAACCTCTAAAACTCCAAATAATCTCTAAACATCTTTGTACATTTAAATCTCATATCAAACTTTTGCACTACACATCAACATTCCCATAAACAAAAAGTACAAGGTCTAACAACGAAACTTACCTTTAGAGATTTGAAGTTTGCGCTTCCACCATCTAGATTTCATTGTAGAACACTCATAGGCTACCTTAGATTTGTTTTACCCTTTGCCTTATGAGGAAAAACGAATTTCTTATTAAGGTTCAATTGGAAACTCATTAGAAAAGCGATTCCACACTTACCTTAATCCCTCTTGTAATTAGATCTTATAGAATCATGTAGAATTCTTCCCTTGGATTAAGTCTCACATGGGAACTCTAAAGCATAAAGGCTACATGTGAGATTAAGTTTTGCAAAAGGGTTTCTAAACTCAATATGCGACTTTTATATTAGGGTTTGTTAAACTTTTCCATGCCTCAAAATCCATTGCTACTTGTAAATGATATCACTCATGCCCTTACTATAAAAATAATTTATATTACTTACTTTCTTTTATTTTTATCCTTGATTTTTCCTTTACATGGGTTTTACAATTGTACTCACTAAAAGGTTTTTTTTTGTTTGAACCACTCAAAAATTTCATTTTCTATATGAATATGATTGGAAAAAATGCATCGAAGTAATTGGACATTTGAAAAGATTCATAATTAAGTATGTAGTAGTAAGAAAATATTTTGTAAGGTTGATAATTAGAAAATGTTTCAAAATACTTTTATTTTGTAGTGACTCAATTATTACTCTAGTATCCAGTTTAGATGGAATTATCAATGGTTGTTAATGATAATTTGTGGTGGAAGGCAGTCATATTAGCAAAGTCAGGGATACGGTAGTTGCTATTGAACTGAAATTTTTGTGAAAAATAGATAAAAATGAAAGAATATCATTTCTCCTAGTTACCATTTTACATTTGTTGTAGTTATTACGGCACCGGCTAAGTGTTCCGTGAATAAGCTCTTGAGATTATGTTAATATCAGTGGATAATGGTAGGTATTATAGTATGACAGACATTAACAATTTTTCCCGAAAAAAATGCCTTCCGTGAATAAAAGCCCGGAAGACATCGTTGACGTTGATGTTTAGTTTATTGCATAACTAATTGTCCATGTGCACAATTCTTCGTCATCCGTAGATAATTTTCCATAGCTTAATATTTTTTCTACACTAATCCAAATAAAGCACATTTTCAATTTTAATCATTTTTAGAAAACATGTTATACTCGTTATCACGTCATTTAGTTTCACATCAAAATGTTGCGGCTATTCACGAGCAATTATATGCTACAAGGAAAATAGGTCTGAATTGTTTGTATTATTTTCATAAGTTTTAAGTTACTAAAGGTTATATTTAGTCGAAAACATTTACTTTTTAAATTCATTATTTTATTTATCTTTTATATTCTTAGGTAAATATATGAAAGCTTGCTATGACATGTCTCTAAAGATGCGCACCAATCAATTTCCAACTTCAGATATAAATTTATCAAAAAGATTCAAGTGTATACAGCATTTCGTCACTTCAAACTTTAAATATAAACGATTGAAAAAAATGCACGAAGTCGAGATAGTAATTTTGAGTCATCCCATATTTTAAAAACGTGTCCAAAGTAAGATGAAACACCGATGGTTACGTACCAACTACGTTATTAAAATGTGAATATTCCCGCATCTGGGTTGTTAAAGTAAAAATACTTCAACAATTTTAAATTTTGATAAGACGTGAAATAGACGATTGTGCATGAGGTACCAGTTCAATTCCTGTTCCTGGAGTTTTGGCATTTTAAAAACTTTTCAAGTTTGCTTCCAAGGAAACCAGTTATCTCAAATTTATTGCTAAACTCATTATTAAGAACATCTTCACAAAACGAACTAAACAACAAGCTTTTAAAATGAGGAAATTATCCATGAAAGTATCAACGTGTAAAATTTTGTTCAAATAAAGGATGAATCCTTTAGTAATTCAAATAGAGAATAAACTGTTATTAAATATATACAAATAGATGATGCACTTCATTAAGTAGAGCAAACCAAAGATAATATTAGGTTCAAATAGAGGATGAAAAGTTTATATTGATGAGTGTTTAATGTTTTTAACATTTCATATAATCAAGAGTTGATGTCAGTACACCGCAACTGCAATATCATCATATATATTTGCATCACTTTATATAATGTTTATCATCTATTATATAATCACTAAACGGTCTTATTTTTTGTTTGAACAACTCTAAAATTTGATTTTCTAATTGAATACGACCACACATTTTAAAATGCTTAGAACCAGTTTGACATTTGAAAAGATTAATAATAGTAAGAAAATATTTTATAGGTAAGGTCGATAATTGGAAAACGTTTCAAAATATTTTTATATTATAGTCCCTCAATTATCACTATAGTATCGAGTGTAGATGGAATTATCGAATGTTGTTAATGATATAATTGGTGGTGGAAGGCAATCATAGTAGCCAAGCACCATGGATCAGATATGGTAATTGCTGTAGAACTGAAATTTTTAATGTAAAATAGAGAAGATAATGTCAATCTTTCAAAAAGAATATCATTTCTCTTAGTTGCCAGTTTATATTTTGTTCTAGTTATCATGGCATCGGCTAAGTTCTCTTAGTGTTGCCTCCCATCGCTATCTGCCAATGTCACTAGTTGTAATAAACTCTTAAGATCATGTTAATACTAGCGGATGACGGTAGATATTATAATATGACAAGCGTCAACAATTTTTCCGAAAGAAAATGTATTTCGGGATTAAAAACTCGAAAGACACCGTTGACGTTGATGTCTAGTTTATTGCATAACTACTAGTGCTCAATTCTTCGCCATCCATAACTAATACCTCCATAGCTTAATCTTTTTTTCACCAATCCAAATAAAGCACAGTTTCAATCTTAATCAGTTTTAGATAACATTATTGTAGTCGTTATCATCATGTCATTTTGTTTCTCATCAAAATTTTGCGGCTATTCATGAAGAATTATTTTGTACTACAAAGAATATTCTTTTACTTATTGAATTTACTATTTCCATTATCTTTCATATTCTTCAATAAATATGAAAACTTATCATTACATCTATTTAAAGACAAGAAGACCAAACAGATGATAAAATTTAAAGCGAATATTTAATCTCAGTTTGACACTTATCAATTTCAAACTTGCAGATATAACTTTAAACGTTGAATATAAACTGTTGAAAAATCACACGAAGCAGAGATGTTTTAAAAGCGTGTCCGAAATAAAATGAAATACCGGCGTGGTTAAGTACCGCCTACGTTCTTATAAAACGTGAATATTCCCGCAGCTGGGTCGTTAAAGTGAAAATACTTTGACAATTTTGAATTTTGATAAGACGTAAAATAGACGATTGTGCATGAGTTTCCTGTTCAATTCCCGTTCCTGGTGTTTTGGCATTTTAAAACCGTTTCAAGTTTGCTTCCAAGGAACCCAATAATCTCTCCTACGGTCTCTCTTATTGTAGGCGGGGAGAGAGAGAGAGAGAGAATCTTCTTTTATGTGTTCCGTGACATTCCGTCACCAACAGGACTTTCGTGCACAAGACATCTTTAACAAGCTAAGGACAGACTAATCCAACCCTAAAACCTTTGACTTGAACTACAAGGTAAACAATCTCCCTTAGGAAGTATACACGTATTCCCTTCTTATCCCCCATTTATCCATTTCCCTTTTATATATACTTATAACATGACATCGACTAACATGATTAAACAACGAACGAACTAAACGACCTTATCATTATTATTCTTTTGTTATTCCTAGAAAAGCCAAGGAAAATGGAAATAGCATCATATTCATGCAAAGACACGTCTAGAGAAATTGTCTTTTTCGACCTAGAAACAACCGTGCCTAAAAAACCCGGTCAAGGGTTCAATGTACTAGAATTCGGTGCCATTGTCATTTGTCCATTGAAGTTGGTCGAGATAGAGAGCTTCAGCACGCTCATTAGACCCCGAGATCTCTCTGCCGTTGCGCTGCGGTCCGGTCGACAGGATGGAATAACACGTAAAGCCGTTGCTAGTGCTCCTACGTTCGAGGAGGTGGCGGATAAGATATTCGGCATTTTGGACGGTAGGATATGGGCCGGCCATAATATCCAACGGTTCGATTGCGTTCGGATAAAGGAGGCATTCGCTGCTGTTGGTAGAGAAGCACCAACACCCGTGGGGACGATTGATTCTTTAGGAGTTTTGAAGGAGAAGTTTGGCGTTCGAGCTGGTAACATGAAAGTAAGCGTACATTCTTTTACCTCTCCGTCTATTTCGGGCAAGTTGCAGCTAAAATGTCTAAACCTTGAATATGTATTTTCAAGAATAATGTGCAAATATGCATAGTTTTTAAAATATTGATAATTATATACTGTTTATTTATTTATATGGTGTATTAATATTATTAAATTATTAGTTTATTGGATAACATACTATCATAATTTATTGTGTTTTCACAATGATTCCCCTTTATCTGTACGTTATTAAAAGCTTTGAGGATATGGAGTTAAAAGGTGTTTCAAAACCCCATCCATAGTTTATGAATCTATTTTTAATTAGGGTAAATATCAACTTTGCTACTTGAACTTGATTAATTTTTATAATTAATTATCTAAAGTTTAAAAGTGTCGGTTTGATACATAAAGTTTGCCTTGTTTCAATTAGAAATTTGAATTTTGCCAATTTTTACAATTGATTACTTGAATTTTGTCCATACCTAATTCATGTATTATAAAAGTTTGTAAATTATAGATTGACACTTTTCAAATTTAAGTAGTTAATTACAAAAATTGGTAAAGTTTAGGCATCAAATATGACATTTACCCTTTTGATTATTTCTATATTTGGTTTTATTAATTTCCTTAATTCTAATGATTTCATAGGCTAGTTTAATCTGATGATATATTCTACGTAGCTATCGTTCAACGTATTCACAGACAATTTACATGAAAATTTTAAATAATTGCATTTATATGCAACGTTCATCTTTCCATTGACATCAATAATGATGCTAAAATCGATTCATTAAATTATACCATTTTAATGTGATGAATGCAACGGGTTTATGTAAAACATAACATTTTCCTGCAATTTACTTAAAACGGTCAAATTCCGTGCAATTTTGTGAAATATATGAGTGATTATCCTTCTGTACATGCTTAACTTGGTATATTCATTTATCATCAATATCATGTATTAGATGGAATCACTGGCTGCTTATTTTGGGCTTGGACAGCAAAAGCACAGGTACTACGTTGGAGAATTATTGGATTCAGCTTTTATTGTTTTAAATCAAAGGCAAAACCCTAACTTACAAATTGCGAAAATCTCGCCAATGCAATGCAGGAGTCTTGATGATGTGCGGATGAACTTGGAGGTCATCAAGCATTGTGCCACAGTGCTATTTCTGGTAATATATATATATATATAGCTAAAGTTCTAATATCTATATTTATATGGCTACATACATATATAGGAGTTTATATCCTGAGTGTATATTACAAATATTTGAACGTAGGAATCAACCCTTCCGAGCATGCTGAATGGGAAATGGCAATCTCCTACCATCGTCACACGGAGCAGAAGCAACAGTGGAAAGTTCCCATGCAGATTAGAATTTAATAATCGAAAATCTCCACAAGCTTCCCTTGGATGCCAAAGACCCCTCGCCCATGGCAGAGCAAGTATGGGAAAGGTCAAATTAGTTTTTGGACTTTAGTTTTTCTCAAGCATTTTAAACAACTTTGATCCTTTATTCAATGCATGATGAATTTATACTTTGAGATTTTTGATAATTTAATTATAAGGAAAATGTTAACGGATGGTTCTTAGATATTTGTCAATATTCAAAAGAAATTATACTATACACATTGCATTTTGATTAAATGCATAATAATCCTAAGGCTATGTTTATTTTTAAAAAATCCTTTTCAAAATCCTGAGTGTCACATTTCTTTTCCTTAAGTCCATCAGTTTCTTTATAAAATTCTTAGTCATTTTCTCTTTTATATTTTAGTGGTACGAATAAAGTCTAACTAATCAAAAGTTACATAATAATAATAATAAAAATAATAATAATCCTACCATTCCTCTTACAAGGAACGAGTCATTGCCAACAAACGGGCTTTATCCTTGAAGGAACCCAAATTACCTAGGAAATGATGCAAGGAACAAGCGATGCATATGGTGTAAGAAATTTTTTAACTGGTGCGTTAAGGAGCATTTATCAACAGGACCGTAAATTAAACAACAAAACTTGAAAAAAATTTAAAAGCTAAACTTCAAAGTGGATACGTGCTGCAGAGTTCAACTGCCGAAAGCTAGAAATGCCACGTCAGTTATCTTTTGAAGTTACATCTACGTCTACTAACATTTTTGTGGTATTTTGACCAGCAGATGACAGAGACAATGAAAAAGTTGCTATATAAAGCCCAGGGAAGTCGGTCTTTCAACAACATACTCAAACATTCTCATTTAATACTAAGATAGCCAGAAACAGAAACATAGGCGTTCAAGAATATGTCCAAGAGGATTTCGCACACTGCAAGCGTCAATCAAGGAAGAAGACATGGTGCAAGTTCATCATTCAGTAAATTCATGGGCAAGCCTCTAACGAATGCTAAGACAACCATGGCTTGTCATCTTCTCACGCATGTTTGGCTCAGAAGCATTGATGAGATTCACTGCCCATTTTGGCTAACCAATTCTTTGATTGTAACAAATTAAAATAACTAGTAACCAACAGTCCTGTATATAGTTTTAATTTAACAATTTATTGATTCAATTTGTTTGATCTGTTTTAATAATGAAATATTAACTTCTAATCGCCCCCTAACTTAAGGGCGTCTCATAATGTAAAATATATTCATCTATATTAGTGAGTTCTTTGTTTTATTTTATTTTTCCTCTTGCCATATACTTTATGAGAGATGAGAAGAATGTTCTATTTCTCATGAGAGAATGGCATTCATATCATATAAACTATAAAGGTTTTTGCTAATGAGCTTTTTCGCGCGTGAATGTTTATTAGTAGTCAACTTATATTAACTATATCTATAGTGAGATAATATCTTTAGATCGAACCATACAAGATTGTTAATGTGTTATTTATATCGGGACTTGCATATGGTATCAATAAACTGTTGAGCATATTATATGAAATTAATCATTATATTAGTAATTATTATCTATTGGCTTGCGTTTTTGCTAGCATTATTTTATAAAAAATTTCCATCAAAGTAACATGTGATATCAAGTCTTAAGATAGGAGTCTCAATGAGTTATTACTGATATAAGATCATAAATACTTTTGAAGTTAGATCATGCTCACTAGCGATTGGCTAGGTTTGAAAATGAAACGAGATGAAGTCTAGGTTATTGAGTGACTGAAAATAATATGTTGTTTTAGGAAAATCAAATTAAGCCATCGGTTTTGTTGTTTATAACTAATATCGTGCTCCGACATTGATAAAAATAGATCTATTAGAGGTTGCTATTTATTTGATAATTGGGTATAACCCAAAGTTTTTTAGAGAGGTTGTGACTAATTAATATGAAATAGGAAATTAATATTTCAAGAGCACATAATAAGATATATGAAATATCCCTAAATTTATTTCAAACCAGTGGTAAAAGGAACATTTTTCCGTATGGTTCTCTTTAAATAGGAGACTAAATCTCACTTAAGCATTTATTCTTAATCTTCTTCGACGCCTCTTCTTTTGTAGTTGAAAAATCCTAACTACCTCTTGCACATTCACATGACTCTCTTTTGGATAGGATTTGGCATAAACAAACTTCTTTTAATGCAAACTCTCATTCCTTCAATTCCTTTATCCTCATTGCAGTAATTGATAAGCTTACTACTGAACCCTTATGTTTTCATAAGGATTACCGTTGTGTAGAAGGATGATGCTATCAAAGGCAAGAAACTCGACCCTGGTCGCATAAAAAGGTGCCTTAAAGGGAACAAACTAGAACTTCATGCGTTTTAGGGTTTAAAGGTGTTTAAGATAAAGAGTATGGAAACAAACTAGACAGATGAATTTACTAATACTAAAATGTAAACTAGTTATGGATCCTAAATCGATGTTTGATTAGATTACAAACACTAAAATAGTTTTGGGATGTAAAAGGGTTGAAACAACCTAATAAAAGGGATTAGTCGTGACAGTTGCCGTATACTGTATAAAGGATTGTATATTAAATTTCCTTACAATCGATAACCCTTTATATGATATACAAGGCTACGGCTACGGCTACGGCTACGGCTACGGTTACGGCTACGGCTACGGCTATGACTAACAACCAAGAGTTGTGCAAGTATAAATAATATCATTTCATGATAATAATAACAAGTTAAGGAAATATAAAACACAATTTATTTATAAAAGAATTTACAGATAAAAAATTTATAATACTTCTTAACTCAAACTAATATCATTTTATTACATAATCAAATATATAATCTAAATAAGCTATCACGAGTACATTCCAATCACGTCTTGTTCCTATATTGACCCCTTGATGTACAACTAACCTTGAGCATGTGGCAGCCTGACTCCACGAACAACTCGACCTGCGAAAGAAGACTATAGGGGTATAAGCTAATTAGCTTAATGAGATAATCCCCTCAACCATACAACAATCAAGTTATACATTACTTAAGTTCAATCAAATGAGTGCATATCAATCGGTATATCAAACAAATACATACAGATGACTAGGTACTGCATGTAACTCAGATTTAATGCTCTCTGAAGTTAGGGTTAGAAATACATCGGCATAGTTAAATCTGGGTATCATACTAGAACTTATCTCATAACGAAACTCCACGTTTCGTAATTAAAATGTAATGGTATATTTATTTTCAATTTTATGAAAAACGAGTTTTACATATGATTGTGAGTAGGTTTATGCAGCTCTTACTCACTTCTAAACGGAGGTCTCTAGACTCGACCCTTAGTTAGGCGGTTGGCGGTTGGCGGTTGGCGCCTCCAACGCCTAGTAATCTCACGGGCCAAGGTAAGGTTATATTGTACATGTGCACTATACAAAATCTATAACAATCAAATAATTAACCTATGTATGGCCTTTCACTACCTTCATGTAATGTGATGGTTGGAATTAGTTATGCGGTATATGATTATGCGTGTTTCAAGTTAACTTTTGTAAGTCGAGTAAAATTAGGTTTTATTATTTAGTGATCAACAAAGCCACAAACAACTAGTTCCTAGTGAATCTACTATGCAACAATCAATACATTATCATACTTTAGAGTAAATTCACTATTAATAAATAGTTATCATACATAAGCATAACCCATCCCCATACAACAATTAATTATTAATTATAATTTATATTCACTAATTATAAACATAAGTAAGTATGAAATCATTAGAAAAAACTCACTTAGTCATAATCGACTTAGGGGTCGTAATAATTCGATAGCAGTTTAGGGTCAAGGTCGAGATCACCTGAGAATAAGGAATATAGAAAATTATAAATTTGGGAATTTAAAGCTAAACTAGTATCGTAACTTGTAATGTTTGCTTCACTTAGTTACATGAAATTGTCGATTCGAGTTTTTTTATCAAATCGTGTATAATTTTTTTGTTTTAGTTCAGATCGTTATGAACTTATAGTCTATTTTAATCGTTTTCGAGTGTATTTTCTCGTAGCGAGGTCCGTTTTGGATGCTGTGACTCGTAGTTTAAACTGTGATATAAAAATATCATAAAATTTATTATTTTAATTTTAAAAGTTATAAAATATTAATTTGAGTTTTTCTTAATATATTTATGATTTAATAATTATTTAAATTATATAATTGATAATTTTATTATTTTAAGCTTATTTTACCCTAGTTATTTATTTTTACCTATTTTTAAGATTTTAAAATTTTTAATTCAAAATTTTTTTCTACTTTATTAATTTTCTTGTATTTTACGATATACATATATATATGAATACTTATTATTATACTTGATTAAATTTTTTCTAATTTACTTAATTATTAACTCTTCCTAATTTACAGTACCCATATATATATATATATATATATCTATTTATTAACTTACATTATTTATTAAATTATTAATATGGTATATTGTATACACTATTTAAATATACTTGCATTTTTATGTATACGTCACTATTCATATACGTACATTTATACATATACTATACTTTATGTAATAAATTATTTTGACTTTAATTAGATACTATATACTATACATATAAGTATAATATGGTTGTATTTATATTTTATATACATATACACTTATATGCTTATATTAAACATATACATATATATATAATATGGAATATATATATAAAATACGGAATATAACTAATAATATACTACATACATATAACGTCTAACCTAATACATGTGTAAATATATACAAAAATTCTCATAAAAATAAAAATACCAAGTATAAATATACATACCTATATGTACTATTATACATGTACTCATATATATAATAAATACTATGTTTATATTTACATGTACATATATTCACGTGAATTATACATACCTATTATACATAAAAAAAAAAATACTTACTTGAATACATAAATGCAAAAATACCTAATACATGTATATATATAATATAGCAAATATTAATTATTCATACATATATAATACACATATACATAGATATATTTTCGTGTACATTCATATATATATATATATATATATATCTAACAATACTTAATTAGTGAAAATACTAAATACTTAGCATATGTATTCTTATTTATACTTACATAAATATATATACATATACCGTATCTTCTACATAATACATACATAAAAGAGATATGCATATATATTAATTTATCTACTCATGCATCTACATACATACATGTAATGAAACATATAACAAAATACTTAGTATATACATACACATACCATATAATATATATATATATATAACTAAAATAAATACACTTATCTAAATACGGTGGTAATATCCTTAATTTTCTTCTTCTTTTTCTCCTTCTTCTTCTTCTTTTTCTCCTTAATTCTCTTAAACTTTGTTTTGCTTTGGTTTTGTTTTACTTAGCTTTTCTTTTCTTTTGTTTTTCCACTTAATATTTTTGATTTGGTTTCTTTTTTATCTCCAAATATTTGGGACGTGAAGATCAGCAAAAGAAAGCAAATAAATAAAAAAAAAAAATACAAAATCATTATCCATTTAGATTAGACATTAAATTAGATATGACATTTACTTTATTAATTTGTCTCTTATCCCTTAATTGTTTGACACATGTCCAAGAAAAAAAACACATGGGCAGTTGTTGAAATTCACGTGGAGAAAAGGAAAAATAAAAGAGGAAAAGAAAAGAAGAAAAAGAAAGGAAAGGAAATAAAGAAAATAGAAGAAAAAGGAAAATAGAAATAATTATATGTAATTTTTCTAAACATAAAAATCATAAAAATAATTATTACAAATTAAATTTGGAATTTTATGAAAATTTATCAATTTAATTGGTACTCATTACAATTATAATTTTTACAAGTTATTTCAATAGTTTCGTTAAAAGTTTTACGTGATTACGCGATTTAGTCGATAATTGCAATTGACTACGATTATATCACTATTGAGTGATCTTTAATTATTTTATAAGCTCAAAGTTATAATTTTAGGGTTTCGATCAAGTTCGAGTTCGATTTTGGTTTCGGGTAGTTGTGAATTTAGGGTTTTTGGTATACAATTTAGGTTTCGATCCATTTTTAGGATTTTTATTATCGATATTATATTCGATTTATTAAATTTCATACATTTTATTATTACTAACCTTATTAACTCATAACATAATTTAGGATACTCGAATTTAAATTAGGATTCAAATTATTGATTTTCTAAGGTTTACACTTTGCCTTCTTAAGATAAGGAAATTTCTCCTAATGTATCACTTTGGAACTCATATGTATTAGGATAAAATTTTTGCCACCCTTCTTAAAGAAATAAGTGCTCTTACATTCATCAAATATTACATACCTATAATATTGCCATTATCTCCTCAAAATGGTATGAGCTGCTACGTTCATATGGACCACATCATATAGCCTCCATCTTCATACCCTCCTATACTGAAAGGAAATTTGGCTTGCTTATGCACATTTACTGCCCTTTATCATTAAACCATTGAATTCCATAAGACCTTAGGCGTAGGATAGTTATGAGTTTCATCCTCTCAACAAATTTAAGAGTAATGGTATTAGCATAACTATCCACATCTATAAATAACATGCATGTCTTATCTTGTAACTAACATTATGTATGGAATAGATTCTTTTGTTTTTTCTAATCAAATCATCAATTGTTGCAAACAGAGTTTATTGGTTTACTAAAGTTGTTCTCCCATTAGTATAAGTTAATTTTGGCTTTCCTTCATTAGCGTACAACTCTCTTTTTCCTTACAACTCTTCTACTCAACCTCAATGTCACTCCTCTCTCCCTTAAAGTTTTTTGATTTTGGTTTTCCCATTTTTATTCTTACTCTCGTAACTAAGTTTTCAACTAGTCCAATTGCCTCCTCCATACCCCTTTCAACTTCACATTCATTCTTAATCTTGATTTCCTTTAGTAGAGTCTCTACATCAACAATTTCTTTATCCACAACCATGATTTTAGCCTCATCTTCTCCAATGTCTCTTTATGATTGATCTTCCTAGTCTCAATCATGCTCATTAAGTGTGGGTATACTCCTTTTTAGAACAAGTGGCTTCAAATTAAGCTTAAGATTCTTAATCATACTCTTAACTCCAACCTTATGTATGGCACTCATGTCATCATCGCTCGTACCTTCAACCCCATTATCTTGCATAGGCTCTTTTGGTTTAAGGTGCCTCAAGTTAGCTTTAGATGTTTCAACCAGCTTTGGTAAGGAGAACCTTGCATAAGCTTAAGGTATCACAATTAATTTAACATATTGGGAATGGATTAAAATGCGTTTATAATAGTATTATTAAAAACACTCTTAATTATGGGATATATATTTTAGGTTGAAAGTCAATAAAAGTAGTTTCTAATTAATACGTAAATAAATCACAAATCTATCTCCTCAAAGGTGAAATTAAAATCCAACCTCTAAAAGTACTTAAAAAAAAAAGAAAAAAAGAATGGAACTAGAACTGAGATTGAATATAGGGTTTATTTTTGTGTACCAAATGTGCTGTAAAAGTTGTTAGGCTTCACATTTTTATTATTATTATCACTAATGTTAGTACTTTTGTCAATATCATCATTACTGTCGTAGTCGTTGTTGTCATCATTATCATTATCATCACCGTTATCATCATTAAATGCATTTGCAATTGCATTAGTGTTATTTTTGAACTTTTTTTTTTCTTTATCATTGTGTATTTAAGTTGGAAGGTCTCATGAAGTTAGCTAAGTTATTGGGAAAGAAATTTCATAAAATAGATGTGGTCCATTTATTTTAATTAGGAAAATTCCCAATTCAAAGTAAACTTTCTCTAATAGTGGATAATTTGAATAGTTTAATTACTTGTGTGGAAATCTTATTTATTTAGGTTTTAAAGCATTAGAGAACTAGTTTGAGCTTTTGATTTGTAGGTGGGTTTGCTGCTAATGATCAAACACATACTATGTGCATGACAGTTGATCTTGGAGATCAATTAATCCAATACATGTGTATGGATGTAATGGAGAGATCTGTGGGAGGAGAAACGGGCAGACTTGATCACTTGTACATTTGTGACAAAAGATGAAGTCTTGCTTTTTCTAAATGTTCTTGATTTGGTCTTCAAAGAGTAGCTCATTTGATCTTTTGTGGAGTAATTTCAATAGCGATTCCACGTTTATCTCAAGCTAGTCAATGTTTAGAATAAATCCAAAATAAGAGGATAAGTCTTTTATTTATAGATCTTAGAGGTTAATATCATCTATTTGATTACTTAGAGATAGATGGTCAAGATTTGACATTGCCGGCAGCTATTGGATTGCCTTAGATGATCTAGAGGCTAAAATTTACTCCTTTCTCATATGGACCATAAGCTTAGGCCTTGGGTTTGGATGGGCCTAATAACTTATAATATAAGGAGAAAATACCCATCTTTAATAACATAAGCCCATAACCTTTATTTAAATCTAAATAACTCCTATTGAGGCCAAACAAAATCCAAACGGGCTTAAAGCTCTTTTGATTCTATTTTTCATATATGAGTTAATCGAGTAAGGTTAAGAGCGAAATAGCTAGTCTAATAGTTCCTGTTTCGAGTCTTCTAAACCGTATCTCCCTAAAACATTCCTAGTTTAGTTTGATTTCTTGGATGTGTCACTAGTATATTAAATCGGTTCATGGATTAAATTGGTCGAAAGTCCAATTATCAAAATGATTCTCTACATGATCATATAGGATTTTTTAATGAAGGATTTAGGTCACATGCAAAATTTGAATGAAAGGGCTAGACTTGGGAAAAAAAAGGGATTAAGGTCACTTTCAACTTAAGTAAGACTAGCCTTTCATCATACCTTTGAAGAAATTTGTTGGGTTAAAGAATGTTAAGATTTGTATACACAATTTAATTAAGAAAATAAAATGTATTGTCCTCAAATAAAATATTAAATAAGAGCTAATTGTTAGAAGTTATGATAAAAGGGAGAAAGGGTCAAACTTGGACCAAATCTAAAGTAAGTATTAAGCAAGAGAATCATAGAAGATAAAGAATACAATATATGAAAAGTTTGGTATGACTAAGGAAGATTCTTTTCTAGTCATGTACGTTATGGGAAATTAATTTACATAATCTCATTCAATATTATTAATTTTGGTTATTTATGAACAATTAAAATCAATATTTGGAAAAGAATATCCAAGTATATGTTACTTTATACATAACCAATCTATTTTTATGCCACATCTTTGAAAAATAAAAAAATAGCAATAATAAATAAAAGAGATTAAGCAAACAATATTGGTTGAAAATATTTTTTTAGAATGCATAAATTCAGCTTTATTTTATATTATAAGATTTCTTGTGCAGTCAAATTCCCTTGGTCACTTGGCCTTTTTTCCATCTTCTAAACAAGAAACCTGTTTTAAAGAAACGAGTCTCTCATGAGAGAAAATAGTTAATGAGATTCGCAATCCATATGAATCATTTAGTGGTATATAAGTAAAAATAAAATTTTAATAAGTAAAAACATAAAATGATAAATTTTTAAAAATTATGTTTTATCATTCAATCTTTTCTTCCTTCATACACATGCCATATTACTCTAATGTATCTCTTCAAAATTTGCTTATTCTTCTTTTTGAATTTCATGCAGCATTCTTTTTTTTTTTTTTTTTCCTTTTATTTCTTCTAATTCTTCCTCATTTTCCTTTTCTACTCTTTCCGTGCAGTCTTGTGTGCACAGAACCAAAGAGGGAAGTAAATAATTCTTATTGTCCCCATTTTATTATGGTGATTCTTTCCCTCTTTTTCTTTTTACCAACTCCCATACTGGATTCAATCTTCTTTTGGCCTATAAATCATGCTTATGATGGCCTTCGACAACCCACACTTCACTTTTTCTCAATTCTCCCTTCCTCCTGACCGGTGGTAGAAGAGGTAGATAAGCATCCACGGCATCGAACCCACAGCAAATTCAGAAGCTCTCAGTCTCAACTTCTTCCGTGAAACGACCATCACCACCACCATTAATGTGTCGTGCGACAATAAAACAGCGATAACAGCAATGGATCTTGTTGATCACGGTTTTATTCGATGATGGACTAACAGAAGAAACTCAATTAACAAACACGATGATCAGCAGCAGACAATAACGATCATGAATTCGCCACGAGAACAGGGGCTTCAATTAAGTAAAAGCGATTGTCGGAAGCAAATTTTAATCTTTTTCTTTAAAAAATAAAAAATCTGAGATATTCTTTTAAATAGAGGATCCTACGACTTGCAAGAAATGAAATCGGTTGCTTCATCGGATTCTCTCCCATATAGGGGAAAAATGGATGAGCAACAGTAGTTGTAGCGGTCCCT
Organism: Lumnitzera littorea; assembly: GCA_024138015.1. NCBI lineage: Eukaryota > Viridiplantae > Streptophyta > Magnoliopsida > Myrtales > Combretaceae > Lumnitzera > Lumnitzera littorea. The sequence continues at coordinate 104,061,123 of JAMXBB010000009.1, read as the reverse complement.
TTGTACAAATAATTAGCTATTTGAGATGCTGATGTGTGAAAATTCTCTGATTTCAGCTTCTTGACGTGCTAAAATTTCACTTGTGTTGCAGCCCTGAGCAAGCTCTGTTAGCCTGCATGCCAAGCTGGCTTGATCTCACTCGGGAATGGTAAAATAAGATCATCGAGGTATGTCGTACAAAGTATCATCTTTTTTATTTATTTATTTTTTTTTTCCCATACAATTGGTATATTGGGACTCTTTCATATTTTTTTAGGACGGAAAATTATACAAACTATCCCTAAAGTTTTTAAAATTGCATGAATTTTTGAATTTTTTTAAAAGTAGATACTTGCCCCTAGAAAATAGCAAGGGCACAAGGTAGGGATATAATTAGACTGATCATTATAGGATTTTTGACCTGTCCAAACCATTAAAAGTAGTATAAAGTTAAACTTTATCGGGTTTTAGGACAGATTTTGAAATTAATTCTCAAATCCTATGAAATTATAGATCAGATTTTGGAATTTAGGAAAAACTCAATAGAAAACCTAAATCCATTTTAAAATAATATATATATATATATATAAGAGTCTTTAATCCCATTCCTAAATATCATTACGTCTACATTATAGTAATATTTATAAATAATATAATAATAAAATAAAGTATTGATATAATATAAATAATAAAATAATACTTTTTGTCTCTTTCCTTTCAAATAATCCTAAACCATATAATATTTACATGGATGTTATTTTTATGTTTTACTTTTAGGTTTGCAACAAGGATTTATAATATTGGTTTATTTGAAAATTAAATTTTATGGTAATGTAATATATGGACACTTTGAGTTGTTTATATTCTTGAGTATCTTATTTTATAAATAAGGTTGTCTATTTTTTTTAAACGCATCTTTTATAATTTTTTTATTATGAGTGAGTTGAATCGGGTTTTAACCAAATTTTTCAAAACCCTTATAAAAATTCGGTGAAATGCTATAAGGTATTAAATTGGATTTGAGTTTTGTAAAATCTATTCCAAACTTGCTCCCATGACATCCTTAGCACAAGGTGATACCGGCCATCCAAGATATGGGTAGCTAGGAGAAATGATAGGAGTATTAACAAACATCACGAATTGAATTTGCGACCGACATCGACTACATTTCTAACAAATGATGCATTGTAAACTACAAAGTCTCACAAGCTCAAAATGCCTTAACTTATCAGTCCACGTCATTCGGTCGAGTATTTCGTACTAAAATGTTGCAACAGTAAAGGCATTTTGAACGTGTGACTAGGTGGGGTATGTCAAAATCCACCATCGGAAAGATTTAAATAACGAAAAAAGAGAAAAGGCTTAAAAATTAGAATCATAATCAAGTCGTGTAATCCAATGACTCTTAAACCATTTTTTCCCCCTATTGTTTAGCTTTTCGGAGAGGGATGACTGCCCACCACACAAAAAGAGGTTGTGCGACCATAATAGGATTGTATAGCAGACACCCACCAAAATGGTCAGTCGCAACTCATAAAAGGGCAAGGAATGGCAAGCAAGCATGTATGAGAGGATGTATGAGAGGGTGTGTGACTCTCTTTAATTTGGTTGCTAGCCATCTCCAGTCCTTAGATGGTTGAAAAAGACCTTTGATTTTTTTTATCCTTTTCTTTAAAAAAAAATTTTGCTTTTCATTTTTATTTTCTGATTATTGCTTTTTTAGTTTTCTTTTTATTTCATTAATCTTTTTTTCTTAATCCTCTCTCTTTTTTCTTTTCGTTTTTTCATTTAAATATTTTCATTAGAATAATTAATTAATATACATATTTAATTAATTGCCACATCAGCATTTACATCATAGTAACTTATGCATATATAGTCACGGCAGCTTTTTAGGAGGGCAATTATTGACTTTTGAAGAAGGTATTTCAAATTCTGAAGTGTTCAGGAATAATTTGTATAAATTTTTCTTATTGGTATTTTGAGATTTTTTCCATATTTCTCGGTATGTTGTAGTTTGCTCTTAAGTAAATGAGACAAGACTCCAATATTGTCATTGTTGTATGCCAACTAACTTTGTCCGTTTCCAAAACTTTGAATTTTTTGCATTTTCGAGAAAGTTGAACAACATAATGAGGCGCAAGCTTTGTCTCATGAGATTTCTTTGCTGGGTTACTTTTTATACCTTGCTGCCATGTCTTCCTTTCTTTTCTTTTCTTTTTTTTCTTTTTCCTTTTTTCCCCTCTTCCTTTTTCTTAAGAAATAATTCCTTGACTATGTAGGTTTGCGTGCAATGGTATACCTTACATGTTATACATATACATGTATTATATATATATATATATATATGCGTGCAATGGTATATCTTACATGTTATACATATACATGTATTATATATATATATATATATATATGGCTTTTGCAGCTTTTATCTAATTTCATCAATTTCTTTTTAATTGATCTTTTTATTTTCAATTTCATACTTTCTTTATGGCAATTGCTTCTTTTCAAGTATTGTCGCATAGCTGCCCTTACCTTAGGATAATTTGCTATTGCTTCTCATAAAATGACTAAACACTCCTCTCTAAGGCTAATAAGTTTAGCAACTATTGATCATGCAACATGGAACCAAATTGAATCATATGCTGTTACAAGCTAATGGTCGACCATCATAAGTTCCATCTCCAGTCCTCATAACTAGCTAGACAACATAATCTCTAAAGACATCCTTAAGCATAAGCTTAAGAGTTAAGAGGGTTGCATGTCATGCCTTATTGGTAGAGGCCTTAACATCATTAAGCTAGAGGCCTGTACTAACTACAAGATAATTACTAGAGAAGAGTCAATTCTATGCTTTAGAAATGAAGGAAGTGCCTCTCAAATTCATTCTGTAGGAGATGAAGTATCAAGTCCAAGACAACTTTGACTGATGTTAAATGCATATAAGATTGTTGAGCTAAGCCCATCTTACTATGCTAAGCATCAGTCTTTTCAAGATGATACCTCAATCCATTCTCATAAACAACCTCTCTTAGATGAAAACTCCTACATTTGGCAAGTGTATTCGACTAGTAGATTCATGATATCATTATTTACTTTAATTACAAAATTTATGAGTTACACAAAGTTCAACTAGATACTGCCTTATCTCTATCATTTTCATCTACATCTTCAAAGTATTGTATTGATGCTCTTAATAATGATCCAATTGTTAGTCTTAATACATTTTGGATAGGTTATTTAGTGATAAGCATAACTAGATACTAGTAAGCTTTACTAGGGAAAATTTTTGGAGATAACATTTCCAAATACAAGAAAAAGAAACCTTAAGTTAACTTGCTAAAGCTAGAAATGGTTTGCCTCCATGACATTGCAATAATATGTTTTAAATAGATTGCACAAATTAAAACTAAAAAAGGTTTTTTAATAATCCAATTTAATCTTTATCCTACGTTTTTTTTTTTTATCATTTATTGCCCTCTTGATCACACAACCTATACCCCTGCTTCTCTTATAAGTAGGCTTAAGATTATTGTAATTGAACACACAATTAATAAAAAAAAAAAAGGGTAGAACAATACTTTAGTAGAAAGAGAGATACACATAAATATAAGTTAAATATTCAAAGCTTAGAAGAGAGTTCTTTTTAGGCATGTAGAGAGTGGGAATGTTAGGGAAATAGGTCTTAAGAAAGGCAAGCACATAATAATTAGTAGTTTATTAGAGTTGTGCATCTTGTATGATATCACTACATGCATTATAATGTACAATCTTAATATTGATGAACCTATCATCTGGCTACCATGTTTCGAGACTAAGAGTATCTTTGCTAAGTTTAAGTCTCTTTTTGATATTGAAAAATATTGAAATTCAATGAATCAAAACTTTATGAAAGAAAAAGCAATAAATTAGAAGAACAACTCACAAAGTTCTTCAAGCAAAATATAAGGTTCGACATAAATGAATGTTCCAAATTTTCACTGTAGGGAAGCGATTCACTGAGTTACCTATGAGTAAAATGGGTATCGTGTGTGATGATATCTAAAAACAACTTAAGGAACTTGATAAAAGGAACACATATTTAGAGAGTTTAGTATGTTCTTCTATTGATGCCCATAAGAACAAGATGCTACCTAAACGTTAGATGAAGTATTAGTTGAAGCATTAAGAGTAATAATGGCAAAAAGTGAGGATATTACTAACCTAATTGACAATGCAAATATAGAAACTAATGCATCTAATTGGAACTAAGAATGTTATATAAAGAATGGTGTCTTATGATGGTATAGTTAATGTTAGTGGGAAGTATGTAGGAACTACCATAAGTCATGACCTAGAAAGTATGCTCCATAATGGTGGTGTTACTATGTTAGGCTTTTATCTTGGGTATATACTTAGAGGTGGCTACAGTTGTATGATGACTACTTTTGGTTGGGATACTACAGGTTATAAAAAAGATGCCAGTAGTTTTTCTTACCTTGGTGGTAAACAAATTGAAAGGAATAATACCACTAGTCGAAATGCTAATTCATTTCTTTCTTTAAAGGATGGGGTCTTACTAGTGGAAATGTAGCCAAAAGTTTGCAATATGACATGATTCTTGATTAATGAGGCCTGGTTAATAGTAGTAATAGTGGAATTAGTGATGCCTTAATGCCACCTCATCCCCATAGCAACCAATCTAGTGATGAGGGTATTCATGATAGTATAATTAGAAGAGGTACTGATAGGACTAGTTGTTGTTGAAGAGATGTTAGAAGAATGAAATGTAAGATAAATTAGTTAAATAGATAATGTCCTAGTTTCATTAGTTTAACAACCCTCTAGTGGTGTAGTTAGTGTGAGAGAATGAGAAAGCGACTAAGAATGAATAGTGGCGAGTGGATAGATGGGTTAGGCGGATTGGGTCAATTGTTGTTAAATTAATGCAAAAAAGACATTAATAGACTATTGAATTGAATTAATTCATCTCTCAATTAATTGTTTTAGTATTGCTTCCACTATCACTAGCCTGGTTAGTACCTACTCTAATTTCATTATTGTCAAAACCTTTAGCACCAAATTGGTTCTTATAAGTATGAGTTGAAATTAAGGCTTCACCAATTCCACTATTGCTACTAGTAACCATGCCTCACTAACCAAGCACAATATTGTGTAAACCTTTGGTTACATATCCACCAGTAAGACCCCATTCATTAGAAAAGGAAATGAATTATCACTTCGACCAATGTTGGCATTCCCTCTAATGATCTCTTGTGCACTACTAAAGGTAGCTAATGCTTTGATGCCGCTTGTGTCTTTTATACCATCTTTAATGCTCCAACCAAAATTTGTCATCATGCTATTATGCTACCTCCAAGTATGTTTTGAGGATTAAAGCTTAAGATATCAATGCCACCATTATAAAGGGTGCTTACTTGTTGTGGATTACAATGGTTCCTGTGTAGCTATCACTAACCTATATTATTACCAATGTTAACAGACCATTCCCTTATATGGTGATGTTAGAATTAGGATGTATTACTCTCTCTACCTACGTTATCAATTGCATTAGCAATATTTTTACATTTCTCACCATTATTGCCTCTTAAAGCTTTACTTAGTACCTCATCTACCCTCTAGGCAATGTCTTGTTCTTGTCGGCAACCATCGAAACCACTAGCATTTGCTAAACTCTCCAAATATGTAACCCCCTTATCAAGGTCCTTAAGTTGTTCTTAGATGTCATCACATAGTGCACTCACTTCATTCATAAGGAACTTAATGAACTGCTTCTTCATAGTGGAAATTTGGAATATCATTTCATTCACCATGATCCTCATAATTTACTTCAAGAGCATTTTGAGTTGTTCTTCTAATTTACTAACTTTTTGTTCATGAAACTTTGATTCCTTGAGCTCCAATCTACTTTACCCAACCGATGCCTTATTATGTTGTATGCAACCACACCATCATGCTAGTGACATCCCAGCCCATTACTACTCACTACTCTTTCCTAACCATCATAACCTCTCTTTTGCTATTCGTATGCAAACTCCAAATCCCTAAGCCATGCGACTTCTACACTATTCCTTGTCCTAAACCCTCTACATTTCCCACTTTAAACTCCTAATAGCTCTATGACGTTATTACCATCAAGCTTTCTTCCAATAACCATTAGTTATGATCATCCTTTATTATCTCCTTTTTTTCTATTTCCATGATGATGCATCTAAATCTAAAGATTAGATCCAAACAAAATTTGATCAATTTAATGGATACACTTAGGAAAGTAATTACTAAACCAAAGTATGGACCAAAGGTGAAACCCATGCTTAGAATTAAGACATTATCCTCAATGCCTAACATAAAAGAAAATATGAGGAAATGACAATACATGCATGAGATGTTGGTACTTTATCATCCCATATAGAGCTTCTCATCCTCCCAACCAAAAATAATAAATATACAAAATATAACCTATAAATATCACCATTGAAAAGAAATAAAAGAAGAAAGGGGAACATAAATAATTTAAAAAAATGTGTGAACTACCTTCTAATAGAGTGCTTAGTTTGAAGTCATTAGTTTGATTTCACTCTTTGTCAACTCATTATCACTTCAATATAGATACTTCTCAAAATAACACGTTTAGTGTAACAAGACATGCTACACGTTGTAGTAGCCAAGCCATTTATTGGTATAAGATTAGGGTCATCAATATTTAGATAGTCCACGATAGTAGATGGAAGGGTTTTCATGATCTTCTTATTATTTTTATAGCTTGCTTCTTCAACTGCTACACTTGCACTATTTTTTTCCCTTTTATAATCATAATAGTTTTTAACATCTCCTTCAACTTAATTGATAAAAATCAATACAAGCACCATTGACTTCAGAATGATGAGCTTCTACCTCTTGATTTTCATTAACATCTCTAAGTTTTCTCCATAAAAATTTGGTTTTAAAATTTAGTTAGGAAGGTTACTGAATATCCACTAGAAGTGAAGTGTTTTGATATGAATCAGTCTATTTAGGTTTCTATTCATCAATTTTGTTTTGCCCATTATGCTCATATGACCACAAAATTAAGCAAAACCGAAATCCAGAGGTCCTTACATCTTATAGTTCAATATAAAATCAATTTTGAACCCAAATCCATGATCTTTGTTGCTCTATGGTAATCTTAAATTAAGGAAAGAGTCTGATTTTGAAATTTTGTCAAGTTAGCAACTATCATCTTGCTCCTTTATTCAATTTACATTCATTATTTTTCCTCATTTGTTGTTGATCTGATGCTAAGTAATAATTTTTTGAGGATATGACTTGAGTATTAAGTTATCTTTAAGGTTTGGGATGAAGTTTAAACTAAGATAAAATGAGTCTCACATGGCGATGTATATAATTGAACATTAAAATGGTTGTAGCAAGAAGTAGCATGAGTAAATGCTTCGTTAGATAGTTGGTGGTACTGCTATTGAAAGCTAAATATGTGTGAAAAATGACATATTCTCCTCTTGAGCTATCATAGGATCAAGCTGGTATGATAATGTGAGAAAAGAAAGTAATCAAAGACTAAGAAATAGAGCAAATAGCTTATTTACGGAAATTTTCTTAATTTAAAGTGTAAAAATTTTTATATTTTTACATATTTAAATAGTCTTTGGAACAATGATCATAACAATATATAGTTTGCTAAAAATGGATAAGAAACAAAGTTGTTACTATCATTAGAAGTTAGTTGTACAATCTATTAGTGATATGCAGTAGGAGTTACCTTTATTATATTAGAAATAAAGGACCTATATTGATGCTTTATAAACGTGATAAATGGAGATGTTCATATCAAATAGTAGATTGAGCTTTGGCTTAGATGAGTACCCCTACTTGGTTGGTATTTTCGCAATGGGTAAAAATAATGTAGGTTGCTCGCCCACTTGTTGTGTGCAACTGTGAGATTTACTTAAGTGTTTCTTATGACTTGAGATCTTTTTATCCTGGATTTGATATTGCTTATGATGAGCAGATACTTAGATTATTGAAGAATGTAAAGTATGCTTCTGATAATTGATTAAGATACATTGAAATGCCACTTAGTTGATCTTAATTGTGTCATGGTACTTGGCCATTGAGTTTATTTTTCATCTTGGCTACGGGATGGTTAAATTTGCTAAGCTTGTGACCTAGGAAATTATGGTTAACAAATAAGTTCAAAACTTGATGATGTCTATGAGCTATCAAATGAACGCTGAAATGGCTAAGATTATGCTCTCATAGTGATATTTGTTTCATGTTGTGTCCATTATGGTGGTATTCAATTGCTGGGTAGAAAACTAGACTAGGTTAACTTGCTCTTAGTATTTGACTTGGAATTCATATTAGGCTTGGTTATTAACTTGGAAACTATAGTTTACTAGTTTACCTAAGAATGTATACTAGTTTCTTAAATAAGCTGTTTGAATGCATTCATGACATAGTATGAAATGAACCTCTAGGTTAAGTTTTACAATACCCTAGTTTTATGAAATAAGAAATTGTTTTGAAAAGTTGTGCTTCAAGCATATAAAAATGGATTGCTCAAACAACTCAAGCACTTCATGTGGTAAGCATTAACTAGACTAGGATTTGAGGTATCTGACTCCTCAAAGGCTCTTTATTGCCATCTAAGTTCTTGGACTTAGTAATCATATGCCTGAGATGTTAACTAACTAGATATAAAAGCTAAGCTTAGCTAGGATAATGGTAACGGTGCATGTAAAGTGAATTAACATGACATCCATGTGTTGCTAATGGGTTTGTAAGTGTGCTTGCCTATGACTTAGTATGAATGAATGTTAGCTAGGTGATTATATGTTTGTACATGCTAGGGTATTATTATATGGTTATGTATTCTTAGTTACCATGTTTTTTTGTTTTTAGTTATGTGCTCACTTAACTCAGTACAAGTTAGAAGGTTAGCTTATTTTAGATACAAATAGACAAAGAAAACTAAATCTGAAAGTTGGGATTGGGTTAGTGAGAGTGATTAGTTGCAAGATCTTATAAGGAGTTTTTGGATATAACTTGATTAAAAGATCATCATGTTACTTTATAAGGATTTTAGTGTATAGTTTATAAATGAAATGCACATATCTTAATCGAATCATGTATTGTATTGTAAGGTTGAGTTATGATACTTTGAACAAAAGCTTAGTTTGTAAAAGGGTCCGTTGTGCTATCTTGTGATAATAAAAAAGAAGTTTTATGTGACCTGTTAGATTGCACAGTTCCACTAATTAATGAAAAGAAGTTTTCAAGATATATATATTTGTGGTGAGTTGATTAGTTGATGGCAAGTTTAACCTTATTATTTACTCAGTGATATCATAATAAATTGTTTTTAGACACTGGTGCAAAGAAAAAAGTATAAGAGATGCCTTGAGAGGTAAGATGTTACACTAGCAATCGGCTATGGTACTAACGGTTAGCACTAAAGCTGTAAACAAATCAAGTTGAGTTGAGATGATACTATGCTAAGCTAAAGCTTGACTCGAAATTTTAAAGCTCAAGTTCAACTTGAGCTCGGTTGAGCTTATGACTTTAAGCTCATGCTCGACTTGAAATAGCATTCAATAAACTCAAGCTCCACTTGATTAGGCTCATTTAAGCTTGATCCATTTAAAAATATTTTTTTATTTTGATTATAATAATATAGTATTGAAAGTTGATTAATATTAATATTTGATTGGAGTTCAATTAAGTTTTAAGCCAAACACTATAAAGCTTGAGCTTAACTCGATTAACCGCTCGAATAGCTTGACCTCTAGCTCGACCTCTAGCTCGACTCGATTATTCTTAAGAAAATTTGAGTAAATCCCAAGCTGAACTCAAGTAGCTTATAAGTGGTTTGACTCATTTATACTATTAGTTGGTGTTAGAAAAGATGAGATGGCCTATTTTGAGTTTGTCCATGGAAAGAAAGTGATCAGTGATGAAGAAGATAAGATGGCTTGATGGAACGTACAATAATGCAAGGTAAGAAGTTCCCATTGTTTAAGTTAGGATTGTCAATGCTCTAATACCATATACGGGTATATGATGTGTATTTTTATTATATCAATTACAATGTACATGTACAATAACTATAAATACACAAGAATAGAGTTTGTAACACCAATACATTGAAAAGACTATTTTACCCTCTATAGTAAACTAATAGCAATAAATATGTACAGTAATAGAAACAAATGAAAGCGTATAACACGTTTGCTTCCTTAATGAACCTCCACGCGGCTATTGCTTCTGCTTCAGTTCGGGTTTGCAATTTTTCTTTCAAGCCACGGCTGCCATTAGAGAAGAGATCACGGACCTGCTATCAATTCCACCAACGGGTCTGCACAAAAATTGATGAAGTGGCTGCTCTTTGTTCGCTTTTAACACAAATGGGTTGCCATCTTCACTCGGTTGACACAAGTGGGCTGCTCAATCTTCAAAAGACAGCTATTGTTGATACGTGATTGAGCTCTTCATTTGGCTGCTCCTACAATCTTGGCATGTGTGGTCTTTTCTCCAAGTCGGCTGCTATTAACATAAAACATGGGGGCGTCCGACGTGTCTGCTCTCCTGAATGCTTGCAGATCGAAGTTGGCTTGTGATTCTTGACTCAATCCATCACATGGTTTGGTTCTTTAATTGAAGAGGAGAATGCAAAATGCATAACATGATGAGTTGACTTGTCTTCAAATAATGGAGCTGCTAAAAAGAGTAGCTTAAGTCCACTATAACGAAAATGAAATGGCATTGATGCATACTTGTAACGTAGAACTTCCATATAGATATGATCTATAACTATGGTGAGACCTTGTGAGCAAATATAAGCCATTTGAGTCCTATTTTTAATACTTTTTAACTATTTATGTATAATTGTTTCAAAAACATGTATTAAATTAATTATTGAGCGAATTCACAATAAAAATACTAATACATGTATATATATGTGCTATAAGTGAAGATAACTGTATAATTTTACATGTTTAAAATCCAACTCGTTAATTCTTCATGATTTAGATTGATGCTCAATTTAGCTTACATCATTGAGTGTTGGTCTAAAATAATTCTAGAAATATAAATGACTTGGTACGATTTTCTTTGTATTTTTCTAATTTAATTATATTTATTAGAGATATTTTTACAATTGGATCACATGGTGGCCTACACTTGTTAAACAATTATATGTATCTACAACATAGAAACTGTGATTTATACGTTTCAAGTTCCAAGTATGCTCGAGGAAACGTGATTTTATCCTGCTTTACCTGAGATTAATGGTTCTAAAAATCTAAAACTAGAAACCTATCTTGTATTTGTTCAAAAAAAAAAAAAAAAAAAAGAGAGTAAAGTAAAAAAGAAACCTATCTTGTAACATGTGCAAGATTTTACACATTACAAGGTCCTACAAGTTCCAATCTTAGTACGAATTATAACCATTTGATTTAAAAGGATAAGTTTATATACGAAGTCTTTATATTAATTATCTTACACACTCCCTCACCTACGAGCTGAAACTTTTGGCTAAAACTGATCAAGTGAGACTATGTAGTCAAATGGTTGAACCGACTACAGAGAAATATGGATGGCGGACTTACCTACTCGGATAACACGTCGAATTTGGGTGCATTGAAAGATATGAGTTGAATGAGAGATTAACTTTCATTGATTGAAAGCCTGTGAGTTTTTCAATCCTCTTAGTAACTAGATATCAAACCATCTATTGTGTAGTGTGTCCAAATGCAAAGCCAAAAGTTCACGTGGAGTTCATGAACATGCATTGTTAGGAACTCAAACTTCCCATTACTGTATTGTCACTTGCACAGACACAGTAATGGCTAATGAAGGGTTTCTTTCCATGTAAACCACCTGAATTTTCAGGTCCTCAATCCTATGAAAAAGTGAAACGCTTCTTTCTTAATCCAAAATTACTCCAAAACTAATATCAACTTTTGAACCCAATATGCCGTAGAATTCTTCTTAAAAATCCAATCTCTTCAGTTTGCACTTGAAGCTCTACCGGTTCCTTAAAATTAGCTTTCTCGCTAAGCTGTTCGAAAGAATCTACAAGATTTTGAAGCCTGGCAACGAACTCAACAAGAAGAGAAGAGAAAGTTGCCAGAGACAATGAACTAGCACTCTCATACACTTTTGACTCTTGATCACTAGCCACAGTCCTCGTGTAGAAGGACAAGCGTGGCCAGGAAACAGGTCTATGCAGCATTCCCTGTGAATTGAACAAGTCTAGCACAGAAGGCTCATTGCTCACGCGTTGCTGCTGAGAATCCGACAATTCACTTAAAGACTTGACAACTGGCTGTCTCTTATCATGGTCATTAGCATGTTGAATGTTTTCGGGATCATATGTGTCCTTGACCGATCCTCCAGCACCCCAACTCTCTGGATTAACTAAGATGTATGACATGTGATCTATCTTCAGTTGCAAGTCTTCAGCCGCTAAGTGCACTTCTAATAGGAAGTCTTTGGGACTCAACTTCTCCATCTTTTCGACTTTACTTCCAAGCTCACGCAAGACTTTTGCTCCTTCATTCCCTACCCTTCGTAGTTCATTTGCAAAAACTTGTCTCTTTTCTGGCGGTGCCTTCAACGTGAAAGCATATATAAAAATTAGTTAAACAGAAAAGAAAACCTTAAAAAAAATATAGAATTAGTTAGTATCAGTACTAGCATGAAAGGAAATAAACATGTTATATTAGCAGCAACTCTTCCTTCTCTAGATGGTCAACATCTACAATTTAGATTTTCCAACGTTTTATACTAGTAAAGCAGCCAATTGTTGCCTTAACAATTTCAACCAATGATGCAATAGGAACATCTAGCAATGGATTCCATATCTTCCTTGAACCCCAGGTGTTTCAACATGCAACACAGAAGGAAGTGCTCAAGCTGGATACTCAGGGCAGTTAGACCAAGAAATCAAAGATGTTTCCCATGTCATATTAAACAGTGGGTACTCGATCAACTAAAATCCTTCCGTTCTTTTGGAACTGTGGTCATGTTTTCATCTGTCAGGAGGCAGGTGTGCACATTAAGTATCTTCCACACATCTAGTTCATTTAACTATTGAACCCTCAACAGGTGTATTCTCAGGTAATATGGTCAACATTCATTAGATAAATGACCATATATGACGACATCATGAAAAGAACAATGTGTTCCCGGAAAAAGAACCAATTGTAGGAATGTTGATTTTCATGGTATGGCCACCAAAAACATAAAGAAATTCAGATGGTGCAAATGGTATTACCTGTATTTCTGAAAGAATACATCCATGCATAGCCATGACCATAAAAGCGCAATGCCTTAAAGCTCCACATAGTTTGGTATAGTTTCTCCATGGATAGTTAAATGTCTTGTATGGTCCATGTGGTGGCTCCCAAATTGCAAACTCCACCTGCCGTGAGAAAGATGAGGTTAAAAACTAAGTCATAAGAAAGCTCCAGAAGATATATACACTGCCTACCATACCAATGAATCTTCTTGACTGGTAGACTGTACAGCTGACCTGTAGCCATTGTACAGTGGATCATCAGAAGCTTGGTATGTCAGGATTTTCGAAGGAATTCTCTCATATTCCATGCATCGCAAATAACCATCAACACAGCCTAAAAAAATTCGACACAATCAGTGAAGCAACAGTTTGAGCAGAATTAGATAGAAGGTAAAAGGAGGAAGTGCGACTCGAATGCTAATTTCTATTCAGAAAGAAATGAGTCCTACGTTCTAATGATGTGGCAACCCCGCTGAAATTTTTCACAACCAGCTTGTGCAGGTCCTCCGCTGACCAAATAGGATATATGCCAAGATTTACAACTAAACCGATGGCAGCTCCTACTGCAATAAATATTAGACGATAAAGGGCCATCTGGAAGAACGTTGCAGATCCCCCAGATACCATCACAATGCAGTAAGTCAGCAGGAAAACCCGAAATCCATACTCATAAGTCTTCATCGACGGGTAGAGTTTGATATAACTAGCACAAAATCCTGAAATTTCATGAGAAACTAGTGATATACACATGAGGCAATATACAGTCAGACGTACCCTTGAAGTCATTCATATAGTAAGTGTCAAATATTACAACCTGCAATGAATATGCTGATGACAATGATAACTTCCTCGAAATCACCAGCCAATGTTGATAGCTCGGCGATGCCTAGAGCAAGCCCTCCAGCTGAAAGTGTCCCTATGGCGCGATTAAAGCCCTTGTTCAGGGTTGCACCTAGATAGAACAGAACAAAGTTCATATTTACATCCTCTGGATTGCCTCTTTACACCATGAGTAAATAGAAAATAGCCAAAGCCCTATAAATCCTGCTATATTTGTAAATTAACTTCGACATTCTAGCCACAAAAAATATCCGATTTGTAATAAATCATCTATATCATCCTGAGCATTCTCTTATCTATGGCTTTTCCAATCAATCAATAGTGTCTCTACGTCTGGAAATCGAGAGGTACACATAATAAATCGAGAAAACATGAAAATTCCTATACCTGTGCTTTTCCTCATTAGAAATATTAGGAACACATGAATTAACTTGAGAGAATTCAATACTTATCCATATGGATTATAGGAAAAGAATAACTAGAAACAATAAATCCACAATCTAATCCAGAGTTCCAGGATGCAGCGTATTAGAACATACCTACACTGAATTCGAAAACCACGACAACAGTTAGAATAGCCCAGATGGAATATTGACTCGCGTTCTGCAAAGGCTCTTTGAAGAAGATAGCCAAAGAGACAAGAGCTAGCGCCAGTCCCATTTTCGCGGCGAAAACAACTTTTCTGGGATCAGACTTTCCCATTTCCAACAACGCAGCAGAGAAATCCTGGACGCTATTCCAGAGCTTGATGACTCCATCTGAAAGTGTCCTGAAACACCTGTATTTGGTTCCATGTTCACTTCCGTCGACACTGCTGAGAAGCCTTTCTTTGCTTCTCTCTGCAAAATTGTGCCTGAATGATCCCATCTTAGCAGCCATTTTTCACTAAAGAAAAAGAAATATCCGGACAAAACCAAAGAAAACAGCCGCACTCCATGAAACTACCTTAGGTGTACTTGCGTTCACTTTTATAAAGCTAAAAAGAATATATAATGACATCACATGTATTATATCTCGAGCTAAACATGAGTAATCATAATATATAAATTTCAGCTGCCTATGAGGGAGAGCTATAAAAATTAATGTTTTTTTTTTTAAATTACAAAATCGAACTATAAGTGCATTGGAATTCAATAAAAGTAAAAGGAAAAAGAAAACAATAAAGTGATACATTTAAAATACGCGAAGAATAGAAAAATAAACATAATAGTAATTTTAATAATATTTTTATTGAATTACATTTGTGCTATTCACAATAAAGATACTTATTTCAGGAAGGTTCCATCATTCTTAAAAACAATTAAGAAGATGTTAGTAAAAAAAATTCAACATATATAGTACGACACATGAGGATATAAATTAATATTAACTCAATTTGAAAATCCATGCTTAATTAAAGAAATTATATAACCAGCCCCCACCATTCCGCCGCACCTCCCCCCCCCCCCCACAAAGAAGAAGATAGAAGGATTGATATTGCAAATCGTGCAAATTCAGTTTGACTTGGGTAAGTGATTCTGGTGTGGTACATGTGAACCTTTGCCCAAAAAGGGAGGGAATGTGCATAATGGATAGGGGAGATTGCAAGTTGTGACAACGTTGTTTTAGACCCTCGTCGAATAGTTGCTTGGAATTTGCAAATCAGTTGACGGGTAGTTGGTTTGTAGGCTTACGTCTTACGTGCAAGAAATTAGAGACCCGAAGTCGGATTAGGAACAGGAGAGCTAGGGCGGCGTGAAGGCAACCTGTTAGGAGATCTTCAAACTAGACACGTATCACTCTGTCAAAGCTTATCATAATGGTAGGCTCCGAGCTGAACTTTCGGAACAAGTCTTCCCTAACATGAAAAATTATACTTAAAAAATTTATGTAATTTATTATCGGACCAAAATGAACTTAGCCTTAAAGAAAGGTGGCCTCTGGACATGTCGAGTCGACTTGTACGATTTTCCCGCCACAACCGAGTGGAGCTGGCCAGCGACATTTTGCTATCATGCTCGAGTCAGCCCATTACCAACTTATAGGCCAATCAACAATGTATTTGTCCTAGCTTGTGAAACTGTAACATGCTTTTTGTATTCAGGCATTGAATTTGACATGATAATTGTCTAGGCACTCATTAAATTTGGTATTTATTTAATTTTCCCAAGTATTTATTCCATTTGCAAACAGGGACAGGCTGGTGGACCTATAAGAGGCCTGGCCCCAGCTCAAAATATTGTCTTCAGCATTTATAAGACGTGATCAATTAGCCATAATAATATCGGACACAAAATGGGTTAGAAAACATAAGGACAAAGCCCAGAATGCCAAGGGCCCACCGCCTTCTTTTACATGTAATTAATGCTATTCAAATATTCCATGCTGACATTGCACTAAACTGGTAAAGGCAAAGCATTCATTGTTTAGCAATATTTAAGTTTAGACAACTTTGCTAATTGGTCTGGACTAAGATGCAACGTGCAAAAAACTAGAATCGCCACACAAGAAATTAAGGATGATATCCTATCCATCAAAGGATTTAAAGAGATGAAACCCTTTTGAAAATGCCTAAGTTGCCATTGGATAAAAGCTACAAGCCTAAACTAAATCAATTCGATGACTCATAACATAAGCTATAGCTTAAACTAACTAGATGGAAACAAAAGCTGTTGAGCATGGTTGGGAGGTTGGTGCTTGCAAAAGGGTTGCAATCCATGCCAAATAGGTAGGCAACCTACCCTAAACAACCATGTCTAAACTTGACTCAATAATTAGAAAGTTTGTTTGGGGAGAGGAAGAAGGGAAAAAAAAAAAACTGCATTAGACCCAATTGGAATACATGACCATCCTAAAAATCATAAGAGGCCTTGGCCTTGATAATTTAAGTAAAAAAAGCCAAGTATGGTAACTTAAAAGGCTTTGGGAATTTCATATGTAAAGCACAACATAGGCTGTAGTTTGTTGAGCAAAATACAAAAATTACATAAGGGGGAATCAGTTAATGCCTAAGCAAAGGAGCATCACATTATTAGAAAGAATTGTGCACTATCCAAGAATGGCACCTTGAACATGGAGGCTATGTAATAAGGAATGGAGAAAACATAAATTTTTAGTATAACTCATGGAATGCCTATGGACTACTAGTACAATTATTTTATAGTCCCCATTTGCCCCAAGCACTCCAACTTACCCTAAAGCAATGTTACAAAATTGAGCTTGAATGGAAAGAGAACATGGTTGGTTATCAAATGCAAGAATGGTTGAAAATTAATATAAGACCCATCCACTTGTTAGCTATTGCGAAGGATGAATTTTGCTTCTCCTTAAATGGTAGAAAGAAGTTCTAACTAAGGGAAGTTTATGTAAAGTTAATCAAGGATTAGCAAGCAACACCTAATATAACTTGGATTGGGTAAATCCCCTTCTACTCGAAAGTCAAAATATTCCTTTGGAAACATTAAGAAATGAACTGCCTATGGCACTCAACATAAACAAGAGATTTCAATCCTTGTCCCTAATCTACCCTTACTATAACTCCACTGATGACGACTTAGAACATGCCCTTTAATCTTACCCTGCTGTATGTACTTTATGGAATGAGATATGGCCTTCGGACACAAAAAGAGATTCTAACTACCCATTGAATGACTGGATAAAAGAGAATTGTAAGTATTCTAAAATAGATAGTTGCCAAACATGGCCATCATAGGCGATTGCTTATGTAATAGCGTTGTGGTTGACTTGGAATCGACGTATGCCACCATTTATAAAATCACCCCTACATCACTTCAAATAGGAATGGCAATGTAAGGTTCATGAGTTTTGGTCAATCATTAAAACAAGGCACATGACGCCATCTCATTTAAGATGGGAAGTGTAGCAAGAGGGCTGGGTTATACTAAATATGGATGCATTTATTGAAAATGAGGGAATGTTTG
This sequence comes from Lumnitzera littorea, assembly GCA_024138015.1. Classification (NCBI taxonomy): domain Eukaryota; kingdom Viridiplantae; phylum Streptophyta; class Magnoliopsida; order Myrtales; family Combretaceae; genus Lumnitzera; species Lumnitzera littorea. The sequence goes on along the minus strand of JAMXBB010000009.1, from coordinate 104,043,087 downwards.
CAACCATAGGAGGAGTTGTGAGGGATGACCATAGCAATTGGATTATGATGTTTGCAACGTGCATTGGAAGAATAAATCCCTTAAAAGCGGAAGTATGGGGGCTCTACTGGGGATTGACTTATTGTCAATAAATGGGGTGTAAGAAAGTTAGAATACACATAGATTTGAAATCAGTTGTTTCCCTATTACTTAATCCATCTAATTGCTTAAACCATTACACTCATATTCTCTTTACTTGTAGGGAATGGCTATTGTGGTTTCAAAAGTATCAAATCCAGCATGTGAATAGAGAAATTAATAGTCTGATGGATAGACTTGCTACCAAGATTAGAAATTTTCAAGCATCAGAGGAAATCTTTATTTTTGTCATGCATAGTAACTAAGGGTAATCTCTTATGGATTGCCAATATGATGGGAAATTTTGATGCAAATATATTAGCATTTGTCTAGTATATAGTAGCAAGGTTCTGTTTTTTTTTTTTTTTTTTTATTGTTGCATCACTGCACTAGATATGTATGAAGAATGTATGTAATAAGAATGTATGTAATGGAATATAAGAACTACCTTATTTAATGAAATCCTACTTTTATCGAAAAAAGCAATATTTAAATTGTTTCAATAATTCACGCCAAATTTTTTCTTTTACCAAATTTATTATGCCTATCAATTTCTTTTTTCTTTTATCCATCTTGTGATTCAAGATTTAAAAATTTAAGATATTCTAGTTGTAGTAAATAAAAGTTAAAGATTTGTTATTTTATTCCATATCATTTTTTTTAATGACAAGAACAAAGAATTGCTAATTTATTCTAATCCAATTTCAAAATTATAACCTACCATATTTATAATTTATTTCAATACATTAATGTCTACCTAATTTGTTGGCAACAAAATAACTTTATTCCATTGATTTTTCCCTCTTGTTCTTTTCATATGTGTGTGATTATACAAATATACACATATACATACAAACACACACATGCATATATATATATATATATATAGAGAGAGAGAGAGAGAGAGAGAGAGAGATCAATTATAAGTACTATGTAGCATTCATAAGTTGAACTATCACATATCAAATTGCAAAAGCATCACTTTGAAGAGCAAGAGTCATTATCAAACATCTAAAGGTTCTTTGACATTGAAATGTTGTATTTTGGCATCGTCATCATATGAATTACCATCATCACTTTCATTCGCAACTAGGTTAGATTATTATTATTATTATTACTACTATGTTTTCTCTCATTCTAACTTTTTTTTTTGTTACATAATTTGTTTTATGGTATTGGTATGAAGGTTGTTATGTTGTGTTATTTTATCTTTATCTTATTTTCCTAAGAAACTTTCTTACTTTTCTTATTTAGTTTTTTTGTGATTGTCGATTCATATGGTTTCACATTCACATATTGATTATTAGAAAAATCGTAAGTTATATTACTTTGTAGTTTATATAATTAAATACCACATAACTTATACATAATACAATATATATATATATATATATCAAATATATTATGTGATTTAATCTCTATATTAAATTATTTTATAAATCATGAATAAATAATGGCATACACATATGCTATTTTGTTTGTGTGTATATATATGTATGTATTTATATTGAGATACATGACACCTAGACCATATATGTTTTATGAATTGTATTATATATTATAACAAGAAATCTAGTAAATAAATATGTCACATGGTTTTAATATTTTTGGCTACTTAAATATATATTGTGACATAATATATTGTTTTCACTTATAATTTATGGCTAATTGTTTGCGGAAAGAGTGACAAGTTAGAATTTGATCTACCCCCTCCCCTACTCTTTAATTTGACATGTTGAGGTTTTACTTGATATTGATGATGGCCGCTCCTTCCTTTCGATCCTGCGTATTTGCAAACTATGCAACATAAGCAAAAATGCATGGAAGCACAATTTTTACAAATTTAACTTCATTTCACACAATCAAACAATCATAAACATAAACATGTGTGCATGTCACAGGCCCATTTATGTCTTTTTTTCTTAAACCTTGTTATTGCTAGGCATGTGTTGAAATTTCGTCCCTAGTGGGAGCAAAGATGGTGCACGCCATATTTGAACATAGCACTTCACCTACTGTATAAGTTAAAAAGATTTGAATTGCATATTACCACTAGTTATAACTTTTGGTGAATTGATAAACGCTCTATCCAACAACTAAGCAAGTTTCTTTTTGCTCTTACTATAGTTTAATCAGTCATTGTATCAATAGGACTTCATTAACACTTCTAAAAAATGGTGATTTGATAGAGGAAGTTTATATGGAAATCCCGCCGGCACAGAGTGTTCCTTCTTCTGCTTTTATTGTCAATCTTGCATGTAACCTCAAGTAGACTTTATATTATACAAGCTTCACATCAATCAAACAGTAAGTTTACAGAATGGCATCTTGAGTATGGCTTTACTCGATCAGCGATAAATTATTCCCTCTTTGACAAATCTAACTATGATGGTTTGATGTGCTTGCTTGTTGATACTGATGACATTACTGTTCAATGCCATTACACGCCTTAGAGACATTTTGCATCAAAAGTTTATGAAAGACTTGGGTCCTTTAAAACTTTTTCTGAAACTTTAAGTGGCACGTTCGACCCTAGGCATATTTGTTTGTTAATGTATATTTGTTCAATCTACCTGAGGAAACTGGCTTATCTACTTGCGGACCTTTCTCTATAACTGTTCAACTAAATCACAAACTAGCTCACTCTGATGATAATCTTCCAAATCTGCAACTACATCATTGATTGGTGGCCAGTGTTGTTTATTTGGCTTTGAAATGTCCAGATTTATCTTAAGCTATTTGGGTATTTACTCTCTACTTCTTTCAGCTGACTGCCGAGTCACAGTGATTGGGGTCCATGTTTAGATACTCATTGTTCATTTATAGGGTTCTGCATCTTCCATTGGGATCTCCCGTTTTCTAGAAATCTAGAAAGCAACCCACTATACCACGAAGTTCTACCAAAGCCGAGTATCATGCCTTATATGCTGACTTGCTGAGAAGTTTCAAATAGCCAATGCTTTCGCTAGAGCTTTCTATGCCCTGTTCAATTTTACACTTTGATATCCAAGCTCACAGTGCATAATATCAAACTCTAAGCTTGAGGAGGCTCTGCCATTTGGTCCAGCTGGCTAACTACCTCGCCCATTTAGCTACTCCGAGTTACATAGATTACATATTACCAAGTATGTGATCCAGTCTGTGTGGATTTCCCAACAGCACAGCAGCAGTGAGGAATTGAGTTTGTCGTCTCTTTTTTTAATAGAATGGAAGGGTTATGACATGAACCAACGAAACTCTGTTTTTTTTCCCTGATTCACAAAGAGAAAACATGATCATCCATAGACAGTAGCCAATAGTAGTACCATATAATTGATCACTAGATTAAGTATCCCTAATAGCTATGAATTTGCCTCTATGCTTTACCCACATGTTTCCAGTACACCAAAATCTTAGAACTCCAACATCATCAAAGAAGTACCACATGTTACTAACACAACAAATGCGAGCATGCTGCTTCTTTTTTCTGGGGAACGCTGAAAGCTTCACCGGAATAATACATTGTCTCTCAATATGGAGACATTAAACACCATGTCTTTCTTGTTAACAAGTTCGAAGATGCAAACATCACTGTCGAATAGAGGAAGTTGTCTTCTAAACACAGTCCAACCACTAGAGAACCTTCCCCATCGGCTACCACGCTTGGCATGAAACAGCATCTTCACTCGCCATGAACGCTTCAAGAAAATTAGAGTCACAAATTGTGTCCGCTTCTCTATGAGATTCCTCATCAAGAAATTAGTTGGCAGACACTACACAAATAATAGATGCAAATAAGCGTGGAACATCTTTTACTTTTGAAGTAAAATTGCAAAATAATCCCAAATCAAGCTATCCAATGAAGTCGTATCTAGAAACGATTGCTTGTATCAAGCGGCATGTGGTATAAGCACTATACCACATCAGATCTTAGTATCTTACCACATAATGTTCCATATAATTTTCTGCAAATACAACCTGAAAGAAAGCATGGCGAGGTTTGAATTTACCCGCTGCTTCCATAGCCCTGATGGAAGGACAAGGCAGGGATGATGCTGAGTGGTCAGAAGACTGTTGAACATTACATGTTTGGCGGGTGATTAGTCCTTCCTTGCCTGCATTTATCACATGTAAAAATATAACTAATTAACGAGCTCTTCTGCTACTCAAAATATCACTGTTGAGTTATCTGCTGAGAATCCCAGTCAAACGATATAAGCAACTACATATGATTTTGATAAGATATTTATATCCTGTACTACCCGGAAAAAACAATGTCAAATGAATTCCATTCCTATCACCCATCTAACATCTTGTGCAATTTTCAACTAGTTGTCATATTGCTATCTCTCCACCTATCTATCTGTCAAAGGAAATCTCACTTCCTTGAATCCATTGCCCTATACAACAAATCAATTTGAGGAGCAAATTGCAAAATGGCAGCTTGGGAAACCCTTTTAATCTAACATAACAAACAGGAGATAGGACAGAGAAACAGCAGATTATACAATTCAGTTATTTATAGCATAAAACATCATACCAACAGAATCTTGTGCCAAGTGATTTTGATTCATTTTCTCGGTTGTCTGTGCAGTCGTTCCACCATTACTTATGGCTTCCCATCTTTTGTTTTCACGTGCTACTTTGATCGAGGTATTGGATTTCGATGTCCTAGGGGGCTTTTCCATAGAGCAATCTGATGATGATTGTACCTCAGCTTTGATTTTCTTGCTCGGTGAAGCAACTTGCAAGGTTCCTTCACTTATACCACCATCCACATATGCCCTGCTGCTACCAATAGATTTCGGGGGATAATCTATCTCAGTTGCACTGTGATCAAATATCATCACACTGAATGTGGAATTTCCCTCGTATCCAAAGACTAAGAAATAGCCCAAACCGATTGAGTAGTACTCCATAAAATCATGCCACCCTCTGCTCAACCAAACCATGTTTTCATGCTCATTGCTCCATTCCAAATCCAATTGCCATGTTATACCACCTGTTACATTGAGACATAACACATCCGACAGATGCTTTCTATATTTCCTCACAAATCTCTTCGGAATCCCCTACATAAAAGCAATACAAACACAGGATTTTACCGTACATTTAGTGATCACAATGGCACATTGTTGTACTGTTGATGCTATTTTAGAAGGAGGGTCAGCTAAACAGCAGTTAGGCTTTATATATTTGCTGTGGAGGAACAACCAGGGATTTTATATATGGGGAAAAGAAAAAAAAAAAAGAAAAAAAGAAAACCCTTGGCTGACTTTAACATAAAAACCTTGAATTGGCATACTCTTTAGTAATCTGAATATCGGAAATCGGTTCTTCTTCCGCTTTAAAAGTTGGACATCTTTACTATTTTATAGTTTATTCAGTACCGCTGTAGCTATTAATATAAACATTGGTTTTCAATGAGATACACTAACTCAATCTCCCTCTTTCCAAATTATAATATGATATAGATGGTATAATGGGTTTTGTCCCTTCATAGTTGAGCATTACCTTTTTTTTTTTTTTTCCCTCTTTTTTTAATGATCCCACAAATTCAAGTGAACAAAATGTATGATCTGGGTAATGGGTTATGCTAGAATAGTCCGGACAGGAATTTTATACTTATGAACCACTCATCCCTTTCTCTCAAAGGAAGATGACTTGCAGTACTATCCGATATGATTATAAAAATTAATACAATGAAAATTTCAATAGTCAGAAATGGTCTGGCGATGGAAGGTTAGAAAAACCCGACCTCGCAGGCCAATATAACCTTCGGGCCAATATAAAGGAGAAGGAAAAAGGAAAGTTGCTTACAAGTTTTCTTGTCTGAAGTGCTTCAGGAAGTATTATTTTGAAGAAATGAGGACTTTCTGGCTCAACACACTTCACCATCTGCTGACCTTTCTCCATGCGAGCACCAGCCATAGTTGAATACCCCTCGTTAAGTTTTTTTTTTTTTTTTGTCATATTAATTCCAATATTTACTTTCAAAATCCATTCTTTTAATGCAAACAAAGTTGCAGAAATAAATTAGGAAGGTAAGTTTAACAACAACAATAATAATAATAATAATTATTATTATGATGCTAAGAGAATTAGTGGATGATAATAAAAATATTTAAACAATTACAAAATTAGTTGATTGAATAGAAAAGTAAAATATATTTTATTCATCGATGTGTTTCTAGTTCTGCATTTATGTAAGTAAAGATAAATATAAATATAAATTTATTATTTTGGCTTGATCTATCATTATCGTATAATTATTATAATAAAAATATTATATTATAAAAAAGCACAGTAATATGATTTGATATTTTAGAAATTAATCAAATTAAAGATATTGGTAAAACAATGAAATTAAAAGAAAAAAGAGAAAAAAAACAGATCATATCTAATATTAAATAAATAAAACGAAATCCATACAACAAAATTATTATCCGGTTTTACCTATAGACTTGTCATGTTCCTATATTACAAGTTAATGGTGCAGTAACGAACAAAAACAATTTTAAAAGTCTATTCATTTCACTAAATGGAATAAAATCGTAACGTAGTAGTTATTATAAAAGAATATAATCAAATTGTAATAAGTTATGAATGCATATTATATTGTTATTTGTTAATTTTATTGATCAATTTCAATATTGATCGGTTATTTATAGGTTTGAATAAGAAATGATTATTCAATTTTTTATTAATAGAAATTTCTTATGGAATTACCATTATAGGTCTAAAATGTACATGTCATCATCCCATTAAGCATTAAAAAAAAAAAAGAATTTCTTTTAGTTTTTGGATAGGTAGATGCTTATTTGTTCAAGTTTTAAAAAGTAAAAAAGTTCTATATAGTTGAATAATTTCTTTATCATTTTACTCTTTATAAGATGCACTCAAACATAATAGAAAAGATTTTAAAAAAATCAACATAAATGAGAAAATATGGGGTAAAGATAATTTTTTAGCACATCGTTGTCTCGAAGAAGTAAACGAAATTTGAAAATGGACATGTCGCCTTTCCATTAAGTACTAAAAAGTTGCTTTTAATTTTGGGGTTCAGAGATGCACACTTGTGAAAATCTTTGAAAAGAAAATCTATAGAAAGTCGAAAATCTTTTCTATTATACATACACATAAATATGTAAAAATTAAGTGATATATATCAATAGGGGGTCAATTTAATTACCTTACCTTTACTTTTCATATCAATATATTAGATTGACCATTTTTGCATAGGAAAAGGCATGCTAAAAAGTAGTGGTAAAGGGGGAAATCCTTACTGTATAAAGAGCAGATCTATTGCTATGAATAGAAGATTTTGTCATCATTATATGATGAGGTAAATGGATTTGAAAACGAGATTACCGGAATAAAAAGATATGAGACAATGAATCAGGTTTATATGAGAGAGGAAAAGGAAAAAGAAATTAGGACAATTACTCATCTGCCCTTAAAATTATTAAACTAGATTATAAGAGCACATGCTATTTTAATAACCTTTTTCTAATTTTTTTTTTTTTTTGGGAATTGATGGAAGTAAAATTTCTTACACTTAAACAATCCGAGACAATGATGCACCTCTTATATGTGTGCAAAAGTTAAAAAATGGTCAACATAATCTAAAACATAATACAACTATTGAATCAAGTTCTATACAATTGATAATTTAAGGAAAAAGAAAAAGAAAATAATGCACAAATAGTTATAAAAATGCTTGAAAAAAAAATGGATTGTGATTGCATTTCATAATGGATAAAAAAAAAAAAACACTTATAGTAAGCTAATTTAATGCCAACTTAACTTATTATCTATATTATTAGAGTGAAACTAATCATCATTTGGTGTTTTTTTCAATATGACCGAGTTGCCCTCTTATTTATTTATTTATTTTACCAAAAAGCCCATAGTTCCTTAAAGTTTTTAATAAATCTTCAATATATCAAAGTTATTATGGTAAAGAATTATAATATTAATATGATATTTTCCCATAATTATTACCCAAAACCCCCACCAAAAAAGTAGTTTTCTTTTATTATTCCAACTTCTATAATTCATCATCTTTTTATTATGAAATCATTTACATCCTTCTCCATTCTCTCTCTCTCTCTCTCTCTTATATTTTAGTAAATTTAATTTTTTCTTTCTCAATACTCTTGCTATAATTTTATATTATAGATGGTCATTTATAAAGTAATTGAAAATTAAAATAGTTTTTCTTTTCATTATTAAAATTTGTTTAATATTTTTTTATTGTTTAAATTAAAAAAAGGTTAATTGATTTATAGGGTCATTACAAAAAATAATTGAAAATTATTTCTTTTTCTTCATTTTGAAATTTCTTTACAATTTTTTAATTGTTTAAATTAAAAAATTGATTTATAGTTCTCTTATATTAAAGTGAAATCAAGCATCTTTTATTGATTTTAAATTTTATGAGAAAGCCCATAAATGCTTAATAATTTTTCATAAATCTTCAATATATAAAAAATATTATGATAAAAAATTATACATACTAAAATGGTATTTTTTTTCCACAATCTCTCTCTCTCTCTCTCTCTCTCTCTCTCTCTCTCTCTCTCTCTCTCATTTCTTTAGACTTAACATTTTTTTCTTAATACTCTATTAATATAAAGCGAAATCAACTATCTTTTGATGTCTTTTTCAATATGTCTGAATTACCTTCTTATTTGATTTTTAGTTTTACCCAAAAGCCCTAAATTCTTAATAGTTTTTAATATTTCTTCAATATGCTAAGGTTATTATGGAATGTTGATACGTAATATATATCCACCAAATCTTACCTAAATTAATAATGTTTTTTAACAGTATTGCAATGACATATAAGGTGGTCAATATTTCATGGGTAAAAAATATAGCATATATAGATGCCATAGTCCACGGAAGGAATGTACTTTTACTTATTTCAAATTCTATATAATTAAAGAAGTCAAACACCTTATGATCATAAATTAAATGATCAACCATTGTATAGTAATAATGGTAAATATATCATTAATGATTATCGATATAAAAAGACATTTATAACTTGACAAAATAATATTAATGGCTTGCAATGTCAAATAAAAATGCTAATATTAGTGGGAAAATATTTTTAAAATATTAATATATTGATTGCATTATTTATTTATTTTTTCGAATTAACATTGTTGGCATACGTATTACGAGTAGACTATCCTCTAGTAGATTGTTATGACTTGAAATTCTATACTCTAAAGAGGGACTTATCCATATCTTATTTAATTATATATTGTCAAATATAAAAATCTCTAATATGTCACGTTTATGATTTGCTTTTAAAAGGACGCAATTAATGTATATTTTCCTATTTGAAAAGGTTAAATCATATTTACAAAAAATTAAAGAAAAAAGGTTTTGAAAACTATAGGATTTTATTTTTAAGTATTGGTAAGATTAAAAATATGTTTTTAGTTTAAAAGAATTGGAGGAATATAAGTGGCAAAAGATTAAAAAAATGACATTTTTCAATTTTTTTAGGGGTAAGGGACAATTGATGGAAGTAAAAAGGGATGCCAAACCCCCTTTCTTGCACCTAGATGATACTAGAAAACGAGGCACGTGGGATGCATGTGCAAAAGTTAAACAAATGGTTAATATAATTTAAAACATTAAATAATTATTGTATCAAATTGTACATAACTGATAATTTAAGGAAAAAAAGGGAAATAATCATAAAAAGTTAGAAAAATGCTTGAAAAAGAAAACAAATAGATTGCAAGCGTATTTCATAATGAATAAAAAGCACATATGATAGGCTATTTCAATGAAAACTTAACTTTTTATACATTTTTATGATTGGAAATTCTCTACTCAGTATTGCACATTCACTAAATTATATATTGTCAAATATAAAAATCTTCAATATGTTATCTTTGTGAATAGGTTAAAATTTTAAAATATAACCTTGAAAATGGTAGGGTTTTACTTTTAACTTTTTGCAAGAACCAATAAAAATGTTTTCAATTTAAAGGGTAATTAGATGAATAAATGTGACAAAAGATTAAAAAAAATGTTACATTTTCCATTTTTTTTAAGCAATTGATTTTAGTAATAAAGGATGCTAAGCCCCCTTTCTTACACTTATATAATAGTTACATGTGCAAAAGTTAAAAAAAAATGGTTAATGTAATTTAAAACATAATATAATTATTGAATCAAGTTGTAGACAATTAATAATTTAAGGGAGAAAAGGAAAATAATGCATAAATAGTTAGAAAAAAGCTTGAGAAAAAGAAATAGGTTACAAGTATAATCCATAATGAATAAAAAGCAATTATGGTAGGTTATTTCAATGGGGACGAAAATTCGCCATCCCAAAATTACTGTTCCTAATGTGTCCCAGCCTATATTATTATGCCACATGATATCTAAATTTACCAAGAAAAAACTCCATTGTTTTGTATCATATCGTTATGAAAAATGTTAGAACTTTCCTCTTTCTCCAAATACCAAATTTGATACATGACATGAGAAATTCTAGAGTTATAAACGAGTCGAGTTGAGATGACATAATGCTAAGATCGAACTCGATTTGAATGCAAAAACTTAAAGCTTAAACTCGATCAAGTTTTAATTTATAAAACTTGACTTCAACTCAAAATGAAACTTGATAAGCTAAAGCTTAACTTGATTAAGCTCGTTCAAACATGATAATCTTTAAGGATGTTATAAATTTAATTAAAATAATAATATTTAAACTTAGTTCGAATCCAACTAACATATAAATTCAACTTAAGTTCAATTAGGCTCACAAGTTTATCATACTGAGCATTATAAAGCTTGAGCTTAACTCAAAAAGCTACTTAAGTAGTTTAAGCTCAAGCTTAAGCTTAACTCGATTATGGTCCTGTCAAATTCAAATAACTCACAAATAAACTTGTCTCATTTATACTCGTAGGAAATTCAAAATTAGACAAAAATAATGATTAAACAATAATCTCATTAAAGAAACCAATGTTTAAAATTTATTTTATACCATAAAACTAATGGGGCAAATGCAATTCAACCTAATATGTAATTAATATAGATTTTTTAGTATTATGATATAAGATAATTTTATGTCTCATATGATTCTCTTATTATATAAATAAAGTATACATTGTATTATAAAATAATTACTTCATGATGAAAGAATCATATATCTTAATACTATAATAAGTGAATCATATGAGATATAAAATTATCTTATATCTAATACTAAAAAATCTATATTAATTACATGTTAGGTTGAATTGCATTTACCCCATAAGTTTTATGATATAAAATAAATTTTGAGCATTTGTTTCTTTAATGAGATTATTGTTTAAAAATAATTTCAATCTAATTTTCAATTTCTCGTGTCATGTGTTAGATTTGGTATTTGACAAAAGAGGAAAGTCCTAACGTTTTCCATAATAATATGATATAAAATAAAGGAGCTTTTTCTTGGTAAATTTGAATACCATATGGCATAATATTATAGGTTGTGACACATTGAGGGTGCCAATTTTGGGATAGCGAATTTTCATCCACTTGGGTGTATCTTGTGAAACAAAACAAATGATAAAGGAGAATAACAATGTTTTTTTTTCTATTTTATGAAGCTAATTTACACATGATTTTAATGTTTTCATGTTCTTTTTCTTTTACCCATTTTAGGAAATTTCTTTTAAAATTCGTAGAAATCAAGGAGGATAGATAATGTGTCTATCTCCAAGTTCATTAATTTGTAATGTAGATAAAATGCTTATTGGATCAATGTTCCTTCATTTGAGTATGAGCTTTGTCATAATAAACTATTAGGGAATAATTTTAACAATGATAATAGTTGCACATGTATAATTCTATAATAATGTTTATGTACAAATGTGAGCACATGTATTGTAATGCTTTAGAACCTGAAGCACTATAGTCCATCACATGTCTCGAGTTTCTACTGACACGTCACAACCTATTAACTTCTCCACATAATTATTATCCATCCATAACTTCTAATAACTCCAATAAATTTTCACATATGTTCTCAACATTCATAATCTACCTAAAATTTTACTATAAGATTAACCCTTGAAATACCTCATTTAATTTTGAAATGGTAACAATTCTTCAATTAATAGATGTAGATAAGGATCCAAATTCTTTTATTAACCATAACCACCTAGTATCAACAAATTGCATACCTAACAAGAGAAGTCTTAGATGACTTCTTAAGACCTAAAATACAAATAGAAACAAACAACTAAAGCTTGATAACATTTTCAGCTAATCTTACACTCACACTTAGACTACGTAGAACTAATTCCATCTTCAAAAAGACATTCATAACAATTTGTTGCATTACTTGAAAATTCAAATCATTGTAGTAAGCTTCATAATTGCCCTGACATGTACCGACCTACGCCTAAAAATGTTAAGAGGGGATAAGTCGAAGCCTAATATGAAATATACAATCATATGTGCATGAACATATAATTTCAATCACATAGGAACATGAGGTACAAAATGCATCAACCAACAATTTAATTATCTTCATTTTAATCCAACAAGCAACATATGGGTACTTACGATCGTGACACACATAAATATACTCGTACCATATAGTATTTGTATGGTTCTTCCCTAACACCCTTTGTAACCAAGTAATAACCTAGATCTAGTCAGATCATTTCCAAGCATAGCTCTACTTAGGATACCATCATGCAAGGATTATTAGGGTATTACCTTAAGGTCTGGTCATCCCAATCCCTTGGGCCCAATCAAGCACAAGCAGCACAATATGATTAAGGTTGAATAATTTATTAAGTATAGTTGATTTTCCTAACTAGCATCCATATAACATAAGCAAGTATCCTATACCTAGTTTCATTAACTTTCTTAAAACTGAAACAGCAACCTCTCTAAAACCTGTGAAAACATAAAAACCAAAACTCATTTTGTGGCCTAAATTCATACTAGAATGATACACCTTCTCTTACTCTCTAACTTATCTAACGTCACCTGTTAACTCAAAGTCACAACCTACATACACTTATTAAGGTGCTTATGATCACTTTGATGTTAGATTAGATTTGCAAACTGTTTGAGTGAAGATTTGTCTTTAGAAAAACTTATGAAAGGGATTATGATAGGAAAATAACCTTCAAAAACCTTGAAAAACTTGAAGAAACATCATTGTAAGAAATAGTGGTAGAGGCATCTAGATGTTAGATCAATTAGCGTCCAAACAACATGTTCAAAAGAAGCATGAAAGGCCCTAGCGTTTAGACACTAAGGGGGATGGCATTTGAATGCCTATTACAATTTGCAGAATTCTATAGAGATTTATTCATCCCCTACACACACCCTTTTTTCTATCGTTTTCACAACCTAAGACTCCCAACTCGAATTCCCATCAGTAAACACATCTCTACACCAAACCAAACAACCTATCATCACTCTAACATATCCAAATTTCAAATCAAATCTTCAAAATTCACAATGAAATTCTCAAAACAGGAACATACACACACACACACACACACACACACACACATATACATACATACATACATACATACATACATACATACATACATATATATATATACTAACATGTCTTACCTTTAGAAATTCATTAATTATGCTTCTTCCTCCAAGAATGCGCTGTGGACTCTTTAAGCAACACCCAAATTTGTTTTTCTATAATACCCTATAGAGAAAAGCGAATTCCTGTAGGAATTCAACTAAGAACTCAAAAACTAATCCTTACAATAGTCTTACCTTGAATATACTACTAAGGATCTACTATAGAACATCAATTAGGCTCCCACAAAAATGTTTTTCTCGTTGCCTTAGTAGAAAAATGAAATTATAATATTATTCCAATGAAACTCTTTGATAAAAAAAGAAAAAAACATTTTAAATGCTTACCTTTGCCTTCCCTACTTGATGTCACCAATCTTCAATATTTCCACTTCCTTACTTCACAAGTTGCATGTAATCCTAAAAGAGAATGTTGCATGTGTAGGAAAAGAGTGTAAAAAATAAAAAGGTTTCAATGGGTAATAATGGCTTTAAATACCTAGAGTTCACAAATAATCTCTTTAGCTAAGCTACTTTCAATAGAAAATACCAATACCGATCATGCCCTTAATGCAAATAACACCTTATTTTACTATTTTCTTTTTATTATTTTTCCATTTTGTTGGGGTTTTACAATTTTCTCCCCTATAAAAACTTTTATCCTCGAAAATTTGCTTAAATCATTGACAAGAAAAACTCTTAATACTTCCTTCTTATTTCTTCTTGCATCTCCCATATACCTTCTTGTTCCAATTGATCGCTCCACTATGTCTCAACATAATTGCTCACCTTATGATTCTAAAAATCTACCTTTTCATTTCTATGTAGCTCTACCATTACAATATTAAATTCTTAGATCCTTTATTAGTCTCTTACATCAATTACAGGTCCTTCATTTAATCTTAAACTCCATCAATCTCCAATATTAATACCTCTATCTCCTTTATCTCTTAGTCCTCTTTGATATGAGGAACTCAAGCTTGGTTCATTTTTCTAATTGTACTAAGGTTTAACTAGTACTCTCACTGTAACATTTATAGACTCATGTTCTTGCAATTTTTATCTGTGCAACTTTTATCTACAAAACTTTCTTATCCTCCCTTTTCTCTCATTTTACAATCTTTCAATTAATGTTTCACCTCTCTATATGTCCTCTACAATTCAAACTTAGGGTTCCATTTACAATCCTTGGATTTTCCACCTTTATATTTGCTTCTTAACTCATCATAAGATTTCCAACCTATGACTTGCATGCACTTTCTTTTCACGGTACCTTACACCTTTTTGACCTTTGCATATCAAATTATTCTTACCGTTGAAATCTTCCCTTTGAGCACTTAAGTATTTATCTCGCTATAAGATTGAATTCTTAAGTCTCCATTAGATTCTTAAATTAAATATTTTTAGATTTTCTAGAAACTTTTCATGTTAATTGTAAATTTCTTCCAATATCCATTATACATATATATATATATATATATATATATATATAATCCTACTACATTCATTCCTTGTTCTATCTTGACTTTATTATTTAGGCTAGGGTTATTGTCCTTATACCATCAAATTTTAATTAAGTCTCTCAGAATAATTATGTTGTCTCTAAGCATCCTTCATCTATAAAGTTTTTCCTTTGTTCTCATTCATTTATCCATTTGAAAACTTTTAATTGAAGTTCAACTCTCCAAAATCCCTTTAACCATTCTATCTTCAGATCTCCAATTATAATCATTAAATTTTCTCAATATGACTTCTAAAAATTTTTCTTCATAAATAATACCCAAATGTAAACTTTTCCATATATACACACTTAAGCGACAACTCCAATTACTAAACTATAACACTTCCATTATAGTTACTTTTTAGTTCCGTTAATCCATATGACTCTACCTCTTCTCCTTATTGCATTAAGTAGACTTGTGTCCAACTACACAACTCTTATTAATTCCACTTATAATCAATTACAACACTATAACTACTACTTTAGCCTCCAAAAGTTAGTACACTTCACTCCACTTCACATCTTCTTTACTTGTCCCAAGCTCTTTATTATTAACATGTTATTGTTGTCCTTATATACTTAATTTCATAATGGTATTAATTTTTTTAATTTGTTTCTTAGACTTAGGGGTTATATTATTGCTATAACATCTATCGTCAATGTAATTTTGGCATTCATTGAAGCTGGTGTACTCTTTGCACCATTTAATTGAGTTCAATTTATTAAGTTCAACATTTCCTTGTTATATTTGAATAGCTTTATTATTCTTCATTATTATCGTTAATATATTTAATCCTTGAAGAGGGGTATGACTTAATTTAATTCTTTATTTATCAACCCTTACCTATTACTTATTGAAGTATTAGAAAGTTCACATTTTTACAACCCAGCATAAATACACATATGAAGGGGGCTGATGAACATCAACATGACACTAAAATGACTCAATGCAATTATACTAACACCTGGACTTGACATCGATTGACCGATTGACTAGACTTATACTAACTAAACAAAATCGATATGATACACCATGGCATTAAAAGGGAGGAATATTCATCAACTCTAATACAATCATGCATATGCTAAATTTCTATAAGTTTTTTACTCAACCCTCTTTTTAAATTAGTTTTATGTTATATATTCTAGTTATCGGTTTTATTGTCTTTACTAGTTTTACAATTAACTGTGTTTGCATAATAAGGTTTTATATTGTAATTGATTTTGATGCATAACTGTTGACTTCATATGGTCTAGTGAAGCGGTTTAGTATTTTGGACTTTTGTGTATTCATTAGAGTTTTGCTATTTATTATTATTGTTACCATTTATTTATTTATTCTTTTAGTGGTGTCTTTATGGTTGCAAAGACCCTACTTGGTTGCTTCTTACTTCTATGTTTTGTATTATCTATTTTAGATTTGTAAACATCCTTATGTTTTTTATATTGGTATATTTTTAATATTAATATAATTAACGTTTTGGTCAACTAAGAAGGTGCTCAATTGACCTAATGGGTGTCTTAGTCAATTTCTAAATCTATTGAGCCTTTGTTGTTACTAAGGGTTGCGAGTTGTATATGTAATTCTTAGAATGTAATTTGCGGTATAAATTTGATGGTATAAAGCGTATGCATAGATATAAAGTTGTTGGTGGCTTCTCAAATCTTTTCTTTGTAACTACTACAAATTATATCTTTTTCAATCATTACTATTTACATTAAAATTATTTTGTCTCCACACTTACTTTTTAATTATTATACTAAGCTTATTCAAGATGAACTTAACCATACTGTACCATCACTCTCCAACTTACAAACTCCTCCAACTCTACACACTTAACACTTGTCAACCTAAGAAGATAAACGAAATAAAAGAAAAGCAACAAAAAAAAAAAGCATAATCAAATCAAGTAAATAGATAGAAATTTACAAACACATACAAAACATAGTAATTAAACGAATAAAACATGGAAGGAAGATATAGAAATCAAATCATATATAAGGTAAAATAGCTAAGGTAATGGTTTGCTTTAGCTCTAAATGGACCTCCTATTTTACCTACTCTTGCTATCTCGCCATCCTACAAATTGTTTCCTAAAGGTTCATATCCTACACTCTTTTATGATTTAATAGCCTAAGTTGTGCTATGATTTACTACCTTAACTTTTCTATGATCTAAAACCAAGACTTTAATACCACTTTAACTATAAAGCCCCAAAACCTAGAGTGCTATAGCTTACCACATGTTCTTAATCTCTACTGATATGTTAAGCATCTCCAACAATCTACTAACTTCTCCACATAATTATCATGCATCCATAACCCATAATAACTCCAATAAACTTTTACATATGTTCTCAACATCCATAATCTACCGGATATTTTACTATGAGATCAACCCTAGAAATACCTCATTTAATTTTGAAATAGTAACAATTTCTCAATCAATAGATGTAAGGAAACTTAATAACAAGGATCCAAATTATTTTATTAACCACAACTAACTGGTATCAACAAAATGCATACCCTAACAAGAGAAGTCTCAAGTGACTTCTTAGCACCCAAAATATAAATAGAAACAAACAACTAAAGCTTGATAATATTTTTAGCCAATCTTATGCTCCTCCTTAAACTATATGGAACTAATTTTGTACTCAAAAAGATATTTATAACAATATGCTGCATCACTTAAAAATTCAAATCGCTGTACTAAGCTTCATAAATACCCTAACTTGTATCGACTCTTAAAAAATTTAAGAAGGGATGAGTCAAAGCCTAGTACGGAATTCACAATCATATGCACATGAACATACAATTTCAATCACATACAAACATAGGGTGCAAATGCATCAACTAACAATTTAATTATCTTCATTTTAATCTAACAAGCAACATAGGGGTACTCACAACCTCAATACACATAAATATACTTATATCATATAGTATTGGTGTAGGTCCTCCCCAATACCCTAATAACCAAGTAACGATTTAGATCTACTTAGATCATTTCAAAGCATGACTCCAATAAGGACACTGTAGAGTGCTATCCCATAGCTTACTCCTCCCAGCCCCTTGAGCCTAGCCAAGCACAAGTAACATAACATGATTAAGGTTGAATAATTTACTAAGTCCGGTTGATTTTCCTAACTAGTATCTACACAACACAAGCAACTTGGTTTCATCGACTTACTAGAAATTGAAACTACAACCTCTCTAGAACCTATCAAAACATAAACACCAAAACTCATTTCATGGCCTAAATTCATACTAAAATGACATACCTTCTCTTAGTGTCTAACTTATCTAATGTCATCCTTTAACTCAGAGTCACAACCCCTACATACTTATAACTCTTGTCACTTAAGGTACCTAGGATCACTTTGATGTTAGATTGGTTTTGCAAATTGTTTGAGTGAAGATTTGTGTTTGGAAAAACTTATTAAAGGGTTTAAGATAAGAAAACAACCTTAGAAATCCTTGAAAAACTTGAAGAAATGTCGCTGTAGGAAACAAGGGTAGAGGCATCTAGATGCTAGATCAATTGGTGTCTAGACACCATGCTCAAAAGGAGCATGGAAGCCCCCGATGTCCGAACTCTAAGGAGGATAGCATTTGGATGCCTATTGCAATTTGCAGAATTCTATAGAGATGCATTCATCCCTTGTACACACCCTACTTTTGCCCTTTTTGTAACCAAACAGTCCCAACTCGAATTCCCATCAATAGAACAACTCCACACCAAACCAAACAACCTTTCATCACTCCAACATATCCAAATTTCAAATCAAACATTTGAAATTCACAATGATAATCTCAAAACAGGAACACATATATATACTAACAACATGTCTTACCTTTTGAAATCCATTATTAACGCTTCATCCTCCAAGAACATTTTGTAGACTCTTTAAGCAACTCCCAAATTCATTTTTCTAAAGTACCTAATGGAGAAAAACGAATCCTTGTAGGAATTTAACCAAGAACTCAAAAACAAATTCTCACAATAGTCTTACCTTAAATATACTATTAAGGATCTATTGTAGAACATCCTTTAAGAGGATTTGTTGTAGAACATCCTTTAAGCCCCTACAAAAACGTTTTTCTCACTACAATAGCAAAAAAACAAAATTCCAATATTATTCCAATGAAACTCTTTGATAAAAGGACATTCTAAATGCTTACCTTGGCTCTTCATACCCAATCTCATTAATCTTTGATGTTTCCACTTCCTTACTTTATGGCTTACACAAAACCCTAAGAGACATTGCTATACATGTAGGAAAAGAGTAGGAAAATTAAAAAAAAAAAAAAAAAGAGGTTTCAAAGGGTGACGATGGCTTTAAATACCTAGGGTTCACAAATAATCTCTTTGCCTAAACTGCCCTTGATAAAAAATACCAATACCGATCATGTCCTTAATGTAAATAACACCTTATTTTAGTATTTTCTTTTTATTCTTTTTCCATTTTGTTAGGGTTTTTCAAGTATATTTCTTAAAAAAAAAAGTTACACTTGTCTTTTTGCATCCAATTAATTTTATAATTTGACTCTAGTAAATAATTCACTTCATAATCCATAATCAAGTTGAGTTATGCCCTATCCTAAATTCCATAATTGTTGCTCATTTATACAATAATGTCACTTCTTTTTTTATTTGATTCATAGAGCAAGAGAAATGTTTACTCTATAGCCGATTTTCAAAATTTTTGTTATGATGTATGCATTTTGAATTAAAAATATTAAGACATTATATTTTTTATTTGATTTTGATGAGTAATATATCTTTAAGGGTTGATTTTTTTTCTTGCATTTTTGTTATTTTGCAAATAGAAGAACGTGAATCCAACTGCTGTAAGTACTCTTTGTCAAGCAATACTTTATTCAAGAATCACCAATTATATACATAGTTTTATCTATATCTATAATATAATAATATTAAACATAATGACGTTATTTTAGTTCCTTTAGTGATCCTCTCTTTTCATATGTAGATATTTTAAACTTTCTCATATTCTACTTTGTGTTATTAATAATACATTGCAGTTTCCTATTAATATTAGTTCCTATCAATAGTCTATAATTTAGAGTTTGAGTTCATCTTTAGTGCCCTACATACTTTATATTAGTTAAGTGACTAAAACCTCCATTTTTGTCATTAATTATATGTTTCAATTTCTATTAATACCAACCATACTATAATATATAGTTTCAAACGCTATTTACTTTATGAATCTTATATTTTTTTTTTATTATACCGTTAATATATTGTATAATTTTTTTATCATATCATAATATAATATATAGTTTTTCAAGCTTTTTCGATATATAGTTTCAAGAATCATAACTATCTTTTCATCATTAGGTTTCAAGAATCACTACTTAAAAATGCCAATTAATTTCTAAAAATTAATCTTTTCTTCTTTTTTCATTCAGATACATTAATTTAGAACTTAGTAAAATATGTCCATAATTGCTCAAATTATTCTTAAATTCATTTTAACAATTTAGATAAAATAACCCAAAAATCATGAAGTCAATCGTTAAGTCAACTAGAAGCAATTAAGCTTGAATACAAGTCATTTTGAAGCAGCCTAAGTATGTTATGAAGGAAAAACCTATGTTTTAGGCTCAAAATTTTCCAATATGACCATAATGCCTATGCATCCAAAATATTGGAGAAAAATCAAAATTTTGGTCAAGACAATTAATTGAGTATTTTAAAGTATGTTTGATTGAAAACATTGCTTATTATTAAGATTAGATAGATTAAAAACCAATTTAAAGCTAAAAAGGGATAACTTTATGAAATTAGGAAAAGGAGGTTCATGTGATAAGTACATGACCTACAATAAAGCATTTTTGGGCATCCTTAAACACCTAATACCTTGCTTTTACTTGTCATTTCCCCATCACCCTCTCTTTCATGTATGTGTGTGTGTATGTTTTTTTTTTTTTTCTTTTTTGTTTCCTTTCCCTAAAAAACCTTAAGGTAATAATACCTTGTATCCTTAAACCCTAAGCATGTTTGACCTAAACCCTAGTATTAGCTAAATTTAGACCACTTAACTATGGGCATTGAAGAAAGAGGGGAAGATTATTATAAGCTCCATTGAGCTTTAGATGAGAAGAAGAAAGTGGTTAGGGTAAGCATTCTTATGTCTTTTCTTGATGAACTTAGATTAGAGGTCTTATAATCTGATGGAAATATTAACTAGTGACTTTGACATAAGATCCTGAATTAGAAGATGAAAAAGGACCTAATTGGGGGTTGTTATGGCATCTAGAAGAAATATGTTTTGATGATAACAAAATGTACAAGTTAATATTATTATTTAAGTTATTATATGTGAAAAACAAGTTTAAGATTATTATGAGATTTATAGAATTGAAAAGGAAAGAATAGAACACGATCAAAACCTAAAAGATGAGATCAAAACCTGACAAGTAGAATTAGAGTTTGACTAAGTACAAGTAACATGGAAGTTGAATTAGAACAAAAGAAGTATTAAGCTTTTTGAAGATTATCATCAAAAGCAACATCTTGAAGAAAATTCATTATCAAAAGTAAAATAAATAGAAACAACAAATTAAAGGAAAAAAGAAAAGAAAAGAAGAGATTGAATACAACATTAGAAGAAGCTAGAAGAAGAATTAAAGCAAAAGCATAAGCTTAGAAGTAGAAGATTGACTACATCTAGAAATGGATATTTGTTCAAACAATGGTAGAAAACTATTTAGTTAGATAGTGAAGTGACTTCGTAAACTTGTAATTACTTCTTTAGTATGAAGTAGGGGGGTAAAGTAGAGTCTTGAGAACTATATACCTCAACATTAATTTCTTTCAAATCGTAGAATATTAGGTATGGAGTACCTAATCCCTAGCATCGGGTGTCGGATGAGTAAATTGACATACAAGGGGGAACTGCCTTATATTTGTCTATTTTCTTTATATTTATCTCCATCTATTTA
This sequence comes from Lumnitzera littorea, assembly GCA_024138015.1. Taxonomy (NCBI): domain Eukaryota; kingdom Viridiplantae; phylum Streptophyta; class Magnoliopsida; order Myrtales; family Combretaceae; genus Lumnitzera; species Lumnitzera littorea. The sequence continues at coordinate 104,020,937 of JAMXBB010000009.1, read as the reverse complement.
TTTTTCATTACTTTATTACATACTTGAATGATTGATTGATTACATATCATTTATTAATCAAAAGAAAACCATAAGAAATTAAGGTAAGAAGTATCAAAATAATATGTTAAGTATTATCTATTTATAGTGAGAATTATAATTAAAGTAAAAGATTAAATTAGAAATAAAAGTTAAGAAGCTTTCATGCATAGAAAATTGAAGTTTCTTTAAGTTGTAAGATAAAAATCGATTCAAACCCCTTCCCCCTTTCCTCCTAATTATTCATTAAGACTAACATTTTATATTAGAGCATCATAAATATTCAACAAACAACAAGTTTATTAAAAGCAAAGCATAGTTATACTTTCTTTCTAATGATTTTCTAGGATTATACTTTAATGTATTATATGAAAATTATAGATTAATGATACTTAATGAACTATAAGACAATCAAAAGTGCAAGAAAAACATTTTAGATGAATCACATGAAGATGATTGATAAAAACATACCAAGAAGCTTAGAAGAAAGTTCAGAATCTTACATTGAAGATGATCTAATAGATATATGTGAAGAATTACAAAGACTTATGTTAGCATTGTTGAGATACAGAATAAAGAAAATGAAGCTAAACAAGGAAGAAAATAAAAGACTCAAAAAAGAGAAAGCACTCTCTTTAAAGAAATTGAAGTTAAGAAAGTAGAGACACTAGAAAAAAAAAAAAGACAAATTAAAGGATGGAATTGCAACTATTTCTAAGAAAATGAGTTCACAAGACGAGTATTTCTTAAGAAAAAAGTAAGTAATGTGAAGAACAACATTGACAAACTATCTGGAACAATAAACGAAACATAAAAAAAGACCTCAGAAAATGAAGAAAAGCTAAACAAACTTTAACAATTGAAAAACTAGTTGTTGACAAGAAAAAAACATATTTTCAAAATGAAAGCCTTCAAAAAGAGCAAATAATATAAGTTTAAGTGAAGAATAGCAGAAGAATAGACAAAGGATGCAAGGATCAAAAGTTCAAGAAAGAATATTTAGAAATCAAATTCACCAATCATTGGAACTACAATGTATGTTATTATTATAAAATTTTAATATATCAATTTATCATAAAACAAGACATATTATAAGACAGTGTCATGAAGGAGGAAGGCAATCAAGGTACTCTAAAAGAAATCAAGTTGAAAGGATGAAAAAGACCTCTAAGATAAGGTCTATATATTCATCAAATATTTTAGTTTCCCTAAATATTACTTATAAATCTAAGGATAAAAAAATATTCTACAAATATAAATCGGCATGTTTTTCCCTCTTACAGTTCAAACCGACAAGCCTATTTAAACTCTACTGATATCAAATCTCTTAAAACCTTAAAAGTATTCTCTCTCTCTCTCTCATTCTCTCACTAACAAAATTTGAAACCTTAAAATCTAAGAAACTTATCTCTCCATCAACCATGATAAATAGGTCATCTAGAATTTTTTGTCAAAAACTAACAACCAAAACCATAGTAGTTACATCATCAAAATATAAATGTAGATTCAGACGATGAAGTACCCATTAGACAATCCATAGTAGGAAGAAGGGAAGGAAGTGAAAGAAAAGGAAATAGGAAAAGGAAGCTAACCAAGAATTCATAAGAAAATAATTTAGCGGAGGTAAGCTTTGTGGATCATAAATGTTTTCTACAAAACAATATAGATTTGAAAAGTATGTTGACGGGACATGGCTAGAAGTAACAATGTGAGATCAAGGAATCATTTCCAATTCAAACCGTAGATAAATTATATGAAAATTTAATAGAAAAGGAAAAAGACTCTTTAGTAACAAAGATAAAAAAAATTTGCATTGAGAATTTCTTAATGGATTTCGTACTCTATTATAGTATGATTGATGAAAAGGACAAAGATAGATTTTGTTCTTGAAACAAAAGATGATTTATTAATTAAGGTAAATGGTAGTAGAAAAAAAGGGTACAATGTTATTGTAGATGAATAAATTATGCTAAGGAGGAATGTTAAGATAATTTAGTAAAATGTTAAGACCCAACCATAAATTATGCCATTTAGATGAATAAATTTTAGTGTAATAAAAATCGAAAGATGAAAAAATACTATGGAGAAATGTTGAGATTATATAGCAAAGTGGAAATTGAACTGCAAAAGAATAGCATCAAAGTAATTCCTTCCAAACATTTTATATCATATTTTAAACTAAAAAGCAAAAAATACTTAATAATTGTGAGCAACACAAGATGAACAAATTGGTTTCTTTGCAATATTAAGCTATTAAAGCTTGTTTTCAAATAGAGTTTTTGATTTGGTAAGATGTCTTGTGGTTAAGGTTCTTCTTTGACATGATGAAGAAAAAGTGGAGTGATGTCTTCCTTCGACACAATGAAATGCATTGGTTTTAGATAACATTAAGAAAATTTTGGTATTTTATTTACATATTCTAGTTATATAATCCTATTAAATATGTGAATTGAACAAAGTAATAGAGATTCACTAACATCTAATATTTTAGGCAAAACTAAAACCACAACATAACAATGTATTCAATGTAAAAGAGTGTTATCAGAAGTAATAGGAAGGAAATAAGTATAGGGAAACATTTGTTTTATTATAATATCATATTTTATATTTCTTTGCAACATATTGATGCTACTCTTGCAAACTTAAAATTGGATATAATATAGAAATAGTTGCTTTCTTCTATTTGAATTGAAAATAGAAACATCACATAAATGTAAAATCCTCTTCATTTAAAATTTGTAATTCTAATTTCATTTTGTGTTTATTTATATCTAATATAAAAACAAGGTGGAGAAAAATCCTCAAGTATCGTATCCATTTAATAATAATTATTTCTTTCAAAACCTTTATCATCTTCATTAAAGCTTCCAAATCTTAACATAAAGGTGGCCTCTGTATAATGTTATCTTTTATGTTCTTTTAAAGTAGATTGATTCTAGCCTCATAAACTTGAAATTGGACATTATATGAAAATAATTGCTTTTTCTTCTTTTTAAATTCAAAACATAACCATCACTTAAAAGTAGATACTTCTTCATTGAGGATTTGAGATTTTTTTTCTTTCTGTGTTTTATTATACTTTATATTATGGAAAAATAAAAACTAAATGGTGAAAATTCCTCCAAGTATTAGATATGTAAAGCTTGCACCAATGAATAAATAAAATAATAGTAAGAGAAAAGGAAGACGGGGTATTAAAGTAATAGTGCTTTAAGTAAGAGGGTGTTTTGGTATTTTAGCTGGAAAGTTATTTAAAGAGTGAGAAACTCTAGACTCATTTTCCATACTTATGCTAAATGGATTGTCTATTCTATGTTGAATGGTAAGTAAGATTCATAATTCTTAATAAGAGATTTCAGTGTATCATTTGTAATCATGGTATATTATTCTTTAAGGAATTTGGAGTCACGATTTTGTGAATATTCATCATCAAACCCTAAAAGTGATAAGGTATAATTGATTGTAGATTTGTTGTTTTGTTAGTGGATTTTACGGATTCAAGGATACATTTGAGTGTTTTGTGGTAGAAATTCTTAAAAAGGTCATTTAGGCATAGTTCAATAGTTGTATGATGATTAAAGGTTCAATGAAAGGGTTTTGGAATGTAAAGAACTATAGAATATGAGGTGTTTATCGAACAATAGAATCATGGGTGTGATCTTTTCTGTGACCCCTCTGGTTCTCTTGTTGTTAGAGTGTAAATTGAGAAGTTGTAGGTAGAGAGGTTTATGCCTTAGATTATGGTCATGATCCTTTGGTGTAATCCTGGTGCTTAAGTTTAAAGGAGAATTACAATTAAAGATCATGACCACAAACCTTGATCGTGAACTTGTTCCTTTTCCTTGTTTCCTTATTTCTTAATTCCTTTTGTTCCTAAGTCTTACTCTATCCTTTCTTAAACATTTGAAAGAATCTAAAAAGGAATCTTAAACTTTAGATTATGCCAATAACAAGATTTATAAACTAAATTGTATTAAGTAGAAAGTGTGAGATAGATTTATGTAACTAGGAATAGTCTCTAAAGGAAGTTGTTTTGTATTGTGCTTTAAATATTGGGTTTCAATGGATTTTTGTTTTAGTTGAATCTTTTGTTCAGGAGCTAAGTATATGTTTACTGTACTTGTTGGTTATGTTTGTTGGGCTTACAAATAAATGAATCTAATAACAATCTAGCTAATAATGAATTGTTCATTGTTTATGCTTCGTTGGGCTTAGGGGGTCGCATTATTTATATCCTAGAGGCGGCACCCCTATGATCCTTAAATGGCATTGTTCTTTGTGGAGTAGCTCCTAGAAATGATCTAGGGTAGATTTAGGAGTATAAGACCATAAGATAGTGAACCTCCACCAACTTAGCAAGGTTTTAAACCATACAATGATGAACTCAAACTTGTAGATGAGTACCAGAGGTAGTGAGGTGTCGGGACCATGTGATGGTAAACCTAAACTAATAGGTTATGCGTATGAGATGGATTTGAAATACTTTTGTGAGCTACCGGTTAGATTGGATATATAAACTTATAAATATGAATAGAATGTTATGTTGTATGTGTGTCTTTATAATTACATTAATGCACGTATGATTTGAGTGGTTATTTGGCATGCATGTGTGGTTATGGTACTCTCATATTGGGCAATAGCATATCCCTTTATTTTTCTTTGAACTATAAATCCTTATGAGGATCAAGTGGTTGGTGAGGATTATGATGATACGTATTACTACCAAGATTCGAGGAGTGACGATTATTATTACTATGGAAAGATTAATAGACTAATTAAATTGTTTAGAGTGAACTAATTGAAGGATGAGATTTGGTTATGCTAAACTTTTGTAGACCTACAATTTATTTCATTTAAAGCTAGTTGTTATGGAATTATTAGTTCATTTAGTATAATTTATTAAAGTATTAATTACTGTCAAATTATTTGAGGAGATTTGCTAAATTTAGTAATGGTGGAATTTGATGAAATATTAGAGATATTAGATAGTTGTTTTGCCTTATGTGTCATTACATGAATAGGGACACATACTAAGTTGTAATGTACTGAGCATGGGACATTATAACTTAAGTGGTACCAAAGCCTAAGTTTTGAATGTTTAGAACACCTAAGAAAACTAATCTATAGGATGAAAAGCTTAAAGAGAGGGACAGTTAAGGGTACAAATTTAAAAATCACTTTGTTATTGATCTTACTTTTCTTATCATAGAAATCTCCTTCTCTTCTTCTTTTAGGTTAGCTTTATTTTCTCTTGGTTACTTAAGTTCCCACTTTTATTCCTCTTCTTTAGAATGCCTCTAAGAAGAGAGCTTAACATTGGTGGAGCTTTAGGAGCTGGACGAGGTTGCGAGACTCCTGATGTGAGTGACCCTCAAGGATGCCACTCCCAATAGAATATCAATCCAATTGGGGGGAAAATGACATTTAGCAACTAATAACCTATGTTAATACCTTCTTAGGAACCATAGCTCAACAATAAGATCAACTGCAAAGGCAGTAAGAGGAGATACACCAAACAAATAGTAGGTGTTAGCCCATAATCATAATAATGATGGAGGATTTGGATAGGTTGCCAGTAGAGGATTGGAATGGAAATGGAAATAATCATGGTAGAGGTAGAGCAATTACCTTAGAGAAGTTTGTGAGGATAGATAAGGAATTTTCCTAAAGCCAGATGATCTTACTGGAGTTGAAAAGTAGATAATAGGAATAGAAAAAGTTTTTAAGGGTTTTGGTATACCTAAGTATAGTAAAGCTCCTTTTACTATCTATATGTTAAAAGTTAAGGTTATAGATTGGTGGGTTGGAGAAAGCAATATGCAGAATGGTCTACTCACCTATGCAGTGTTGAGAGAATTATTTTATGAGAAATATTTCCCTCCCAATCTTCATGAAAGGTTGGTTGCATAGTATTATGATAGTAGATAGGCAGAATGCAATGTAGAAAAGTATGAAGTTAAATTTAGTCACTTGTACAAATTTTTACCAAAGGTACAAAGGTAGATGATGGATCCAAAGAGCAGAGGTTTGTCAAAGGATTAGAACTAACTTTGAATTATGAGGTGTACGCCTTTGAATTAGAAACATATGTAGCAATTGTTAACAAAGCTAAGAGAATGGAGAAGACTAGAAAGGCTATGCTAAAAGCTGAACAATCTAGAGATAGGCTTGTGATGGGCAAGATACTAATGCCACTAGTGACTTACTAGGATAAGGGTAAGATAACCTTGATTTGACAAGCCAATCTTATGGCCATCTAATATAGGCCAATTCTTTTGAAGCCAGCACTTGCAATCGCAACTTTACTCCTACCTCCCACAGCAAGTATATGTTGTCTTAGTGCCATAGGCCGTAAGAATTGAAAGGTTGCAAGTGGATTGAAGGAGCTTGTTTTTCTTGTGATAAAATTGGTCACAATGGCAAGACTTATATTGAGAGGAAACTACCCCTTACTTTCTTCTTTACTTATGAACAAAAGAGGCATCAAGCTCATGAGTGTAACAATATACTGACCTTGCCAACTAGCATTTAGAAACCTATATAGGTCTTAACAAATAGACCTTAGAGCCAAGCCACAATAGCTAGGCAAGTTATCGTGGAGCCTAGATAGAGAGTTCCAACAAAGGTCTTTGCATTGCACCAACAGCACTAAAGGACCTTAAAGCATGATACCATGCCAAGTATACCCCTTGTACATTCTACTTTAGTTTGTGTATTATGTAATAGTAATACAATATACTCGTGTATATAAGAATTTCATTTATGCTTATAAGTTGTAACCTATTGTGCTGAGTTATGCTTTGTATGTAAGCTCCCCTCTTAGCCTAGGAAAAGCTTTAGATAGAATATGTATAGGAGTGCAAATAGAATTCTAAGGTTGAGTTATGGTTATAGACTTGCATGTGTTAGCCATGTTTGATTTTGATGTAATATTAAGAGTCAACTGGTTGTCAAAAAATCATGCCACCATAGATTGCATAACATGTTAGTCCATTTCACTCCTTAAAATGAGGAGCCCTTTAGCTTCCACTAAGAAGTTTAAGAACCAATAGTTCTTTCTCCTCATGAGCTATAGGGTAAAGGTAAGTTAACAACCTTAGCAATTGAATCCAATAGATTAGTGAAGTTGGAAGAGATGCCTATAGTCAAGGATTTTAAGGATGTGTTTCCAAACAATTTACCATGGCTTCCCTTAATATGAGAAACAGAGTTAAATAGAGATTTGGTATTGAGCATAGCTTTTATATCAAAGACACCTTATAGGATGGCGCTTATAGAGGTAATGGAACTAAAGATTAAGATACGAAAGTAGTTAGATAAAGGGTTTATCAAACCAAGCACTTCACCATAGGGAGCACTAGTCTTGTTTATAAAGAAGAAGGATGGGAGTATGAGACTATGCATTGACTATAAAGAATTGAATAGTCGCAATAAAAAATAAATACCCCCTCCTTAAAATTGATGATCTATTTGATCTGTTATAAGGAGCTCAAGTCTTTTCAAAAATAGACTTGAAGTCCGGTTACCACTACATCTATAAGACTTTATTTAGAACCAGTATGAACATTACGAGTTTCGAGTGATGCCTTTTAGGTTGACAAATGCTCTAATAGCCTTCATGGATTTGATGAATAAGGTCTTCGAAGACTTCCTAGAAAAGTTCATTATGGTGGTCACTAATGATATCTTGATTTATTTTAGAAGTAAGGAGGAACATGAAGAGCATCTAAGGCAAGTTATGAACAAGTTAAAAACCAAGAAGCTTTAAGAAAAGTTCTTAAAGTACAAGTTTAGTTTAGAGTAGGTGTCTTTCTTAAGACACATAGTAAGTAAAGAGGGTATTTTAGTAGACCTTGAAAAATTCAAGTGGTGGTTGAGTAGTGAAGCCAAAGATAGTAACTGACATTAGAACTTATTGGGACTTGTATGCTACTATAGAAAGTTTGTTTAAGGTTTCTAAAAATTAGTAGCATCTTTTATGAAGTTGACCTAAAAGGGTGTTAAGTACAATTGGAGTGATCAATGTGGAGAGTTTTTAACAATTGAAGGAAAAGTTGGTTTTAGCTTTTGTAAACCTTAAGAAAAACAGTAATTGAACCCTAACTTAAGTCCAAGTGTTCTAAACTGTACAATAAGTCATTAAGGCTAGTAACAATAAAAGATTACGAAGTTTAATAAATCAAATATAACACCGATAACAAAATCTTAGGAATCGATCGAAACCTAAATCGTTTACTAAAATCTTAAAACTAGTTTATGCACTATTAATCAAAATTGAACCCAAAATTGCTCGAAACCCTAAAATCATAAATATAAACCTATAAAATAGTTAAATATTACTCAACAATGATAAAATTATAGTTAATCGCAATTTTTGACTAAATCGCCTATTCATACAAAATTTTAATGAAATCACCACAATAACTTGTAAAAATTATAATTGTAAAAGGTATCCATTAAATTGATAAAATTTCACAAAATTTTGAAAATTAATTTACGAGGAGAATCGTTATAATTTATATAATTCAAAAAATTACATATATTTATTAATAATTTTCATTTTCCTTCTCTTCCATTTCCAATTTATCTCTTTTCTTTCTTCCCTTTCTCATTTCAATCTTACATCTTGCATAAAACGTAACCAAAATCAACAAAATAAAAACTAAATAAGCAGCCCACGTGATAAATTATAGTTGCCAAATGTTGCAATTAGGATAGGTAAATTAAATACAAAGGGATTATATTGTCCTTTCTCCATAATTACTAAATCAAATATATATATATATATGTAATTATCCCAACCGAAAGTGGACGTAAAATTGAAGCAATTAAAATTCTGGAAAGTTTCAAACCAGAACCTAGAAACAAAACGTGAATAGAAGAAAGGAAAAAGAAAGAAGAAAAGAAGAAGGAAAGAATTAAAAGAAAAAGGTAAGTGTTTATTGTTATTTTTATGTAGATGTATATTATATAGTACATACATGTATAAATATAGTATTTGTATAGTATTTTCTTATAAGTATAATATTATTAATACATGTATATGTACACTAATACATAAATTGACTAGTGTATGTATGTATAAGGCTAAGTATGTATACAAGTATATACATAGGTATATTATACGTAAGAATATGTATTATGTATTTTTAGGAATACATATAATGAGTACTATGTATTTTATTAAATAACTATACTATATATGTATATTTGTACCGAAAAAATATATATATATATGTGTGTGTATCCATGTATAATTACTTTAGTATATATACATATATATATTTATATATATATATATATATATTAGTATACTTCCATAAGTAGTAATATGTGATATATAAATATATATATGATATAGAGTATAGGTATTGTAATATACGGCATAATAGATATATAATATATAGTATATATATTTTATGATAAATACTATATAAGTATATATATGCTGAATATATATGTATGTATTTATAGGTATGTACACATGTAAGACATATATAAATAAATACAAATACATGAATATGTATATAAGAGTATATTTATTTTCAATAAATACGTATACGTATATAATACGTATAATATATATATGTATAAGTAGTATACCGAATATGTATTAGTATATATAATATATTTACTAAATTAGTACATATGTAAGGTGTATATGTATATATATATATAATACCGTAATTAAAGATTTTTCAATAAAATAAATTATAAATATATATATATATATATACGTATAATCGTAAAGTACATAAGAGAAATAATAAATAAGAAAATGAGAAATAGTAAAAATAATAAAGGTAATAATAATGATAATAATCATAATAAAGTTAAAAATCTCAAAAATAGGAAAATATAATCAAAATAATAAAAATATCAAATATATGATTTAAATAATTATTAAATCGTAAATATGTTAAGAAAAAGAAAAAATCAATATTTTATAATTTTTAAAATTAAATAATAAATTTTATGATATTTTTATATTACAATTTACGTTACGAGTTACAACGTCCAAAACAGACTTCGTTATGAGAAAATACACTCGAAAATGATAAAAATGAACTATAAGTTCATAACGATTTGAGCTAAAACAAAAAAATTACATGCGATTCGATAAAAAACTCGAATCGACAATTTCACGTAGTTAGGCAAAGTAGACCTTACAAATTACAACACTAGTTAGCATTAAATTCCCAAACTTACAAAATGTTCATTATTCTTAGGTGACTTTGATATTGACCCTGAGTTGCCCCTAGACTATTACGATCTTTGAGCTAGCCATGGCTGAATGAGTTTTTCCTTATGATTCCATACTTGTTCGTGCTTATAATTAGTGAATCTAAATTATCATTTATAAATGAATGTATATGGGGTTGGGTTATGCTTATGCATGTTAATTGTTGTTAATGGTGAATCTACTTTAAATTTCAATAATATAATGTTTGTTGCATAGTAGATTCACTAGATTGATTGTTTGTGATTTGGAATGATTACTGATTAAATATGACTTAACTTTTTATTCGACTAGAAAAGTTAACTTGGATTATGCATAAATCATGCATTGCATAACTAATTCCGGGCAGTCACATTACACGGAGGTAGTGAGAGGCCATATGTAAGTTGATTATTGATTGTTAATGATTTCGTACGGTGCACATGTGTGATATAACCTTACCCCGGCTCACGGGATGACTAAGCGTTGGAGGCGCCAACCGCCTGGCTAAGGGTCGAGTTTAGAGGCCTTCGTTTAGGGGTGAGTGAGGGCTGCGTGAACCTACTCACAATCATATGTAGAACTCATTTTGATAAGGTTAGTAATGGATGTACCATTACAATTTAAAAACAAAACGTGGAGTTTCATTATGAAATAAGTTCTAATATGATACCCGGATCTGACTATTCCGATGAATCTCTAACCTTGACTTCAGAAGGCGTTAAATCTTAGTTGCATGCAGTACCTGGTCATCTGTATGTATTTGTTTGGCATACTGCTTGTTCATACATTCATTTAGTTGAACTTAATTGTTGTATAAACTTGATTGCTATATGATTGAGGGAAAATGTCTCACTCAGCTAGTTAGCTTATACCCTATAGTCTTCTTTCGTAGGCTCAACTCTTTGTAGAGTTGGGCCGCCACATGCCCGAGGTTAGTTTTCTATACGGGGTCAGTGTAGGAGCTGGATAAGGACGGAGAGTACTTTTGACTTATTATAAATTTGAATATGTAATTTTATAATAGTCTAACTTCAGACACGTTTCAAATTTTATATCTGTAAACTTTTATATAAATAGACTATGTTATATGTTTTTACAATATTATTATTTGTCATGAAATGATATTGCTTATGCTTGCGCATTCTTAGTAGTTAGTAGTAGCTATAGCCTTGTGTATCGTATAAAAGGGTCATCGATTGTAAGGGAATTCAATCTATAATCCTTTGTACGGTATACGGTGATTACCACGACTAGCCCCCCTCGTGTCATGACAACTTTGATTCTTATACCACCTAAAAGTGGAAAAGAGTACATGATCTATAATGATGCTTCACATCAAGTATTGCATTATGTACTGATGTAACATGGGAGAGTAATTGCATATGCCTCTTGCCAAATAGCTGTTATGGTGAAAGGTGTAGAGGCAATATTTGTACGGTGAGAGGTGTAAAATCTTCACAGACCATGAAAACATAAATTGTTTATTCATGCAAAAGGAGTTGAACATGTGCTAAAGAAGGTGGTATAAATTGATTAAAGACTACAACATAGAGATTTAATACCACATGGGAAAAGCTAATGTAGTAATAGATGCCTTAAGCATAGAAATAGGGTAACTTAGCCACTTTGATAATAAAGCAAAGACAATTGATTGAAGAAATGCTAAGACTAGATCTAGAGATTGTTACTAAAGAGGTAGGAGAGCACTTAGCTACTCTATGCATTTAACTTACTCTAATGGACAAAATCAAAGTAGCACAATCAGATGATGTAGGTATATAAGAGATTAAGAACAAATCTTCACAGGAGTCGACATAGAAGGAACCTTAAGATTTGGTGCTATTCCAGCTAAGTTCGAGTTCAAGAATGAATTATTGAGAGAAACTCACTACTTAGGCCATATAACACATCTGGATAACACCATGATGTACAAAGACTTAAAGGAACACTATTAGTGGAATAACAAAAAAAGGGAGATTGTAAATAATGTGTCTAAGTGCACAACTTGCCAATTAGTTAAGATCAAGCATTGGAGGTTGGCAAGTTAACTACAACCTTTAACGATATCTAAGTGGAAGTGAGAACATGTCACTATGGATTGTGTGATAACACTGCCTAAAACCATAGCTAAGTAGTTTGATTGCTATGTTTCATAATCGTAGATTGGTTGACTAGATCGACCCACTTTGTAATTACTTGTATGAGATATACCTTGGAGAAGTTGGCTAGGTTGTATGTTAAGGAGATAGTCAAACTTCATAGTGTTTCAATTTCTATAGTCTTGATCCATGATATAAGGTTCATGGAAAGATTTAAGAAGAGTTTGTATGAAGCTTTCGAACTAAGTTGCATTTCAATAAAGCCTTTCATTCTTAGATGGATGGACAATCTTAAAGGACCATTCAAATGCTTAAAGATATGCTAAGAGCCTGCACCTTATTATTTTTATTTTATTTTATTTTATTTTTGTAGAAATTAGGATGAATATTTGCTTCTAGTTGTAGTTGCTTGGAAGTAACAATTATTAAGCATCAACCGATATGGCATGTGAAGCGTTGTATGGGAAAATGTATAAAACACCCCTTTATTGGGGTGAAGTAGGCGAAAGGCAAGTTTTAGGGCCACAATTATTGCAAGACGTAATGGATAAAGGAGAACTGATTAGACAAAGATTATTGATAGCTTAAGATCATCAGAAAAGTTATGTTGATAAGAAAAGGCAACCATTAGAATTCTAAATTGGTGATCAAGTGCTCATGAAAGTTTCACCAACAAATGGGATAGTTAGATTTAGCTTAAGAGGGAAGTTAAATCTAAGATACATAGTTGATAAAGCCAATAATTGCCTTGGAGGCAATGGAAGTTTAACCTAACTTTACAACTATGGAAAAGCTAGTCAACATAGAAAATAAAAAGAGGTACCAACTGAGAAAAAGACTAATAAAGTATGTGAAGGTGTAGTAGAACAATCAAACTGAACAAGTTGCTACTTTGAAAGGGAAGAACATGTAAAACAATAAAAGAAAAGGAAATGGGGTATTAAAGTAATAGTGTTTTCAGTTAGAAGGCATTTTAGTATTTTAACTTAAGGTTATTTAAAAGGTGAGAAAACCTAGACTCCTTTCCCACCCTTTACTTAAAGGATTGTTCTACTTTTACAAGAACCACTACAGAGTGATCAGACCTTGATGGAATTGAGAAGAGGTAAGTAAGATTCATAATCCTTAACAAGAGATTTCAGTGTATTAGTCCTAATCATGATATATTATTCTTTAAGGTATTTAGAGATTGGTTTTGTAGTTGTAATTTCATGAATCTTCGTCATCAAACCCTAAAAGTGATAAGGTATGACTAATTGTGAATTTGTTGTTTTGTTAGTGGATTTTACGGATTTCATAATACATTTGAGTATTTCATGGTAAAATTTCATTGAAATGATCATTTAGGTGAAGCTTAGTAGTTATATGATGATCTAAGGTTAAATCAAAGGGTTTTGGAATGTGAAAAACCGAAGAATGTGAAGAGTTTGTCGAACAAGAGAATCATGGACAAAGATCAAGGGCATAATCCTACCATGATCCCCTCTTGTTGTTTCATTGTTAGAGCATGAACTTGGAAAATGTGGGTAGAAAAGTTTACAGCCTAGATTATGATCATGATGCTTGGGTGTAACCTTTGCATTTGAGTTTGAAGAAGTATCATAGTAGAGGGTCATGACTATAAACCTTGATTATGATCTTGTTCCTTTCCTTTATTTCCTTTTTTCTTAATTCCTTTCATTTTTTAGTCTTACTCTATCCTTTCTTAAACATTTATAGGACTCTCAAAAGGAATCTTAAACTCTAAGTTAAGCTAATAGTGAGATTTATAAACTAAATAAAACTATGTAGAAAGTATGAGATAGATTTATGTAACCTAGGAGTAGTCCTTAAAAGAAGTTGTTTTATATTGTATTTCAAGTGTTGGGCTTTAAAGGAACTTTGTTTTAGCCAAATCTTTTGCTCAAGACTTTGGTACGTATTGATTGTGCTTGTTAAGATTAGAAATCAAATGAATCTAATAACTATCTAGTTGATAATGAAGCATTTGCTAGTTATGCTTGGTTGGGTTTAGGGGGTTGCATTACCAGTATCCCTAAGGTGGCACCCTTATGATCCTTAAGTAGCATTATCCTTAATAGAGTTCCTCTAAGGAATGATTTGGATACATTTAGGGGTATAGGACTATGAGATGGTCAACTTGTAGATGAGTGGTAAAAGTAATGAGGTGTTGCGATTGTGTAATGGTGAACCTAAACCTATAGGTCGTACATATGAGATGAATTTGAAATATTTTTGTGAGTTACTAATTAAACTAGCTATATATATATATATAAATATGAATCAAATTTCACGTTATATTTCTAGATGATTCAAGTTAAAATGTATTATCATAAAAGATAAATCTTTTGTCTTAACAATTTCTTTAATGATGCCTTTAGCCTTTTTGTCAACTTAAATATGACACCTTAGGCTAAATGTTGCCAATAACATGCCAACAAACACTTAATAGGCTTTTTTGCAACCACTTAACAAAAGAGTTTCTAGGTAGTGTTAACATACCATTCCCACCTTAGCCTTATAAAATAATACAATTCATCTCCCATAATTTATGTGAGACTACAAATAAATGAGGTGTCACAATCTCAAACCCATCACCCAACCCCAACCCCCTCCCCTCGGGGGGGGGGAGGGGGGTTGGGGTGGGAGCATGCGATATCCTTATTGTAGGACCTTATAATTATGCCTAATTCTTCTACCCTTTTTTATCTATGATTCGGTTTCCCTCAACCTATAGGTTGTCCTAAAAGCATGCCAAAAGTCATACTCTAGTGACATTCCTTACCCTCCTTGCACCTCTTATCTAAATTTGGTCAAAATAGTCTTCAGATTGTCCACCTACTAATAGTAGGTCAACACCGATATCATTTATGATATTTTAGGTTAAAAGTAGTGAATAACCATACCTAGAAACACTAAAGGGCCCTTTTGTTAACTATTTGAACAAATGGTTTTCAATTATTATATAAGTACCATTCACTACTTTAGCCTTATAAACTAATATAATTCCTCTCCTACGATCCATATGGGACTACAATCACATAAGGTGTCACATTAAAATTTAATATAACTTCTAATATTAATTCTAAACTACTTCAAGAATCAAAATCTAAGTATAAAAAAAAATATTATTTCTTACTCGCTTTTTCTTAAGTTGGTATATCAACTAAGTATGGAAAAAATCTACCTTTAATTCATTGCATTTAGAGGAAGATGAAGAGTTATGGAATTTGATGTTTTGGTTTCCTTAAAAGAGGAATGGGAGGCACTTTAACCCCTTTGAAACTCATACCTACATAAACTAATACAAGTATCCTTGATATGTACACTTCAGTTAAAAAAAAAAAGGGGGTAGGGTAGGATCTTTTTGCACATTTTTAAAGGAAAATAGGGTTATCCACATAGAGTAAAAATAAGTGAAGGTCTTTGTCATTTACCTTAGAAATATACCATATTTTTGTTTCCCTGTAATTTTTATGAAGATAAAAGGGTCATAATTAGAAAAATACAAAAAATCTAGAAAACTAAGAAAAACACAAAAAAAAAAAAATTTGAAAATTTGAAAAAAATACAAAATGATAGAAAATTTTAGAAGAATAAAAAATGGAAAAAATTAAAAATTAGAAAATTTAGAAAAGATAAAAAAAAAATTTAATTTGAAAAAAATAAAAAAATTACAAAACCTAGAAAAATGATTTAAGATGGTTGGATAAAATACTAGATTACAATATATGGGCATTTAATTTGGGTTGGTTTGGGACTTAAGCAAAATAGTTCAAATTTAGCCTAGGCTCACGTAGTTAACGTATGCAATTTGTTTGCATACATTAATAGGGTACATCGTAAGACATAACACATACATTACGGAGATCTTAGGTTCAAATCTTATATGAAGCATAGAGGCATTTTTTTTTTGTGATGGTGGACACGCATTGGCTTATTATTTACCAATTCTTCTTTTTTCTTTCTCTTTCTCTTTCCCTTTCTTTCTCTCCTTTTCCTATATAAAACACATGTAGACAGCCCACTTCAATGATATTTTTTATCCAAATTTATTTGCGATTTCATAAAATTAATGGTGAAATCACAAAGAACACTCGAGTTACTACAGATTGAACCTAAGAACACATTTAGATGCAATCATTCAATGGGTCAAAATGAAATTTGAAAATCGAGAAAAACTTGAATTTTTAGAGTTTCTTCTTATCTTGATTTGCTTGCTCTTAACTATCTTGATAATTTTCAAAGCTTCCAATTGCTAATTTAAGAAAGAATGAAGCTTTAAAAATTCATTTAAACATCAATCTTCTTCAAAATGCATTGAATTCAGCCAAAACCCAATTATTGTGATTTTTTAATTTAAAGTTTTTCAATTCTTTCCAAGCATATTCAAGCTCCCATTAGTATAAATAGGAATACAAGGATTTATTTCAAACATCACTTGTCACTTAAACATACTTAAAAGACACATTCAAACTCTCTCTTTCTCTAGACTGGCGTATGCTTTATCTTTGTCTTTAAGATTTGCTCAAGCTCGAAGTAACTTGAGCAAAAATAATTATACGACGAGCTTGCCTATTTCAAGAGCTCTCCAAAGCTCCATTTTTCGATCCTCACCGTGGTCCTTAACCACTCAACTAGCCTCCTAGAGTTTAATTAGCGGTAGCCTATGCTTAAACCATTATCATAGAGTGGTTATGACATCAATCTAAGGCCACCATCACATTTGTCATGTCTAGAAACCCCTTACCCAATACCCCTTCAAACTTTAACAACCATGTCAGGCAATAAGTACCACTGCTACCTATGACCAAGTATTAACCAGCACTAAACAACCACCAAACTTGGTGGTACTTGTCCCAAAACCCCCTTTTCTAAAATCACATGAATCTTCCCTGACCCATTAAAAAATCTACCTAGAACTATCCGTGGAATATCCCTAGCAATACCACTCTTCTTTTCCTCCTTCAACTTACTTAGTTGATTTAAATCCAACCCTACCCAATTGAAGTCTAATCTAACTCCATGTCCTACCTTATTATCCAATGCATGCTTCATTCTTCTTTATGTTGGTTGATTTTATTATATTTATTTATCTATTTTAACTTATTTTGTTTTATTATTTAGTTTATTTATATTATTAAAGCTAAAGACACCTACTTTGGTGTCTAAATCCCTTCCTAAAAAAAGCACTTTTTTTGGCTAACACTGCTGTAATTTATTTGATCTTGAGAGCCAGCATATTTAGGACTAAAATAGCTATATGAAGATTCCTTCTATAAATTTCAATGTTAAAGAATGGTCGGTACCATAGTTAAATTAGGTTGCTAAACTTGTATGTTATCTTATATATATATTTTGTCTTAGTGTTTTAATATTTCGTTTTATTTGGATTTTAGTAAACAACCCCTACATATTAAATATTTATTAATAAATCATTGATGTGTTAGGATTATTTCGATAAAAAAATTATATAGAAATGGTATCTAACTTAAAAATCCTCAACCAAAAATGGTATCTAAACAAAAAATCTTCCATCAAAATAGCAACTTCTAATTATAGCTCCACTATCTATAAATCTTAATAATTATTTCATTAAATTTTCAATTTTTACGATATCCATATCTCCTACATACTAAAAGTATTTTATTATTTGTTTAGTAATATGTTTAATTTTGTTCATTTTACAAATGGTTTATTTACTTTCAAAAATTTAGCAAAAGAAAAACTATTGATAATTAAACTATTTTTTTATTTATTCAGTAATACGTTTAATTTTACTTATTTCACAAATAGTAGCCATAAAAAGTAATTGGTAATTAAATTGTTTTTTATTTATTAGTAATATGTTTAATTGTAAGTATAAAACTAGAGATGAATTTAGCTTAGGCATGTAAACTATTAAAAATATCGATATAGGATTTTGATATCATCTATTGCGCTTTTTTCAAAAATTTAGTCTTTTGCTTTTATGGTATTTTTCCTATTTAAAATTTTTAAGGTTACCAAAGATACTGATATCTTGGTAGCATTTCAAGTAACTCTTCAACCTAAAGTTCTACCTAAGGTAGCGATGGCAGTAGTAGTTGCTGAATCTTCTATTGGGACATGGACAATCGTATTTTTCAAAAAAAAAAAAAAACTTAATTCTATTATTTGGATTAAGAGAAATATTGGAATTGAGTGAAATCAAACAAGAAAAAGATTTGACAATCAATAATAGAATGGTTCAAGAATTACCCATTCAAATTCGATTTATGTTGATTAATCTACAATCTATATGTTCTTAATATATGTATTGATAAATGTAATGTACATAATGTCTTAATTCGATTTCTTTACTTCATCTATTTTATTTGTCTTAATTCCAATAAATCTAAAATAACTGAAAACTCGAAATGAAATCTCTTATGTTAATGACACCAAAGGGATATTAAATGAATGGAATTATGATATGGATGAAATATAATAAAATAAAGCCACTTTGAGGTTCCCTATGAAATGAGACATGGAATAAAGCCACTACGAAGAAGTTTTAGATAATTGTTTAAAATTTTTTAGACTAGAATTTATGCTTAGATATTTTTTATTTCCTTTCCTAATTCTTTTTTTTTTCTATTCAATTTTTATGCTAAGTTTTGCACTTATTAATTTTCAAGTGATTCAATAATATCTTAGTTTATAGTTATAGAAGCCTCTCAATCACCATTGTAATATTCCTCATATTTATACGAAATCTTTGTAAAACAATAATTATATATAAAACTATTAATGTTTCATACATTAATGTTAAATTTGTACACGCATTGTAGGTGAAATATTTGCTAGTATATATATATATATGTGTGTGTGTGTGTGTGTGTGTGTGTGTGTGTGTAAATTCATTTCATGGTTTAGTTTTCCTTTAGAAAAATAATATATGTGAATTTTTTTAATACTCATATGCAATGTAAATATTTGTGTAGATATATTTTATCACTTAGAAAGGTATCCATATTTTCAAAAAGAAAAAAGAAGGAAAAATAATATTAATAAACTCTTTACAAGGTTAGGGACAATATAGAATTTTCAAAAATAATATGACTTAAAATTAGGACCACTTTCACTAAATTTTTCCTAAATTGAAGTAAATGAATTAAGTATGTCAACCTAGTTGTTTTTCAAAATTAAAATAAACTCAACATACTAATTATTTCTCCATTAAAATATGGGAAGTCTGATACTTACTAGAGAGTACGTAGGTATCTATAAGGTGACTTAAAATAAGGTAATTTTTTATTTTTCTTTTTGTAAAATAAATTTAATTTTCCTATTTTATACTCCTTTTTGTAAATAAAATTAATTTTCTTTATTTAAAAATTTAGAATTATTCTTTTAAGTTAAAAGGGTATTTTGAAAGAATAAACTAAATTTAGAAGGTAAAAAGTAGTACTTATTTAGAATTTAATAGGTTAGCTTTTAGATCCAAAATCTTTAGTTTTCCAAATCATTTTTTCTTTTAAATTGATTTTCTCGTAGACTAGTCGTTAAGATATAATCAATCTACTCAATTGATTTTAACTATCCCTTTTCCCCAATTCTAATTAGATGGTGGCTCCAAAAAATTTCAAGAATTAAAAAAATTCGAGTTTTCCTTAATTTTTAGTCGGTGGTTAGTATTAAATGAGTTAGGATTTAATACTAATCAAGTTAAGGAAAATAAAAATTGAAAATTCTAGCTCAACAACTTAGTGACTTTATTGGGAATATCAAGAGGGCTAGCTACTTAAAACTTTTGAAGTTAGATTTGCTTCTTTAAATATCCATTTTAAGTTTATTTATTCTTGTAATTATTTTTATTGTAAATTGTTGTGTGAATACTTTCATGCAACTAATTTTTTGGGTTTAACATGGGGGGTTTATTCATTGCATCATTGATGTAGGGTAGACATGGTCAAACCTAAACTATCTTAGGACCTTAGGATATGGGACATTGTGTAGGTTTCAAGTTTTGTAGGGTAAACACTGCTCTAGGTTAATTAGGCTATCTTACTTAAGCTTTGATGTGACTAATTAACAATTTTTTTCAAAAATATGTGAGGCCATAAAGTTTAAGAACTTTTTAGAACCCACCATTTTGCACACATAAACCATTGGACCAATGAATAAATAGTAATAGGGCATGCTATTAACCGAGGATTGTTACTTTATTGGAATTCACTATACAAGTTTTTTCCATTGTAAATTTTGTAAACATGAAAGCTTCTTTTTAAATAACATTTCCTATGTAATGATTCAATTTCCTTATAATTTCAAATTTATTGTAATAATGGAATTCCGATAAAGTTGTAATCCTAAACAGTTAATATTGCTACATTACTATTTAATCAATGGTCCTTTATTTGCATCTACATGCCTTCATATTGCATTCTGCCTTTCCTTCTATTCATTTACATGTAAATTTTCAAAACTATTTTTCAAGTCCTAGTTCCTATGGATCACTTAGGTTTGTAAATAATTGTGTTTTCTTATCATCTTTATAAAATATTGATTTGTTTTCCTAAAACTTATTCTTAATAATTATGAGTGCTGAAAAATTAGATAAAAAAGAAAAATAATATCCTTTTTAGGTAGTTGCCATTTTACCACTTGCTACGCTATATTTTGAAGATAGACCCATTTCCCCTTTAGCCTTCAAGTTAGAAATTTTCATAGGCCACATTTGTAAATTATTTTCCACTCTTTCATTTCTAAGTAGTTTCTAAAATAAAATCTTTTTCCAAGTCCTAAGAAACAAAACTTAGAAATTATATATAATTTTATATATTTTAGGATTTTCAAGTTTGTACTTCTAGTTTGTAAATATCGAAAATCATTTCCTTAGTCTTTCAACCATAAATATTTGACTTATTCAAAAGTTTGGAGTAGAATTTGTCTTGTAAATAGGTCCCCCATTAGCTTAAATTCAACTACTAATTAGTAAGTTCTCCCTTACCCATTAGATTTTCTTTTCCAAGAAAAAGAAAGAACAAAAAAAATATTGTAAAAATAAGGTATGTCGTAAAGGTTTTTTTTTTTTTTCTTTCTTTTGAAAAACACCTCATATTATAGGTTGTAAATTCTTATTGATTGTAGAAATTAGTTTTCTTATCTCCTTAAGAATAGGTTCCCTTTTTCTTTGAGTTAGAGATTTGGTAGTTAAGTCTATACCTCTTCTACTGGTTGTAAATTCTAAGATCACCTTCTCATCATTCATTCCTTATAAAATAACCTGTGAATATTTAGTACCTTGCAAAATTTTTGTATAAGTTTATCTCCTTATCTTCTCTTTCAAATTAAAGGTCTTTTTAAGAAGAGAAAAATTTAGAGAAATTGTTAACAAGTGTTTAGTCTTATCAAGAACTTTCAAACCACTATTGGCTTACAATGACCAATGATAGGATTACCAATAGAAAAAATAGTATGTTAGATGGCCCAACAACTGCAAATCTTAGTTTTTTAAATCAATAGTCTTCAAGTGTCTCATGACATAGGTTTAGAAGGAACATCACAAGCCTAGAAGAGAAAATGGCAACCTTGTAGAAGGGTATCATGGAATTAGAGACAATTATAGGCCTTATATTTAGAAGATTTCAAGTCGCTCTTATTACTAATCAAAGATCACCATCATAAGACCATGTAGGTTGGCTAAAAAGAAAGGACCCAAGGTTAAGATAAAAATTGCAAAGTCAAGATAAGCCACTTGTAGTGCCCTAAGAAGATAATTTATTCAATTTAAAGTTCCAAGAACCTAAATCTTTCATCTATTGGAGAAGGCTAAGATCTTAGCTTGCAATACACTCAATCTAGATTATAGGCCACAAAAATTTGAATTAGAAGCACAATGTGATTATTATATGGGTCAAAATGGGCACTCTATTGAAAGATGTTGGAGGTTGAGGAATAAGATTTAGGATATGATTAAGGCTAAGCTAATAAAACCTAACATTGTAGAAGCCATTTATTATAACCTCGGACATAAGGGGATTTCCAAGAGACCACCTACAACACACAACTTTTAAGAGTCTATTGCTATCGTTTGATAAGCTGCTCTATCATTTAAAATAGTTAGGCATATCTCTCAAAAACCAATTCAATGGGGTAAGTTAAAAGGAGGCAAAGAATAAGGAAAGAGCTAGTGTTTTATAGAAGAGAGTCAATCAATTTAGTATTAATGATCATCTAAAATGAAATTGTCTAATTGATTAAATTCTACTTTTTAGCCATTGGCTTGGAACAATATGAGTATTTCTCTTTGGTAAGGTATCTTATGTAGATTGGGGCAAATAAAGGAATTGAACACTTCAAGAAAAAGATATCTCATTAATTGAAAAGGTTTATGAGGAAAAGAAGCAAATCACATTTCAAACACCAACCCTTAAACACTTGAGTGTTGAGTGCCATTAATGTGATTGTCTAGACTGATTCCTTAAAGAAGGTTTATCTTGAATTTGATAGATGAATCAAAATAACGTTAGGCATTCATTTTTCATCACCTTATACAAAGATTATCCTTTGCAACCCCATTAAGCCTAATTTAAGGAGTATTTCAAAATTAAACCCTATAAAAAACTACCCTACAATGAGGAAAATAGGAGGTTAGGGGATTAAATCAGGAGAAAAGGTTAAAACTAATTCATGCTTATTTTAATGGCATCAAGTCAAGAGTAATTGTTATCATTAATAACTTATTTCCTTTGAAATGAAGAAGTACCAATACCTTAAACACTATACATAAACCACATACACTTTGAACCATAAGCTAAAAGAAGAGATGATCATCTTTGTCATGGATAAAAATGAACAAAGAGAAAAAGAAAGGAAAAAAAAAGGGGGAAGAGAAAAAGAGAAGAAACCAAAAAGAGAGGGAAAGAATAGGGGTGAGACAAAAGAAAAGAATGAGAAGAAGGAAAAATCTATGGAAGAAATGAAGTAATCTATATAGATAAGGTAAATAAATCCAAAATATAATCAAAGTGCAATGAGACCTAAAGACTAAAAAGACCTCGGGCACATAGCTCAAAGTTTCCCTAGCCATTATGAATTCCACTTGCAATTCCAACTTTTTTTAAAAAAGTCATTATGATCAAAGGAAATAAATTGTTTTTGGCAAAAGTTACTTTTGAACTGGGGTAAGTACAATCATAGTACTTCGAAAAGGTTCTTAATTTATAAACTCAGGTTAAATAAATGAAATCTTTCAAAAAGGCCTATATGTTATCCATTTGTCTAAACCAATGACCACAAGCCTTTATCACATTACAATATAAAAATGACCTAACAAATTAATTAATGCATATCACTTATAAGATAAACCATAATTTTTGGAATTGTAGTAAAGAGAGAAAAATTTGAGCCGAGAGCATAAGAAAGTTTTCTTCGACTAAACTAATCAATTATATGATACTATTCCCCTAGCAAGAAGACATTATTGTGGTCCATTAGCAAATTAGCAATATTACCCCTAAAACTTCGAAGGATGTCTTAGAAAGAAAAATTTGTTAGATAATCTCTCCTAAGCTATTATTCATAAGGAAAGAAGAGAAATGAGTGGGCTCATCATTTATCGGTAGCCTTCAATACTTGTGAAAAATCCATACTTGTTAGCAAATCTTCGAAAAAAGAAAGAAAGAAAAGAAAAGAAAAACGATTTTCTAAGTTTATACATTTTTCAAGGATTTGAGATCTGGTATGGTTGGAACTTTGGTGATCCTTTAGTAGATGTTTAGGAGCCTTTGTCATCCATTAGATTTATCTTAGGCCACATGCCATCATTTGTAATCTTAGGAACTTTAGTCATCTTTTGCTATCATAAAAATTTTTGAAAACCTGAGTTATTCTCAAATTAAGAACTTAAGGGCTGTAAGTTATATGCTTAATAGAAAAGATTCTTAGTTATCCTTAGACTAAGAACTTCGACTGTCCTCAATTATGAAACCGAGTAATCCTTTTGATAGGAATCAACTTTATAGATTGGTCACGTGTAGTTGAGTTAGAGGACTCCAAGGACTCATACAAAGAATATTATCTTGAAGCCCCATCCAAGACAAGAATTCCTATCCCAACCTCCATGTTTCACTCTACTATCGACTTAAATACTAAGCTTTAATGTGTACTAACATAGTCTTGAAGCACAAGCTAACTTGTTGAGCAACTGTACCATGATATAAACAACATCTAAGTGTATTAGCCTTAAACAACTGTTCGAGTTGATCTCCCAAGTTAACCACTAGCGCCTGGTCCCAGTCCAAGTCGAATACTCTTTAGTGACGGATTGACTGAGCTCTAACCTGATCTAGATTAGGTTAGCTTTGACTACATACCCTCTTTTTCATCATTTCATTTGAATTGTATTAGATTTCAAAGTGACCAGCCACTATGCAACACGTGTCTTCTAGCGAAACATTCCCGAATGATTCTTTACTTTTCTGTATTGAATATTCTTTGTCTCTTTAACCCTTTTTAGTATATTTAATGTATTCCAATTGTAAATTACCGTTTTTGTCTTTTCATGTGCTTATAACCCAAATGGGGCTAGTATGTAAACCCTGTTCATTTTGTATGTAGACATCAATCACTTCATTATCAAATTATTATAAGTTTCCCTTTTGAGCAATCTTAGCGTTTTCATTATCCTTTTACTCTTATCTATTCCCTTTAGCAAGGAGTAATGGCAACCGGTGAGTCATATTTAGTAGATTGTAGGTTAAGTAGGATTGATTAGTGTATCATATCTAGTTGGTAGCTGCTCGAACTTTGCTAGCCTTCTTTTATTTTCCTTCCATTGTGGTTCTCCTTCACATGTGTAGCCTTAGAGACACATCAACTTAGCTGATATTAGAGCACCGTTCTAAGAGGGAGTGTGTAAAGTTGCAGTGAAGTTTTAGTTCATTTTGTAACTACTTTAGTATGTTTGTTTAAAGTAAGTTCTAAAATTTTGAGCTATGTAGTGGAAGTTCGTGTGTTGGTAAGTGCTATTTCTATTGTTACTCTATTTTACCCTATTTTTCATTGTGAAAATAGAGCAAGTCATTTTTGTTGTGTTTAAGTGATTGTTGGGTGTTGAAGTTGTCATGTTAGTAAGATTTTAGATAGTGACTAAAAGCATTTGTTATGTATTGTATTGTTATTCTACTAAGAAAGTATTACATCATGTCAGATTTAAGTGTTTAAGGTGTTATTGGTGACTAGAGTAGTGGTGCTCAACTTAGTTGTGGTCATAATGGTAGTAACGCTCCTTAGTCAATAGATGATAAACTTGACAAACTCATTAATCTTGTTGAGAGTCTAATCACTGCAATGCAAATTAATAAACAATAATCCTAAAGTGTACCACACTATAACCTACCTGAAAATGTTCTAAACAAATGCTATGGCCATGGAGGCTTAGCCAATAGCTTAGTTCAACCCCTTCGAGTTGGAGGAGTACCAGACTAAGTTGCTAGATGACAAATAGAGTTGGAAGAGATAGAAGAAGATGATGAGGAAGTAGACGTAGAGATTGATAGGGAAGAAGAAGAAGATGTTGATTATTACCGAGCACAAGAGTGAGGACATCAAGCTCCTCGAGGAGTTGACAACATTAAAGTCTAAATCCCACTCTTCAGTAGAAGTATAGATACAAATGAATATTTGGAGTAGGAAGAGAAGGTGGAGAAAGTTTTTGATTGTTATGAATATACAAATGCCGTTAGAGTACGACTTGTTGCACTTAAGTTCTCTAGATATTGTACTATGTGCTAGAAGAATCTGAATGCAACTAAAGCAAGAGATGAAAGACGAGGAGTAAGAATTTAGGATGAGATGAAGAGATTGTTGAGGGGTGGATTTGTGCCTAAGACCTACTTGCAAGACACATTTGCCAAACTATAGGAACTTTGCTAAGGAGGCAAATCTATTGATGACTATGCGAGAGAATTCCAGATGTTGATGATCCGAACCAATATGGATGAACTAGAGGCTCATATAGTATCAAGGTTTATTTCTAGACTCAAGTATGAGAATCATAATATTGTAGAAGTAAAGAAGTTTTATACTTTAGAAGACATAATTAAGGTAGCATAGAGGGTCGAAAAGCAAAGGAGAAGTGTTCTGAACCAATCTCGACCAACATTTTCTCGAGCCCCTGTTTCACACTAACATACTCACGCTAAGTCAAGGAGAACCTCCTAAGCTAGGGTGAGGAACGACTGCCCTAATGATAATCGAATAGGCTAATAGGGCTGAGTAGACTAACTGAGACAAACTAAGGTTAGGTAGACGTCAAGGACATATGAAAGAGGACAAACCTTTGGACAAAAGATCAATAAGGTGAAGTGCTTTACATGTTTAGGCTTTAGACATATGACTATTGAGTGTTTAAACCAACATGTTATGGTGCTTTAAGGAGATGTAGTAAATAGCACTAATGAGAGTAAGCTCGAAGAGGAGAAGAATATTAGGAAAGTTGAAGCTGAGGAGGAAGAGGAGACTTTTGTCCATGTTGACGAGGGAGAATAATGACTTTAGTATCAAGATGAGTACTAAGTTCCCTACTAAACTTCAAGGAAGATTAGAGAGAGAATTTATTCCATATAAAGTGCACTATCAAAGGACAACTATGCATCATCATAGTGGACGAAGGAAGTTGTAACAACATTGTTATATAGTCCTTTGTATAGAGGTTAGGCCTATTGACCTCTAATCACCCCCGACCTAACAAGCTATATTGGCTTTATGATAAGGGTACTTTACATGTGACAAAACAAGTAACCATGCCCTTCAGTACTGGGACTGTATATAAGGATGAAATAGTGTGCGATGTCATCCTCATGGGAGCTTTACATCTATTGCTTGGAAGACCTTGGTTGTTCAATTGATGTATTACTCATGACAGATACAAGAACACATATGCCCTTGTTAAGAATGGGAAGAAGATTGTATTGTAACCCATGATGCCCAAGCAAATGAGACCTATAATTAGCTCACTCAAGCTAGTACGAAGAAGGCCTTAGTGATGAGCTGAAGAGAACTCTGAGCTGTTGAGAAAGCTAAAGAGCCTATGTTTCTATTAATTAGAAGATTATTGGAGATGAGAGACCTTGAAAAAGTGCCTAATGAGATTTGAAGGTTAATAAATGAGTTTGCAGATCTGTTTCCTAAGGAGTTGCCCAAGGGATTACCTTCATTCCGAGGCATAAAGCATTTTATTAGTTTATAGCTAGGCATTGCCCTCCCAAACCAACTTACCTACAGGATGAATGTCAAGTAGGCTGTTGACCTAAAAGGACAAGAGGATGAGCTCATAGAGAGAGGATACATGAGTCCTTGTACTGTGCCAGCTTTGCTTATCCTAAAGAAGGATGGTTCATGGTGTATGTGCATTGATAGCTGAGTAATCAACCAAATTACTATCAAGTATAGATATTCAATACTGAGGCTCAATGACATGTTAGATGAGCTTTATGGTTCTAAGATATTTTTGAAGATTGATTACAAAGTAGCTACTGCCAAATTTGCATGAGACTAGGCGATGAATAGAAAACTCTTTTTAAGATAAGGCATGGTCTTTACAAATGACTGGTTATACCGTTCGAACTTATAAATGCACCGAGCACATTTATGAGGCTTATAAACCATGTGATGCACCCTTTGATCAGATGAAATGTGATCATATACTTTGATGACATATATGTGTAAAGTACTAACCTGGGCAACCATGTTCAACATGTCTGAGTTGTTTTAGATATTTATGAGCTGAAAGGTTATTTGGGAACTACAAGAAGTGTACATTCTGTCAAGGTAAAGTAGTTTTTCTTGGTTATGTAATATTAGGGGAAATTCGAGCAGATGAGGAGAAGATCCAAGTTGTATTGGAATGGCTGATGCTAAAGAATGTCACTTAAGTTCGAAGTTCCCATGGCCTTACATCTTTCTATAAGTGATTCATTAAGAACTTTAGTACCATTGCAAGCCCTTTAATCGAGCTAACAAAGAAGGGTGATGGATTCAGGTGGAATGACTAAGCTAAACAGAGCTTCAAGGAGATCAAGGAGAAGCTTACCTCTACCCCTATCCTATCACTACAAAACTTTGATAATGAACTGGAACGTAATGCATCAAGCATTGGAATTGGTGTCATCCTAATGTAAGAATAATGACCGGTTGCCTATTATAGTGAGAAGCTTAGTGGTGTTACATTGAACTATTCTATGTATGAGAAAGAGTTATACTCTCCTTTTCAAGCTCTTATTGTTTGGCAACACTACTTATTGCCACGATAGTTTGTTATCCATATTGACCATGAGTCATTAAAGCATCCTAAGAATTAGAACAATCTTTTGAAGAAGCAAGCCATGTGGCTAAAGTTTATGGAAGGGTTTTCATATGTAATCCAACACAAGAAAGGAAGCGCCAGCGTATTTGCCAATGCTTTGTCATGTCAGCAAACCTTACTAATCACCTTATAGACCAACTATTGAGATCTTCACTTATCAACAAATAATATGCTCATGATCCTTATTTTAGTCCTATTGTAGAATAGTGTGAAGATGGAGTTGTTGTTAGAGGCTACTATATTTGAGATGGTTATCTATTCAAAGAATGAAGGTTGTGTATACCTAGATGTTCCATGTGTGAGCTATTGGTAAGAGAAGCTCATAATGGTGGATTATTTGGTTATTTTGGAGAGACCAAAATAGCTAATCTATTTAAGGAGAATTTTTACTAGCTTAGTTTAGCTAAGGATGTCTATAAAGTAGATAGAATTTGTAAAATGTATAAGAGAGCTAAGGGGAAGAGAGAACCCCATGGAAAGTATATGCCCTTGCTAACACCAATCTTACCTTATGCCAGCCTCAGCATGGGCTTTGTCCTAGGGTAACTCCGAACATCTAGGGGAAAAGATTCAATGCTTGTTATAGTGGACCACTTCAACAGAATGGCATACTTCATTATGTGCTATCGAACTAACGATAATTTATATATTGTTGATTTTTTTGCAAGAATTTATCAGATTATATAAAGTACTAAAAACTATTGTTTCAGATCATGATACTAAATTCTTGAGTTATTTTTGGAAGACTCTTTGGAGAAGACTTAGACCTAAACTTGTATTCAGCTCCAATAACTACCCTTAGATTAATTGGCAGACTGAAGTGGTGAATAGGATGCTAAGCAACTTACTCCAAGTTGTTGTTGGAAGGAACTTAAAGGATTAGGATTTGTGTTTGCCTGTTATGGAGTTTGCATACAATTGAACCATCCATAGCACCACTAGGAAGACCCCATTCGAGGTTGTCTATGGTCTCAATCCTACTATTCCCTTAGATCTAATTGGTTCCCTTGTAGCTGTTGAAGAGAGTTAATCTGGAGCTGACTGAGCCCAAGAATTGCAAGAGCTACACTAGTCTGTGACAAAGAAGATCGTCAAGTTCAACCAGAGACAACAAGAGATTGGTTGCTAAGGCTGATGAGCTATTTCTTTCAATCTAAGAGACTTGGTATGGATTCACCTCACCTGAGAGTGATTTCCGCATTAAAGAGAGAGCAAGTTATCTTTATAAGCTAATAATTGATTGAAGGTCCTAAAGAAGATCAACTGCAATGTTTACCAGATCAAATTACCCAAGAATTAGGGTGTTTCCTTTACTTTCAATGTATCAAACCTGATTCCCCACCAATTAGAAGAAGAAGACCTTATCTAAGCTAAATACTCTCTAATATTGACTGAGCTCTAACTTGATCCAAATTAGGTCAACTTTGATTGTATACCCTCTTTTTCCTCATTTCGTTCAAATTATACTATATTTCAAAGCGACTAGCCACCATGCAATATATATCTTCTAGCACAACATTATAGAAGGATTCTTTACTATTTCATACTGAATATTCTTCGTCTCTTTTACCCTTTTAGTATATTTCAAGTATTCCAATTATAAATTACCCTTTTTGTCTTTTCATGTGTTAATAACCCTAGTGGAGTAAGTATATAAACCCCATTAATTTTATATACAGACATCAATCACTTCATCATTAAATTATTACAAGTTTCCTTCTTCCTATTGCCCTTTTACTCTTATCTATTCCTTTTAGCAAAAAATAGTGGCGAGTAACCCTATAGTTCGAGCTGGTGAGTTATATCCGGTAGATTGTAGGCCAAATAGGATTAAAGTTGTGCAAATGGGTTAAATGGGCCAACTCGACCTGACCCACTTTGGCTTGTGGGTTAAATGGGCTAAGCTTATTTGGCCTACTTTTAAATGGGTCAAAAAACCTTAGCCCTAACCTGTTTAAAAAGCAAGTTAAATGGGCTGACCCATGGGTTAAAAGCATAAATATATTAAGTGAGTTGGCCCAAACCAACCTACTTTGACTTACAAGTTAAACAGGCTAAACCCATTTAACCCACTTTTAAATAGGAAAAAAGATCTTGGCCTAAACCCGTTTTAAAAGTAAGCTAAACGAGCCAACCCGCTGGCCAAAACCCATTTATATACCTCTAAGTAAGATTAATTGGTGTATCATATCTAGTTAGTAGTTACTCGGACTGTGCTAGCCTTCTTTTATTTTCCTTCCATTATGGTGCTCCTCTATGTGTGCAACCTTGGAGATGCATTACCTTCTATTTAGAAACTTAGGTTATTTTACAAGAACCTTAACTATTCTTATCAAGAAGCTTTGGCTATCTTGGAACCATAGTGTCACATCCTGGCATAGCATAAGATGTTCCATCACATAGGTAAACATGTTATAAATAAACTCAATTCTAATAAAGGAACACTTTGTTATATATTCAACGCTTAAAAAGGAGTTCAACTATAGCCTTTTGGTTACAAATATAAATACATCATTTATAAGTTTCAAAAGCTTTGAAAATTAATCTTCCTTCATACTTTTAAATTTCCACTATACTTGTTCAGCAACACTATCATTATCTAAAATAGCTAACTCTATCTAGTTCTCTAAAAAATCTACCCTAATGCAGGTGATGCTCCAAAATCTATTTCTTAACTTGATGATAAGAGAAACTTATCCCCTCAGTAACTATTGAGCAGAGTAAGAGTAGATAACAAGCAATAGTATAATGAAGCACACAACATAGGCATACAAATATCATAAGAGGTTAATATCCATACAACAAATAAGATAATATTGTTCGTATGCGATGCTAATGCACATGTCATGCATTAGTACTAATATCTAAGCTAACCTAGCAACTCATCTAGTTTGGTCGACTTCAAATTTGGGCATCTTGAGAGTATATCCAAGAACCTAGCAAAACCATGGAGCGTAGTTACAATTTTGGTTAATGCAAAATTATATGCATGAAAGACTAACTTGTGAACTTATCTTAGCAAATTCATAAGTTTCAAAAAACTGACCCATAGGTCCTTTTTATGCCATGCCATTAATGCATCAACTAATTTTCAATAAGTACCAATTATAACAACAAAATTGGTCAATGTTCAACCCATCTCTGTTTGAAACTCATTACACTCCTCAAGTTTTTCTCATAACCAAATTTAGAGCACATTGCATAACTCATTTCTAGCATTATACATAAAGAGTATAGCATCACCTAGCATCCTATACAATAGATCTAAACAACACTTAAACAATCACCACAATCACATATAAGAACACTTACTTTCTACTAAGTAGACGTAAATCTATTGCCTATACACAAAAATCCAGTTACCTAACTAATAGTACGTTTCCAACTTATTCATTAGCGTAAACTTCCTTCTCCATAGCTTCACCTAACAAGAGTAAGCACTTCCAAGGTCAATCACAAGTTATGCTTTTATATATATTAGCTAAATATTTGCTTGTTGATAGTTAGTTCTTTTTAAGTTGTTTCTAACTTGATAGTTAGTTCATTTTAAGTTGTTTCTGACTTAGTCTCTAATTTTGCTTTTGATTTAGGTTCTGATCTTGCTTTTGAATTACTATCTTATTTGGCCTAACTTCCAAATTCCTATTTAGATACTATTTATCTTATATTTGTAGATTATTAATTAAAATCTCTAATAATACCCTAACTCAGTTGTCTAGGTTTAACTTACATGAAACACTTAAATGTATCAGCTTCTGATTTAGATTCTGAACTTCATTATGATTCACTAGAATATCATGTTTACTTATACTATTCCTAATTTTCAAATAAACCAACTAAGATCAATATAGGTTACTTCAAATACAACCACGGCCATGACTCCCCCACTCTACATTACTAATTATACCAATTTACCCGTTATTATCATATTAGGCAAAATGTGTACAAATAACAAAAAAAAAAAATGTAATAGTTAGTATTTGTACTCCTTCAAAATCATGAAAAGTACATTATACTTAGAAAATAGTAAGGATTATATTCCAATCATGTAAAACACTAACATAGTGTATTATACAATATATTCTATATTACTTTATTTAGCTCTATTTTATCAATAAATGGCTAAAAATAGGTAGATAATTGTACTTTACACTAAAATTAGAGTATAACATATATTTTGATAATACGAAGCTTAAGAAATTGTACTAAGTTTCTAATTAGAAACTTTGGTTATTCTTTGAAACAATAAGACCTTACATTTGGATTGTTAACCCATCAAAGTGTTTTTTCTTCTCTTAACCCAAATCTCTAGTGGATCAAGTTTAGTATCATTAGTTAATTGTAACACTTCTTGGTGTAAGTTTACTTCTAAAGCAAAAGTGGTGTCTCTTTTTTCTTTATGTGGAAAAGTCTTTCTCAAAATTTACCATAAAGAAGAATAGCTGTAAATACCTCATTTTTGCCGTTTGTAATTTTTAGGATAATATAAGGGTTCTAATTAGAAAAATACAAAAAATTATAAAACTTAGAAAAACATAAAAAAAAATATAAATTTTGAAAAATACAAAAAATATAAAATTTTAGAAAAAATTAAAAAAATTGATTAAAAATTAGAAAATTCAAAAAAGATACAAATAATTTGGAAATTTGATAAAAAAAAATACAAAAGCTAAAAAAGAAAAATTCTAGGATAGTTGAATAGAATACTATATTAGAATAGTTAGGCATTTAATTTAGATCGGTTTGGGGCATGGCTTAACAACTCATGCGATAAGACACAACAAACATAGGGGGTTAAGGGAGGTTATGGACTTAGGTTCAAATCCTATAAGAAGCATTAAGGCATTTTCTTTCTTTCTTTCTTTCTTTGTGGCAGTAGACACGTGTTGGCCTATCATTGGCCAACACTTCTTTTTTCTTTTTCTTTCCTTTTCTTTCTTTCCTTTTCCTACATAAAACAAGCTTAGACAGCCTACTCCAAAGCCATCTTTTGTCCAAATTTATTTATGATTTTACCAAATTAATGGTGAAATCATGAAAAACACATAGGATTCTATGGATTGAACCTAAGAACACATGTAGATGCAATCATATAAAAAATGAAATTTAAAAAATGTGAAACACTTGAATTTTTGGATTTTCTTATAATCTTGATATGCATAAAAGCTTCCATTTTCTTATTTAAGAAAGAATGAGGCTTCAAAAATTCATTTGATCATCAATCTTGTTCAAAATGCATTGAATTTGAAATCGAACTCAACCAAAACCTAATTATTGTGATTTTCAAATTTAATGTTTTTCAATCCATTCCAACTGTGTTCAAGCTCCCATTAGTATAAATAGAGATCCAACAATTCATTTCAATCACTTAAACATACTTAAAAGATACATCTAAAGCTAAAACAATTACATAACGAGCTTTCCTAATTTGAGAGATCTCCAAAGCTCTATTTTTTTTAATCCTCGCCATGGTCCCTAGTTGCTCAAATAGCTACCTAAGGTTTTGCTAATGGTGGTCGAAGCTTAAACCACCACCATAATATGGTTTTGACATCAATCCAACACCACCATCACACTTACTATGTTCGAAAATCGTCGACCTAGTACTCCTTTGAACTCCAACAACTACATTAGGTACCAACCACTGCCACAATGTATGGCTAAGTATTAACCACTACCAAATGGTCACTAAACTTGGTGGTAACTGTCTTAAAACCCCCTTTTTCAATTAGAATCACATGAATCTTCCCTTACTCACTTGCAATCTACCTAAAACCGTCCATGGAACACCCTTAGCATTATTACTCTTTTTTTCCTCCTTTAACCTACTTAGTTGATTCAAATTCAACCTAAGTTTACATCCTCCCTTGTTACCTAATCCACGCTTCATTCTTCTTTAGGTTGGTTAAGTTTATTCATCTATTTTAACTTATTTTTATTGGTTCTATTTATTTATTATATATATAATTCTTTTCATGGTATATTTTTCCTTTAGAAAAAAGATATATGTGAATTTTTAAATAAGTATATGTAACATACATATTTGTGTAAATATATTTTATCAATTAGAAAAGTATCTATATTTTCAAAAAAGAAAAAGAAAGCATAATATCAATAAACTCTTTAGGACAAATTAGAATTTAAAAAAAAAATAACTTAAAATTAGGAACCCTTTCCCTAAAAGTTTTCCTCAATTGATGTAAATAAATTAAGCATGTAAACTAGATTTTTTTTTTAAATTAAAATAAACTCAACATACTAAAGTTTTCTCAATCTAAAAACGAAAATTTTGATTCCTACCAAAGGGTATATAAGCACCTATGGAGTAACTTAAAATATAGCAATTTCTTTTATTTTCCCTTTTGTAAAATAAATTTTATTTTCTTATTTTTTTTGTAAATAACATTAGTTTTCTTTTCTTATAAATTTAGAATTATTCTTTCAACTTAAAAGGGCATTTTGAGAAAATAAAACTAAATTTAAAAGAATAAAAGTGGTACTTGTTTAGGGTTTAATAGGTTAGTCATCGAATCCAAAATCTCTAGTTTAAAAAAAATTGAATTTATTATGAACTAGTGATTAGATTAGAATCAATATAGTCAAATGGTGACTCTAAAAGGTTTTCAAAAATTAAAAGAAAAATAGGTTAGTATTTAATACTAATCAGTTAAGGAAAATAAATACCAAAAATTCAAGCTTGACACCCTTATATATAATTTTGCAAGTTTTTGTGACTTATATTAAGGATTCAATTGGAATGAGTTTGGGATAAATCATAAGAGTCTAGAATCCATCATACTACCCTAATAGGATATCTAAAAATGGCTAAAAACTCTATAGAGTTTTTAACCTTATACCCCAAATCCTGACCTTATAGGTTTAGGTACCCAAACCCTAACTCGACTTAACCCATTTGTTTGAATCTTCCTTTTTTTTTTTTTTTTTCTTACCAATGAATATTTTTTGTTAAATTATTTTATTGATTAATTTTGTAAACATCATATGGATCGAAACACTTTCATAAACAAATACTAGTAAAGAAAGATTATTATACATGTAAATCCATAAAAGTTGAAATATAAATGACAACACATAGTGGAAACATGGTTAGAATTTATAAGGACAAACCAAAGAGGTATATTATAAATAGGCAGGAGACCAGAAACAAGCCATAATTTATTCATATACAATTAGACCACCTTTATCAAAAAGAAAAAACTATAAAAATAATAAATCATTATTGTTTACTTTTTTAAAATACAAACGAAATCATAATATTAAACTATGTTTATGTATGTGTGTGTATATATATTCAAAAAAATATCAATTTTTCATGATAGTGTTTTATAGTTTGAACTTAAAATAATTGTTACTTCACTTATGGATGCTATTAACATGTTATTTACAATACAACTTCAAAATCCAAGTTAATGTTGTATTTGTCAAAGGGGAATATATAATAATAACTTATAAGATCAAACAATCATTTTCTTAGCCGAACCATATTTGCCTTAGATGTTTCAAAATATTGTTATTATTTTTATCCAAAAAAAAGTTATTATTAATTATCTTTTTTAATAGGTTGAGTTTTCCCATCGAGATTTACTTAGATACCATAGCCTAACTCAAAACTTTATAGGGTTTTAAATTAATACTCACTTATCCCAAAACTTGTCTCCAAAGTTATAAACATTAGTCATCTAACAAGATGGATCAGACTTGAATTCTCCCTCACCGAAGTTGTAGTATGTAAATGTAGTTGGCAAAAATAAAAAAAAGGTCCTAAAACAAGGGTAGGTGCAGTTAAGTTCCTTACGATTCACCTTTCCTTATCGAATTGAATATGATATAATGGTTCGGTTCTTTTTTGAAATCAAACCCAATCATAAAGTTCGATTCCTAAATTTTTCAAGCTTAATTAAAATCGGCTTGGTTTGGTATGATCTTCGGCTCAAATTGTTTATATTAAATTTTTGCTAAATAGTTTTACCTTCAATAATATATTTTCCTTTTTATTAAACCTTCATATGTTTCTAGTTAATTTCATATACATTTATCATGTGTAATGGTGCTCAGCAAAAAGTTGTATAAAATCTTAACAAACCTAACTTGATTAGATAATGATAAGAGATTTTGTTCTAACGAACAACAATGTAAAGAGAGAAGTAGAGCTATCCCTCTAAAAGTAATATAAAAAACACAAAAGTAACACAGTAAAGACTAGAAAAAAGATGAGAGAAACATAAAGAGCACTAATGTTAAACCCTTTATTTGAAAAGATATAATAAAAAGACAATTTAGAAAAGAAAAAATTTCTAAATGTGAAATTTTAGATGAAATTCACTCACTTTAATTTTAATAATTGATCCAAAAATAAGATAAAAAAGAATAAAATATAAAAAATTTAATGAAATCCATGGAGATTGATGGGAAAAAAAATTAAAAAATTACATAACAATTATATGATTTTTTTTTCTTGTTTAACCAAACGATTTGATCGTTTCCAAAACGGTTCAATTCAATTTGCTTCCCTATACTAAACTACATACCGTGAACTGAGTAGTCGGCAATTTTGGTTTGATTCAGTTCGATTTGATTCCATCCATGGTTCACTTTGCGATTTACCATTTTTTTTGCCTAACATAACCCAAAACCCTATAAAGTTGGTAATTAGCGGGTTGGATGGTTGAGTACTTTGTAACAACCCACTTGCTTGCATCCTTGACTCATACATTTTCATTATCAATATTTTTCATGGATTTTTCTACTGTCCTATCTTTATTTTCAATGAAATAGGTCCTACCATCCATCATACCCTTAATTTTTACTTTTCTAAATCTGAACGATTGAACAAACTATGAATTTAATAGTTTAGATTTAAAAAAATAAAAATAAATGGTAGGATGGAGGTTATGACCTATCTCGTCAAAATAAAGGATGGAACTATAGAATTTTATATTTTCTAAATAGGCAAATCTATAGGCTCTATTCCTTCTGGATGCACTTTTTTTATTCAATTCAGTCATTGCTTATGAAATTTATACATATAGTGCAACCTTAAATATTTTATTTTAAATAAATAAAATTATTAAGGCTCCTTCTTCTGTTGATGAACTTTACCCCTTTTAAGATAATCTTTTTCCTTTCAACAAGTTGCATCTACATTAGGGAGACTCCTCAGCTGTTGGGAGATGTGTAGTTTGTGGAAAATATGGTAAGAGTTACAATTTTATATGGTTTAAATAAAGTAACATAACTCCATGCATTTTTAAATAGTTGTAACTATTTGCATAGAATTTGATATGCAAATGTAGAGAGAATGTTAATAGTCATATAAATCCAATAATTTAAATTAAATGATAATAATTACACCATATTTTTTAATAAGTTATGAGCATATATCTATTACTACAATATATAATTTTAAGAGCTTTCGTCATCATTGCACATTTTTTTTGTTCTTCTTTTCTTTTACCAATTGTGTTACAATTTGGGAAGGGAGATTCAAATTTTGGTTTATCTCAATAGAAAACTAATGGTAATACCACTAGATTATAATGACCTTAACCTTTTTTATTTAATCTTTTAAAAAATAATTACTTTTCAAAATGAAAATATTAATTCTTTCACTTTCTTTTAAATGGTAACCTGTGGGAACAACCATTACTTCCTTTTCAATTTAACCTTTTCTAAAAATTGCACCTCTTTAAAAGTTAGTTCTTTAACTTTTATTTTAATAAAATAGTACTCCTTTGAAAACAAGGATTTATTCTATTATCTGTTATAATCTACAATATAATAATTTTTCTTCAACATTGTATCTCTTTGGTCATACTTTTTTTTTTTTTTTCCCATTATGGCACCGCTTCATTTAACTTTAGTTTATTAGTATTTTCTTGAAATGAACCACTAGCCCCCCTTTTTACCTTTAGGCAAATGCACTTTTGGTTTTTAAATTTATGTTGCTTTTTTTTTTTTTTTTCCAAATTACTATACAATTTAGGTGGAATGATTTATACCTAATTCATCATATTAAACAACCAATGTTTATACCATTATGCTGCAAGAGGTTTGGTGAATTTTAAGTCTAATAAAAATGAGAAATGGGAGAGAGGATCGTTTGATGAATTTGACCATTGTTCCTTCTTTCCTTTTTTATTTTTTCAATGAAAAGAACCGTGTATGCACTAAAATTAGACGACCTTTACTCTGAAAAAAATTTAGATCTTGACGTAATGGATATATGAAAATTGCATCTTATTTTTTAAAGACATTTCCTTATTTGTAGTCTTTTCTTTTACGTGTATAATTATATACAATCCGATGCTATATACTGTTACAGATTTATAATATACTTATCGATAAAAAATAATGCATTTTACGTAAAAAGATTATCAATATGAATGTGTTGGTAATATGACTTATAATTTTTCATTTCCATTACTAATATTTTTTGACTGGTTATGCTTTTTGGCTATTAATGTCTCTGGTATCTTTCTATATAATATCTTTTGACTAATAATATTTTCTTTTTAGTTATGTCTTTAGAAAGATGTGTTATTTGTGGAAATGATGGTGCGTTATTGAGGATTTGTAATCTTTGTGTGATTTAATTTAAAATGATGACACTTGGTACAAAATCGTGCATTTAGGAATCTTTCTTTGTAATTCTAACCTAGTATTACATTTTTTTTTTTTATTATGATATGACCTCATATTAGCATTTTCTTAAAACAAATTATAGATACCTAATTTTTGCTCTTCTATAGTCTTAATTTTTTTTTAAAAGGATTCTAATTCCAAAATAAAAATAATAATAATAATAAAATATAATGAAAAAGTGAAAAATGAAGAAAATGCAAAAAAAAAAAAAGAGAAAAGAAAAAAATTATAAAAAATTTTCAATTTTTAGGAAATAAATTATTTTAGGGTCAATTAGTTTTAGTTTTGCTTTGGTTCATATTATTATTTTAAAAAGTTGTGTGGTTTAAATATAATTTAATTGTACTAAAAATTAAGATATAGGCCAACGGTTTAACGGATAAACATTACTTAAGGTCATGGTTTGAATTTTACTAGGCACTTATATGTCTTTTATTTCTATCTTTTTATTTTTTACAAAAAGTGAGTTAAGCATATAAGATTCATATCTAATCAAATTTTTTAAATCTAATCTGATCAGATTGGAATTATTATAAAAAATTTAAATCTAGTTTGATTTTTATTAAATTGCGTTTAAATCGATATAAATAATTCAGATCTAATTTGGTTTTTATAAAATTAGATATGAATCGATAGGAAAGATTCAAATTTATTAAGATTCAATACAAATTGTTTCGTCTATAAATACAAAACACGTGGCATAAAATAGAGATGACATCGTCATTAGGAATTTACACAATAGCTAGAAAAGTAAAAAACCAATTTTATCTTTAGCCAATTCCACTCCCTCGTTTGAATCACATCCAAAATCTACACACCAACACAGTAGCTATCCAAATTCCAGTAGGATCCGCAGTTCATTGCATCTAAACTCCAATAGTGGACACACACAACACAAGTCTACGATCACAATCACGTGACATATATTTGAATTCATACCGCTGCACTAATTTGCTTCACTGCTGCCCGTCGCATCGCAACTCCGCTTAGTCCGAACGCCCTTGCACATCCACTGCAGTGTTTACCTGACCACAGTAGTACGTCTGCGTAGCAACCTTAGTCCTTATCCACTATCCAGCCACGCTACACATCACAATAGGAACCGCACACAACGACAACAGCACCAAACATCGTCACTACACAAACTGCACTCTATGCTATAGTAGCTTCCCATCCACACTACTACCCACGCGATAAACACGAGTAGCCGTACGCTCCAGCACTGATACGTAATGCCTCGATGCGAAACATTGCAACTCCGACTACTGCAACAGCCACATCCTCATCCAAACTGTACGCCTGATTGAGATGCTCCTCTACCGACAGCAACTCTAGTTAACCTTGCAACAACTATGCACAATACTATCTAGCAACACTAATAGACCCCGTCGCACCACAACTCCAATCAACGCTACTGCTCCCTCGCACACAAGAATTGACCTCGAATTGCTATAGCAACCAATGCCACAACTTCACCGAATGGCATTGTAATGAACAGCAAGCTCAGGCTCGACCTTGATCGGTTCTTTCAATTTTTTTTTTAATTATTATTATATTGTTAGTTATTATTTATTAGTTAACATGATATATAATATATGAATATGTTAATTTAGGAGTTTTAGTATTAGTTCTTATATAAGTGTATTATATGGAATTATTTTGTTTCAGTAAATAGTTGTACATATTAGTTGAGGAATTATTTTTTAAATTAGGTTTTTTGGGTTTTCTCATATAGAAAACTATTTTTTTTTTTTTAGGTTAGGTGCCTTTTAGCATTATAGTTTCAAGATTCCCTCACATAGGAAATTATATTTGGAAATACAATAGTAAAAGAAAAAACCTTTTAAAAAATGGGGCTTTTAAAGAGTTTTTATAAAATAAAAGACTTAGAGGATTAGGACCCTTTAGCTTTTTATTTAGATAAACTGAATAGATTAAAAATATAAACTCGGTCGGTTTTTGAAATTAAAATCAACTAATACACTAAGGTTTCCAAAAAGAACTATGGTCATTTGATCCCAACTACTAGATACGTAGGTATATTCGTGGCGACAATAAAATCTGTAGAAACTTAGGTTTTTTTTATTTTGGTTTTTTTTTTCTTAAAAATAATTTTTTAAAAAAAAGAAGATAATTTTGAAGAATAAACTTAATTTTGGTAAATAAATAGTGGTACTCGTTAGGGTTTAATAGGTTAGTCTTCGAATTCATAATCTTTTGGTTTTTCATTCAAATTTAAATCGAAAACCGATAGCCAAATTATAGTCAATTTATCCAATTGATTATGGTTTCTTTTCTTTTTCTTGATTCTAGTCGAGCGACGACTCTAGAAATTTTCTTTCTTAATAAAAGAATTAGAATTTCCAAATTTC
Source organism: Lumnitzera littorea (assembly GCA_024138015.1). Lineage (NCBI taxonomy): Eukaryota > Viridiplantae > Streptophyta > Magnoliopsida > Myrtales > Combretaceae > Lumnitzera > Lumnitzera littorea. Next base: position 103,979,231 of record JAMXBB010000009.1, on the reverse strand, counting down.
TCTAGTATATGATTAATATTAAATGGATTAGGGTTTAGTATTAATTGGAAAGTAAGAAATGAAATTTAAATAGAAAATTGAAAATTCAGGTTTGACACAAATGATACCATTTTTTTTTTCCTTTAAGCCAAAGCACCATTGCTTTTTTATGTTTTTCATTGTTTTTTCATTTAGCTACGATGTAATTTATAACTATTGACATCTATGTTTCTACCAATAGTTTACAATGGTTTTATGAATAGGTTACAATGGTTTTGACATATTTTAAATTTAATCAAAAAATGGAAAACGGTACAGGGGACCGTTTCATGAAAAAGTCTATCAGTTATTTGATTTTTTTCCCCTTTTGACCTTCACGTATGTAATGTTTCATTTACTCTTTTTAGATTATTTTCCATAATCAAATCTTGCCTATGAATCTATATTACGAGAACATTCTCTTGTCCATATTTAGATTTTTTTTTTTCTATGCCGAAACAAATTCTCTTTATTAGTCCCGTATAAGATATCAAGAAAGAGAGTGAATTGATATCTTTAAACTTTTGAAAACTTTATGATATAAGCAAAATAAAATTATCCTTCTTAACAACTTATAATAGTGAACAATGATATTTTAATAATTCAACACATAACAATTAATAAAACAAATTAAAAGAGTAAGGAAAGAGAATATCAAGCTGAGGATTTATAGAGCTTTAGCCTTTTGCCTTCTGCCTTCTGTCTACTGCATTCTTCTAACTCTACTGCTAGGGACTCGGTCTACTTCACCAATGCCATTCCACTTGATCCACTAAATCAAATCACAAAGAGATTATAAGCATTCGTCACACATGAACTTTATAATGCTTTGCTCTATTTATCTAACCTCTCTATAATCTAAACTAATTACAAATCTATAGAGTATAAATGTACTTGTCTCAATACTCAAACAACAAAATAAGATTTAAAAATTACGAGTGAGAATAAAAATATAAATCTCAATTAATTTCACTCTCAAGAGAAATAACAATTGTTGTATAATTTGTTTTGGTATAACTTTTTAAAGAAGTATTTGAAGGACATTTTGTGACTTTTCAAAAGGTAAAATCTAATCACAATTCTTTTTATATAGTAAAAACTTTTTTTTAGAGTTGTTGTTGTGTAAAAAAAACATTTTGAATCCTTTTTCTTTTTATATTGAAATCTTCCAACGACTAATTTGAAAACCAATTGCTGGTCCCATATAAAATATCAAGAGGTTTGAGGGGTGGAGGTTTGAATTAATATCCTTAAACTTTTTTGATATATGAAAAAATAAAGTTACCCCTTTTAACAACTTATATTGGTGAATAGTGATCTTTTAATCATTCAACACGCAACAATTAATAAAACAAATCAAAAGAGTAAAGAAAGAGAATATCAAGTTGAGATTTTATAGAGCTTCGAATACCACTCCTATCATCTCCCTACAATTACCTAACAAGACATTCAAGTTTCTACTCTTGTTCTCAATCTTAAAGAATAGACACCTCTAGAAGGAAACACAGAAACTCTCTTTGTAGCTTCCACAAAAGAAGTCTCTCCACCTGCTCCCATCTAAAACACACCATCCTCTGACAAAAAAAAAGAACCCACTTCATTTGTCGCAACATCTTCTGAAGCCACTCCATCTCTTAGCAAAGTTCTTCTAACGTATTTTAGCATATTCAAATTGTGTGCAATGAAGAAAACTAAGAAATCTAAGAAATGACTGTCTTTGTATTTCCTTCTTTCTTGTCCAATATTTTAGTTTTAGTTGAACTATGTGTTGGATATTTTGTTTTAGTCCTCTTATAGACTTGTGTTTGTCATTTCCATTAGCTCTAAACTTGGTTATGATATTTCCTTTAATCAATGTAATATGATCTTTTATTTTTTTTTTCTTTTTAATCTTTTTTCACATTTTACAAAGATTTAGGGAGAGTTCATTCTACTCACATTATATTAATCAAGGGGGAGAGAAAAACCAAAAACATTTATGGTTTGCACATTACATGACATACATATTGCACGACAAAATGATTATGTGATTTTTTATTCTTGCATTTGGTTTTATAATAGTGTTTTTGTTATCATAAAAAAGAGGGGGAATGTTAGATATATCTCTTATATATTTTGATGATAACAAAAAGAGATAAATGCTAATGAATTATTAAAATTGCAGGCATTCAAAAGGGTTCTCAAAAAGCTTTAAATTCTCAAAACTAAGTTCTCTTTATAAACATATTCAGAAGGTCTAACTTGACTGAAAAAGAGAATAGTCTAAAATTTTTCAAAAAGTATTTTAGAAGCTTTATAAGTAGAAATAGCATAGCACTTCAAAAGTTTGTTCAGAAGCTTAATTAGAAACTTTAAAGAAAGGAAGAATTGATACTCTTTAGAAGGTCATTTAGAAAGTCGATTTGAAAATATATGACATTAAATTTTAATATCAAGATTCAAATTCAACAAGGCCTAACTCTACTGGGTTGAGTATATTAGGAAAATACACTTAATCTCGTTTCATTCAAGATGGAATCATGATCAATGGGCATTTTTAAGCAAATTAATTTTTGGTAAATTGAGACATGCACAAATATAAATAAATATAAGGTTAAATCGGATTTTATGCAATTTCAAATCTTGAATATGAGTCTTATTTGAAAGTTGCTGATTAAGCATATCTCTTTGTTAAATTCAAATTAGAAGCTTATCTAGTAGCTACGAATTGAAGTATATTTGATTGAAACAAGATAAGTAGAGTTTTTTTTGAATTTTGAATAAACAAGATCTGTAAACCTTACTTTTAGTGAGCTTATGATTTGACTAAGAGTACTTTCCAAATATTCCTAAGGATCAACTAAACTAAGAACTCAAGTTTACATTTAGAAACGAATTTACTTTTCTAATTTGAAAGCCTATTATCAATGAAACTCGAACTTAAAAAAAACTGCGAACTTTAAAGTTACCTAAAACCTTAAACCCTAAAACAATTAAGGACTTATAACCCTAAGCGACTAATTGATAAATTAATTTGAATAATTTTATTCAACTCTAGAAAATTTCATAATTTTATAAAAATTAAATCATCATTTACAAAACAATTCAAAAGGTAAATCCTAAAACAATTTTCTATAAGACAATTCCCTTATCTTTATGTTTAAGCCTTACACTTGAATAAGTAGACCAACTAATCATCCTAAATGACTTATCAATTGAAAGTTGGAGTTATTTATCAATTAATAACTTATCAAAATCTAGTGATAAGACACTTTTCTTATTATCCCTTCACTTATACTATATATGGACAAATTATCATAAAATTTCACATGTTTAACTTTAATAAATGAGACAAGACAACTCCATGCCCAAAAAGACACCCAATGGCCAATTCTTACATGGCTTTAAAGGGAGCCATACTCTTGTCTTTCATCTATTAACTACTTTATCTTACACTCTATTATTCACTCCTTAATGCTTACATCATCAATAATTGTACTTATTGACTTTTGTGTATACTACCAGACAACAAAATCAAGCTTATTAAACACACTTCCCACTCCATTCCCAATTGGCCACTCTTTCTTCCATTTCTCTCACTTTCAATTTCATTTTCACTTCCTTTTCTCTCACTTTGAAAACAATACCAAATGAAGAAACAATTATACCCCACAAATCCTTCACTTGCTACCACATTCTAAGTACACCCACATAAATGGCACTTTCAACTTCTTCTTGTCTTGCTTTTGCCAACATTCAAAGCCCTTTAGGATCCTTAGAACACTCCTTAAACCTAACCTCAAAGGACCACAACTTGGGTTTTAAAAAGGGTGCAAGAAGGAGGAAGTAAGATAAAGAGTACAAGTGAAACCTTAGTGTATAACCACCATATTTTGCTTTGAGGACGAGTAAGTATATCTCATGTTAGGAAGTTAATATTCATGTTAGGAGACTATGATGTCTTAAAGATATGAGTATGATCATAAGTTGGTAAAACATCAAAGGCCACCCTAAGAAATAAACTCATGACACCCTTACATGAAAGTTGAAATATGAACATGTGAAATTGATGTTATGTAAAGATACTTATTTAATACTTTAAATGGAAGATTTTAAATTGAGAAAATCTTAAAATGAGTACTTGAATGAAAGAGAAGCATACTAGACATGAGGATTTATAGGTCATTTGGATATTGTTTTCACTCTCTTTGAAGTTAAACATACTAAAATCTAGACTTAAGTAAAGGAAAAATCCATCACATGAAGTTTTATGAGGAAACTAACTTTGTAAGACATGAAATATGGTATGAGAAATATGATAAAAGTGAGATCCTCTATTTTCATGTAAAATATGAGCCAATTAATCATCTCATGGAAAAGGAGTCAAGTTAAGATTTGAATACAAGTAACTTAAGTTCATGATCTAACACCTAAACTTAAGGAAATGATGAAATAAGTTAGAAAATTAAATTAGAAGCCCTCATACTCAAATAGACCAGATCTAGAACATTCCTAAAAGACACTTAAAAAATATGATAAAAGTAAGTAAACAAAGTAAAAAGACCAACCAAGGCAAGTATGATAAGTATATTAAACCTATAATTCAAAACCAAGCTTAAAATTTTTAAAACGAGCTTCAAACGTCAAGTTGAACTACCCTTAAGTTTTTGACTAGCAACTTGACACATCGATAAGAGTTGTTTTAAGACTCTCAAGAAGCCCACAAGATACTCCCTAAGCCCAAGAAAGCGACCATCTTTGAATTGAATAAAAAACAAACTCATTTAACGACTTAAGCTCACTTAAGAGCTCAAGAAGTGGTTAATAGCCTTAGAAGTGTAAATCAAAGTTGTAAATCTGACCTTAAGGAATATTTTGAGCCTAGAATGAAATCTTAAGCCCAAGCCTAAAGGATTTGCTAAGTTACCAAAAAGCCCATTAACCAAATAAAGCCCAAAAGCACTCCAAATCATGAGGACTGCTGCTGTTCTGACCTATGGATAGATTTGTGTGCCTCATCTCAAAAATCTAACCTCACCATGTTAAAGTACACTCGAAAATGATGAAGATTGACTATAAGAACATAAAAATCGGATTTAAAACAAGAAAGTTATATGTGATTAAACTTTTAAGTAAAATTGAAAAAAATATAAAAACTAGTTAAAAAGTATAACTTAAGGGGTTTTAGCATAGTTTTCTAAGTTTTGTTTCAAATTCTTATAGTGTTATGATTGCGATGACCAGGGGGCCCCATGTTTGGAGACGACTTGCCCCCGGACTACTTTGACTAACCCGTATGGTGAAGTGAGTGAATTCCTGATGACTCTTTACTTGATTTTACTCGTAGAATAGATGCACCTAAACTTATATATATATAAATTGGATGCTTATAGGATATAGGAAATGCATGTGTATGAATTTGTGATTGAATGCTATGGCTTGTTGATCATATAACAATGGAAATCATTTGTGATAATTTATACACGCAGTTGTATGGAATGAAATTATCTGATCACCATGAAAAATTGAATTAACCACTTATATGATTAAGAAATTAAATGGACCATACATTCCCCATAATTACATTCTAATAACACCGACTGCAGCTTCACATAGAAGATAGGAAGGGACTTATAAGAGGAGGGCCTCCTACAGAATTGAGTACTAACTATGTCATCATTTTATTGAGTCTCTATCTTAAGCTGACGGGTTTACTAGGCGCTAGGAGATGCCAATTGTTGGTGAGGGGCTGTGTTTTATGGCTTATGCTTAGGGCATGTATTTGTGGATTACAAAGGCTACTATACCGTTAGACTTAAGATTTTGAAAATATGATTTATTATTTGGTAATGAAAGTATATATATGTATATATATATATATATATATATAGTTTTGTTTTGACTTAAACACAATAGTACAAATGAAATAAAACTCAAGGTTTAGAACTCAGATTTTGGTTTAAGTCGGTTAATTATCTCTAAACCCCGACTATAGGGGCATAATTCTGAGTCGTATGCAGTTCCTAGGCCACTGCATATATAGTTCGGCATACTGATTGTTCATGCATTCATATGATTGTGCATCTAATAAATTTTTTACCATGCGGTATTGATGAGAGTATTTATCTCACTAAGCTTAAGCTTACACCCTGATAGATTCTTTTTGTTACAGGAAAACCTCTTCGCTAATCTAGGCCAAGGCATGCCCGAGGTGAGTCTCATATAGAGACGGGTTGGAGCAATTAGGGAGCAGAGAGGAGATTTTGTAGAAGCTTTGTAGATGACTATTTACCTTTATTTTGTTCATAATATAGTTTAAAGTTACGATGCAATTCCCATTATGACCTGCATTTATCTATAATATTCTTATGGTATGGAACTTAACGAGTCCATACGTTTACTTGATTAATTTATGTCTTAAAAGTTAATTTTAGTAAAAATTGCTCTATATTACTTATCTATAGGCCTAGTGATAATGTATAATGAAAGGAGCTTTATGTATCGTATGAAAGGCCTATGATTATCAAAAGGGTTGATAATAGATCTTTGTATGGTATACGGCGATCTACTACGACAACAATACTATTAGGTCATGATAAGATCTTCTCAAAATATCCAACGAATTATCTTTAACAACCGTTAAAGATAAGCTTCCAATTTGAATTTGGTGAGGAGATATGCTTAATCAGCAACTTTCGAATAAGATACATATTGAAGATTTGAAATTGCACAAAATTAGATTTAACGTTACCTTTATTCGTTTTTGTGCATATCTTGATTTACAAAAAATTAATTCGCTTAAAAATCCCCATAGATCATGATTTTATCTTGAGTGAAATGAGATTAAGTGTATTTCCCTAATGCACCCAACTTAATAGAGCTAGGCTTTATTAAATTCAAATCTTGATATTAAAATTTAATGTCATATATTTTCATATTAACTTTCTGAATGACCTTCTGAATAGTATCAATTCTTCTTTTCTTTGAAGTTTCTAAACAAGTTTCTGAAGTATTATACTATATCTATTTATAAAGCTTCTAAAATACTTTTTGAAAAATTTTAGATTATTCTCTTTTTCAATCAAGTCAGATCTTCTAAATAAGTTTCTAAAGATAACTTAGTTTTATGAATTTAAACCTTTCTAGAACACTTCTGAATACCTACAATCTTAATGATTTACTAGTATTTATTTCTTTTTGTTATCATCAAGATATATAAGAGATATATCTAAAACTCTTCATATTTGCCTTTATATTAGACCAAAGAACACTGTACCTATAATAGGTAATTTCGTGCCCCTCTACGATTACCTTATTGCAATGTTCTCCAAACCCTTCAAATTATTCTGGCTAATACCATTCATATAGCTTCTTTCCATAATGTCCATTGGAGGTGATTTTTAGTCTAACCTATGGTGGGCTTTTTTGGCCAACAAAACATAAAAGCCATTAGAATGAGTGCCAAAGTTTTCTTCAATGTAGCCACTTTAATACTTAAGTAAAACTTCAAGCATACATTTTTTATTTTGAAAAACCTAGTCCCCTTGAAGAGGGTATGATCGGGCCTTTTATAGTTGTAAGCTACTATGATCCAGGCTTTTAGCTTGGTTGGTTAGGGTAGGGCTTGGCAAGTCTCGTCAAATAGGGCATGTACTAGATATGATGACTCACTTGATAAGACATTATCTCACATCGGTTCTTATCCCCAAGCTTGTTACAACTGCTAGGCTCCACTAGGTATGGGGTACTAGCTAAAAGGAGGTATTTGAAGGTCAAACCCTTAGGTCATCCCTCACTAAGCAACTCAAGGCTTGGGCTGTCTTCAAGGCTACTTGCCTTCCTTCTGTACTTTAAAGTCCATGCCAATTTTCATCGTCAACAATTTGTAAATTATGTTTATATTATTACTTACAAGCTCAATTCCAAACTTGACTAGTTGAAGTCCCATAATATATATGTTTTTTTGCTTAAAATATACTTTGACAATAATGATGAATTTTACCGGAAAAGACTATCAAAAAGAACATGTTAACAATATGTAATGATAATTTTTCATTTTCATTACTTATATTTATGTCTAGCTATACTCTAGTTATTTCCAATGTTAATGATATTTTTTTTTTTGTAATAATTTCTTTTTACCATTAATATTTTCTTTTTAACTATGTCACTAGAAAGACACATCCTTCGTGGAAATGATGGTATGATTTATAACCTTTGTGTCGTCTAACGTAAAATGATACAACCCATGGTACATAATGATGCATCCCCATAATTTGAAGAATCGTTACTCCATATGATATATCATTCCACATAATTGTGGAAAGATCAAGAGTGCTTTATATGACATTGATGGAGATACCACCAGTAACGTAGAAGCGTAATTGCATTTTGACTATGTAAGATATGTTAAATGGTTAAGTTATACTATTCTCATATGAGAAAAGACGTATGTCTTCATTCATGAAAGTAGATGGCCAAATATACAACAAATATATATAGCCAAAGTACAATGAGTTTTAGGGACATAACTACATCGCGAATAAAGTGATCTTCGAGATACTCATTGAAATATAAGATGAAAACTATAACCATTCTCTCCATAGAGAGAATTTTAGTTCAAGTTTATATAGTTGTGTTCTATCATCCATTTCAGACTCCAGGTAGAATATTCGCACCTATAGGACCAATAACCCCATCCAAAAGTTGCTCCGCGTCCATAAACATCAATCTGAGCTTGTGCAAATCTTTTGAAATCGTCTGGTGATTTTTTATCTCAATTTTCCATTGATCCAGTCCATTCTCCTATCATATGAAAACGTACAAACAATGAAGAAAAAATATTTGAGGTAAGAAATGATAAATTTTACTTGAAATCCATAAGTTAAATATTTTGTGTGATTTATAAATCTTTACAACATTTTGTTTTATGAATTAATAGTTAGACTTCAGTTGAGCATATAGTTGCCTTAGTTGAGAGAAAAATTTGGCTCTAGTGCTAACAGCAACCAAATTCATGGACTCACCAACGAGAGAGAGAGGGCCATCATCAGTACTTGTGATCATCTTCAACAAAGCATCTCTATCATTATAGATGTAATCAATATTTTGTTGAGCAGTCATGGATTTGAATTTAGGATCATAGAGATTGTAGAGATGCACGTCAATCACTATGTTAGAAAATTGAGCAGCAAACTGTAGCAGCTCCTTTAGATTATTAGATCCCAATGTATCAGAAATAATCATGTAAGCATCTTGTGTGTATTTTCTAACAGCATTATAACCAGCTTCATAAAATTTCTCGAGGGTGTCTAGAGGAATAGCATCTCCACCATCTCTCTTGGACCGGGGCTCATTCATTAGCTCTATTGCAACCAAAGATTGCTTGGTGGCATACCTGCTCAAGCAACATCAAGGTTACGCAAGGATTAAAATCTAGTTCTTAAGAGGACTAGAATAATATCAAACGAAAAAAAAAAGGGCAACCGAGAAGGAAATTTCTTATCAATGTGGCAATGTCGAAATAATCAACTAATGTAATCAACTACACCAGATATTACATGAAATGTTGTTTCAAATAATCAAACTGATAACTCTTGTGAACTTTTATACATGCACTAATCCTCAAATTTTCTACTGCGAATGCACCTTTACAAAAATTATTCTATATAGTTGTCGAACTTATTGATAGATTCCTAGATATTCTTGAAACTCGTTAGAGGGTCCAGTGCTACATAACAAGAGACTTAATTATAGAATTGAAAAGTTGAAAATGTCAAAATATTTCAAAAGCGGCCAACATGCATAGCAATGAGTAAATTCAACTTATATAAGGCTATAGAAGGAGGCCTTAGTCATCAATCAAACCTTTTCGCTAAGAAGTCTATAACTTCAACAGTTTCTTGTATATTAGATTCTCCCCACTCTATATATCCATCTCTGGTTCTACTATGATCATACCCGTTTTGTGAAGCTTTTAGAGCTTGTAAATCAATTATGATCGTCATGTTATACTTGCTGCAAAAAGTTAAGAAATAAAAAGAAGAAAATGTGGTTATGGTTAGTTTTCCCTTTATAAAACATAATCCCACTTTATTTTGTTCCTTAGCCCACAAGAATGCATTGTCCAAGGCTTGCAAAGAACCCCCAACAAACGGTTTTGGAGGAGATTGGTCATATATTATCCACCATCCAACTGGAATCCGAACAGCATTGATCCCATTTTGAGATAAAAATTGGAAGTCAGCATCTGTTATGTATGTGTTTCAGTGATCCTACAATGCCAAAAGTTGTAAATGACTTATAATAGTCAATCAAATCTTATAAACTTCAAAGTTAATCTCTAGTTTGTAAATTTTCAAGATGCTCATAATTCTTAAAAAGTGTTAGTATATCTAAAAGATTCATGATAAGTTTGTTGTATTCTTTCCTATTTATCTTCTCAAAAGTTCATAACAATAACAACAGTTTATAACTTTAGGACAAAAAGATTCAAGTTTCTAATACTTGCATATTACCAATTCATCCACATAGGATGTTAGTAGCATTAAATCTTTTCTTTATCTTTAGAAACTCCAAATTTCTTATATTTAGTGGGTTGACTGTTATTAAAGTAATGGCTACCTATATTACTTGAGGTAGACCTAGATAAAGGCCGATTTCGAATTGTGAACCAGCTTGACCTGTTAGTAACTGAGCTGAATCGTTGGGCTTTTAGAGTCGAGGTGGTAACTGCTTGACCTGGTGATCCTTGAACCGCCGGGTCAACAAAAAAAAAAAAGAAAAAATTGACCGGTCCTTTTATTCTTATTCCCTTCCCTCCCAAACCCCAACCCCTATCCTTTGTCTATTAGTCTGTATAATTTACTTTTGGTACATGCGTCGAAAAATTTAAATTTATAGATGCAAATTTAAAATTTGACATACGCACCACAAATTTTAAATTTCAAGTTCAAAATTTGAAATTTAAAATTTACAATGCTAAACTACTTAAAATTTTAAAATTTAAAATTCAAACAACGTATTTCTACATTCCTCGATCCTTATAAATAGCAACTTTTAGCTTAGTAGAAACACTTACTCTACAAATTACTTAAATCTCTCAAACTCCAACCATTCTACCTTTATATTTTTTTCAATTGTGAAAAGTTGTTAGAAATATTTTCTTCTATTAACCCATTAATTTCTGTGTGTAATTCTCTACTCCATTACATAAAACAATTTGCTTTAGCAAATAACATTGATATATACATATCTATCATATAATTTCTGCTATATTTTTTCTCATATATTATTTCTGTCTTTCACTCAGAAATATTTGCACCAATGGAAAGCTTTTTGTGCCGTACCATTTCCAGTAAAAAACATGGTTCATCATCTGGTAGTAAAAGTAAGGGTAAAGGCATTGGAACTTCCAATACGTCGTCTGTGCCACTACGGTTTGAGGACATTCAAGTGTATCCAGATAATGAGATACGACTTGAATGAGTAGAGGATACATGATATGGTTGAGAACTAGAAGAAGAATTTACTCCACCTCTGGGCTTCGATGTAGAACCTCATTGTATGAGTAATCGGGGCATACCACCTCCTAGCTGTGACATTAAACATCAACGTATGAGTTACCGGGGCACACCACCTCTCGGTTTTGAACTTTCATGCATGAGTATCTTTGAACGTTGTGTTAAATTTGAACCTCCTTGTATGAGTGCCCCTGTATGACCTGTAGGATTTAAACCCCTACTGATGAGTTACCCTACAAGTATGTTCGAAGATGAGGAGGGCGACATTAAAATTATTCCTGAAACAAAAGAGCAACATATGGGACGATGTGGGCTTAGCAGTTCGAGACCATTCAACTTAGGTAAGCCCACTAAACCCAATAAGTTTAATTTTTTTACTACTTATCTCCGTAAAGGTACAGATGAAAGGGGGAACTTGAGAGCATTCTGCAACTATTACTACGCGAGTTATTTATGGAAAATAGGAGATGGATAGGGTACCCTTAACAAGAACTTAAAGTCGAAGCATTGTAGGGAGGTGGGAATATTTAGAACACAACAACAGATTGACCGAGGCGGTGGTTCATTCGGACAAATGCTAATGAGGTATGATGAAGAGAGGTATAAATATAACTTGGTACAGTACATAGCAAACATGTACTTCTCATTCAACGCAGGTGCATCGGAGTGGCAAAGTTAATGCGAATGGGAGACATTCAACTCTAGCTCGCAACAGTTTAGCTACAGAATAATAACTCGAGCCACACAAGAACTCTACTACAAAGGTAAGAGGGAGCTCGCAAATAAGTTTGCTTCCTTTGATATGTAAGTATCCATATGTACAGACATATGAACGGATCCTTTTCGTAATAATTTTTATATAAGTGTTATTGTTTACTAGGTAGACGATAATTGGTAACTTAATAAATGACTATTGGCTTTAAGGATATTTAATGATTGACATACAGCGCAAAACATTTATAAAATTATTAAAGAAATCCTAAATGAATACGGATTAATGAGGAAAATTCTTTCTATTGGTTTTGATAAAGCAATTGCTAATACTACATCAATATCTTATTTGCAAAATTACTATCAACTAGCGTTGGGGGTTGGGGGAGGGGGGGGATTTTTTTCCACATACGATGTACATGTCATATTCTTAACTTGTGTGTCAAGGATGGCATTGCAACTTTGCACAACAGTACAACTCCGATCAAGAACATCATCAAGATAATAACGAATAGACTATCTCTTCACAAAAAGCGGAGAAACTTTTGCATGGAGTACGAGAAGAGACCTCAAAAATTTAAGATGAATGTGCAACATCACTAGAACTCGACTTACGAGTTGTTGTGTAGCATAGTTCCTTATAGCGAACTGCTATATTACTTCAGAATGTACAACATGTAGAGAGTTGATATTTTCCTTAGTAATTGGGATATTTTTATTCAATTACTTAAAGTTTTGAAAGCTTTTCATGATGTTACTAAGACTCTATCACAAGTTTACAAGCCTAGCATTCACTTATTTATTATGTCAGTTGTCAATATACTTGATATGCTAGTTCAGGCTCGTGAAAACCCAAACCTATACGCATGTGTATACGATATGGCATTGAAGTGGTTAACTTATTGTAAAGAAATTTCTCGTATTTATCTCGTAACAATTATTCTAGACCTTCGTTATAAAATGAAATTATTATTAATGTATTTGAAAACTTATTATAGTTACATTCAAGATTTAACGAATTCTCAAAACGTATACAACTTGGAAGCATAGCAAGAAGTGTTGGCAGCGACAGCCGACATAGAGGAGATACTCAACTGCTATCAAAGTCAATATGATGGTCGGTTATTAGTCTCTCTTTCATCACCCACCAAGGAGTGGCATTACTCTTTTATGGGTGAGCAGTTACTAGAACAAAAATTGAAGAGACAACAGCTTTGTCATCCAACATCTAAGATGCAGCATCACATCAATACAAATTTCGAGTTTTCGAAAAATATCTCCATCAAGGACTTCAATATTTTGAGTAGTGGCAAAGGCATAGAAGGGACTACCTACTGCTATCTTGCATCGCCCATGAAGTACTCGCTGCTTCGACTTCAACGGTCCCTGTTGAGCAAGCATTTAATACAACAAGCTTGATCATCGACAAACGCTAAGCCTTCCTATCTGCAGTCAATGTTGAGGCAAATGCTTACACAAAAGATTGGTACAAGGTAAGTTGTAGATGATAAAAACTATGTAGGACATCAAGCGACGAAGATGATTACTTCAATGATCGGAACTGATCTGATGAAAGCCTAAGCTCACCCGCAGGTTCCACTCTTACTCACAAACATAAATAGTTACTTTAAGACAATACATAGTAAGTTTTCTTTTCATCTTTTACGAAAAAGTTTTATTATGTAGAAAAATCTTTTCTTCTAATTGTTTAAAAAAACTAAATGGCATGATTTCCCAAAAGTACTGATATAGCATTAGATTTTTTCAAATTATGTTTAACTGAAATTATTTTCATTCAAAAAATTTAACCTGGATAGTCACGTATACTTTGATACTTTTCTAAAAATGTAAAATTGATCAATAAATTAAAGGTTTTCTAAAAATTTAAACCTAACTATGGCGGTCTAATTCCAATTAGCGGATACATAGGCATCTTATATACGATCATAAAATACTTTAAAAAATATTTTCCCTTTAATTACTTTATTCTATTCGATTGGATTAAGACATTATGTATTCACACTATAAGAGACTTTTTTTATATTTTATTTTATTTTCTTTTTATTTTTAATATATATTTTATGGATGGATTAAAGAAAAAAAAAATGGTTAAAAGATCGGTAAGGCAAAATGGAAAAAAAAAATAATCTAAAGGTTTAGGAGAGGGGAAATGAAAAAAAAAATAAAAAACCATCTACTCACAAGTCGATCACAGTTCAACGTGATCTTGGCTATGAACTGGCGATTTAAGGTTAGTTTCGAGTCGGGTTGAACCGGTGCTCAAGTCTAACTTGAGGTGCTTTTTTCAAGCCAAAACCATTTGTTATCTGATATTCACTCCTTATTGAGCCTTTAATTTCAATATTGGAGACAGATGAATCATTTTCAGCCCAACTTGATCCTTGATAATTTGTCGTAAGCGTGTATTCTGGTTTCACCTAAAGAGGGGGCAAAATGGGGGTGGGGGAACATCTTAGCTTCATTAGATAGTTATGGGGAAAATAATTTTGTAGGAAAATCAGAAATTTCAAATGTTAAATGCGAAAGCCTAATGTTTGTAATAAGTCAGTACAAATGTGTCATAGATCAATATGCAAGTAAATGTTCCAAACAATGATCCTTCTTGTTATGGTTTTTATTTTAGTTCATATTTCCTTAGTGATTTTTGAGACGCTAGTGTAAGATGAAATTGTCAAAGTACTACAACTAATATTTCAACTTTGATTCACTACACTATCAAATTAAATTCATAGCCTATTCACATTATTGTAATAGTGATTCAATTTTCCTCTTATTCCTTATGGAAGAGCTATTATAACATCTAGTTCTATCTTAAGCCCATAATAGCAAATCTATAAGCATAATTCTATTCCATTTATTAGTAATAATTATTATGTTACATCCTTATTTCCTTTGGTGAAATGAACAGACTAAGGTCTAAATTGTGATTTCTTAATCTAAGCATGTTTAACCTTCTTCATATGCTGTGTGCATGTAAAAAAGCTTATAGATATATAGAAATTATACTATCTTAAATGGGCTGAGTCCAATTGTTTTTTTTTGCAGTGGACCGGTGATTATATCAAAATGATTGGGTCTAATTTGGGATGATCAAGCGAGCTTAGAATTAATGGGCTTGATGATGCTGATGAGAACTGACCTGCCCGATGCATTCTCTCAACAGAGCTTAAGTACTAATTAAGATCTTTTCTATGGACTCTTGTCTCAAATACTATCCCCTGGTCTTTCTTCTGTACATTTTGGTTCAATAAAGTCCTTTCAAAGCCTACGATTGATCATGTGTATAATCTGGATAGTCATAAAATCATCTAGCTCCTCTCACGAGGAACCTAAATCACGAAAATTCAGTCTATGTTTTGTCGAGAGTCCGAATTAACTCAACCATCAATTCTACTTTTGCAACTGCCGGACAATCAATCTACGTAATTTTCCTATGTTGTACATAGTAAGAGTTTAACCTGCAAGGGCATTCCATTAGATGCTTTGATCCGGATAAGATTTTGATTCCTTGAATCCCGAATAATTTGAAATGATTCGGCGAGACCAGGATCATTGGAAACTGCTGCAAGATCAACTCCTCTGCCTTGATCTGATAATCCAACAAACTGCTTGGAAAACACTCTAAAATTTAATCTTGATGGATCAATCCTCCATAACTGTATATCACATATTGCAAGTCAAGGCATTGATGAGATATATAAGTACGTGTACAAAAATTGGTACATAAAGAAATATGTCATTAGTGGACTAGGAATAAAATAGGAAAACATAAATAGAAAAGGGAATTCCGTTTTTTAATTGACAAAGGGTCCTCCAACTTTTGTAATTTTTCAATTGGAATGCTGGAAGCCTTTTTCTTTTTTTTTTTTTCCATTGCATTTCTATTTTATGTTTCCTTTTTAATCATCCATCCTTTGGAAATGATTAGAAAATAGCAGTATTATTAAACCGCGTTAATCTGTATATTCCAACCGATTTTAATCCTATTTAATTACCATTTAACTCCTAGTCGAATTAAATTCCTCCCCTTAATCCTTAACGATCGTATATTTGGCACATTATATTTTATCTAATACTTTTTGCAAAGAAAAGTACAATATCAAACATGACGGTAATAGTTTCTAGCTATTTTAAACTTGTGGATCGCTCAAATGAAAACGTTTGAGAAAAATAAGAGCTCAAATCGATATAAAGTAAAAGATTGTAAGGAAAAACTTTATTTTTGTTTCGTTCAAATGAAAACGTTTGACTCTAAACCAAGATTTAGAGTCACTATATATATATATATAACACATACATGTATGTACAAATCTACACATATTATATATATCTATGTATTTTATTTTCTAGTCTCAAGTACTATATAATATGTATATTACATATTTATATGATTATAAGTATATCCAAATATATATATATATGCATATTAGTATTTTTTTTCTAAAAATATGTCTAAATATGAAATATATATGTGTGTGTATGTATTTTATTTCTTTCCTTCTTAATGTATGTTATTATTATTATTAATAATAAATATNGTATGTGTGTGTGTGTGTGTGTTGTATGTACGGAAAAAATATGTCTTTGAGTGTACACATATGTATTTATGTGTATTTATATATATTTTATGAGAATAGTATACACATATATGTATATATATAAATATATATAGCATGAAGATTAAACATACACATACTTATATGTACAAATCTACACATATTATATATATATACGTATTTTATTTTCTAGTCTTAAGTATTATATAATTTGTATATTACATATCTGAATATATATATATATATATGTATTTAGTAATTTATTTTTCTAAAAATATGTCTAAATACAAAATATATATGTATATTTTTACTTCATTTTTTAGGTTAGGAATAAAGTATACAATAATACATGTATTTATGTGAACTTAAATATATGTATGTATATTAGTATTATTTTTCCAAATATATACAAAAAACATTTAAATATATATACATATACTAAGCATGACCTTCAACAAGAAGTGTATTATTAATTTTCTAGTATTTAATTATTTATGGAATAATATACATATATATATATCGATATTATAAATTAGTAAAACTAATAAAACTAACAAACTAGGAAAAAAATCCCAAGAAACTTCTAAAAAATTGCCACATTAGCCCCCTAAAAAATAATTTGACCCCAAACTATATTTTTATGGAAGATAATAATAATAAATTAATTTAGAATAGTTACTATAATTAGTTAGAATAGTTAATAAATTAGGGCCTAAACATATGAAATAAGGAAAATAGAGCAAATTGGACTATAGGGCCCATGGGAAAAGGCCCACACCAAATTTGACCCAAGAAGAAAAATTATGCAAAAATTTTTCATTGAATTAAAATAAGAGTAAAAATACACAAACAAGTTAAGCTGATAACTTATAGAATTGAAAAACTTAAGAATAAGGCCTAATTTGGGCTAATAACCAAGATCTTGACCTAAAACTAAAAATAGCTAGCAACTATAAAAATTTAGAAAATTATTTAGTCCTAAACATAATTTTGGAAAACCTCTTAAATATTAAGATAAGTTAAACTAATAATTAAGCTCAAAACGAATATAAAAGCCTAAGAAGGAACCCTAAAAATTTTAGATAGGTCCAATATAAATAAAATAAATAAGGGTTAGGCCCACATAATTTATGCCCATTAATAAAATTTAGGTAAAACTTAATTAAGAAAATTATCGAGAAAAGCCCATAAAAAGCAATTAGAAAATGATTGGGTCTAAAATGGTAAAATTCATAAATAATCAAACCCATACCATGAGCAAGTCCCAACTTTCAAAATAGACCTCACTACCTGAAAGTACGTTTAAAAACGATAAAGATTGACTATAGGATCATAAAAATCAGATTTAAAACGAGAAATTTATATACGATTAAATATTTAAGGGAAGTCAAAGAAAATAAGTGAAATAACTAAGTTATCTAAGTAATTTGAACCTATTAATAGATAATTAAAACAAAAACCTAAATAAACAAAAAAAATCTAAGTGTAATTGTTTAAAGTTATATACATATATTTCATATATAAGGAAGCCATTAAACAATACCATAAAGTGTGCAAAAGGTATTAATTGCTGGACATAAAATTATTGGAAAAAGTAGTGTACAAAAATTTTGAAAATGATATGCTTCCCTTCATATAAATGCTCAAGTCTATAAAACATAGTGACAATAATAAGACAATATGAAAATAATAATGATATAAAAATGTTAATAATAATGATGCTAATAACAATAATAAAAGATTATACACCTATAAGAATTAAAACCAGTATATATACATATATATACATACAATATTCTCTTATACAAATAAAACACTATATGACCCACTAGAGTTTAATGACAAAGTTATTGAATTAATAATATCATTTTAAGTTTTCTATTCAACTCTAAAAACTTTACTATATCTAACCCATACCATAACTCTTGGTCACACTACTATTTTACTCCACTTCTTGTTGGTATTATAATTAAATTATTATATAATAATACATTATTGCAAAAATTACAAATAACATATCATATAATATCCACTGAGCTATATGTTGCTACTTATCTATTAAAATAATATTTCCTCTTGACCATAAGTTAAGCAATGGGAAGTATTATTGCAAAATTTTAATCAAAACCTACCATTGAAAAGTGCACCCAAATTCAATAAAAATTTACTAAGAGAACATAAAATTGAAGATAAAATGAAAAAGTTATGAGCGATTCAAAATCTAAGTGAGATTAAAATCATAAGATAGATAGTTAGCTAATTAAGCCATTTAGCCTTACATCCACATACTCATCAAGTTCTTATTGTTTTATTTATCAAGAGATACCACTTAGGAGGATGAGTAACTCATTGATTGTTACGACTCATAATGGCTTTAGTCAAGTGAGTACTCCCGATGACTCTATACTTATAGTTAGTATACCTAAATTGTTTATATTAATGAATAGATGCTTAGGAGTCGAGATGTGCATGTACTTGAATATTGGTTGATTATTATGCAAAATATTATTAAATACAATAATTGAAGATTTGGTTGTATGATTGACTGCTGTATGATTTGGATAGCCTGTTGATATTGGTTGATTGCCTAATAATTTGACTTATCTTAAATTAAATGGATGATGCATCATCCATGCATTAGATTACTTATTCCAATTATCATCTCATGCAAAGGTAAAGAGATGCCATATGAAAGTTATTTATATATATTGAATTAAAGTGTTTTAGTATGGTGCACTCGTACAATATGACCTTACTCTTAGCTCTCAGGCTTACTTGGTGTCCAACGACACTAATTATATGTAGCTAAGGGTTGTGTCTAAAGACCTCCACTATAAGGTGTGAATGTAGACTATAGGGGCTACCTCACTACTAAACTTGAGAATTTATGTATTACTGGTTTTTGGATATGAAAATATATTTTGTGAAATACGAAATTTGAATATATGGTTAAAAATCGAAGTACTAGAACCTAGTCGTAATTGGTGCTAATAAATCTCCAACCTTACTTCAAAAGGCATTAAATCTGAAGTTATATGCAATACTTGACATAGTGCTTATTCATGCATTTATGTGTTTGTTAATTAATTATTTATTAACTTGTTTGCCAATACAGTAGGAGATATATCTCACTAAACTCATGTAACTTATTCCCTAATAGTTTTTCCCTTGTAAGTTGATTGATAGTTGGGATTAAGTTAAGAGCTGAACGTTGAATACAAGTACAGAGATGCAACTTAGAGTATAGAATTTGAAGATAGATTGTATAGCTAGTTAGGAATGTTAAATGTAATTACTATTCTTGTACTTAGATTTTGTAACTTGGGTAAATTGTTTAAATTTTAGAACCTCATTACCTAATCTTATCGTTTAGTAAGAGATACCGATTCTTTACAGTTCTAATGGATTGTAAAATATTGAGCATCTGTAGTTACTTATATTTTACGCTAAGTTAATAAATTAAAAATCTGAGGCCTTAGTGATTAATCATTTAGAGTCTTGCAATATCTGACTTGCAAAATGGTTTCATATCATAGGAGCACATATGATATGAAGATTTTTAGACAATCATAGTAAGCCTCCTTTAGGGTCTTTGCAATCTCTCCTTATAAAATTACTATTTAGGCCTCCAATTCAAAATTATATAATGAAAAAACCAATGCTAAAAATACTATAAATTTATTATAATATGGTAAATTTGATATTTTCCATAATTTCTCATTCCATTTCTCTATCCATTTCCATAATAGCTTAAATTATTATCATCTCCACTCTTCCACTTGCAACTTTAACCTTACTTGTACATCTTATACATATTCCGCACAACTTTTAACCTTAATGCAAATTTAAAATCATATACATTTATAGTCACTTAAAACTTCATTATCTATCTATTATTTATTATATTAAGCAAAAATATCTATTTGTAAGATTCTTTTTTTTTCTTTCCTTTATAAATTGTTCTAATAATTGATATCAAATATTACCATATCATCAATTAATACATCTACCCATTCTTCATTCAAAAGAAAAAAAGAAAATTTTATTTTTATAAGTATTTTTATATGTGATTGATTTATTTTATTTTTTCCCAAAAAATTATTTTACTCAATCATTTATTATTTTTTAGCATCTGTAATGCTGATGCAACATCCATTAGTCACTATTAAGGGAAATCTTAAGCTATCCCAATTAATTTTACATATATATCATATATTATAGTTGAAATAATATCTAATAGGTTATCATAAGAACTTATAAGATCCATAAATACCATTTCACATAATAGGATATGATCAATTATATGCTTACTAACTAAACTTATAATAATATGTTCTAACAAGATCATATATATGACACATTTATAATTTATAAAATTGAAGAGTTTTATTTTATGACTTTAATGTACAATTCAATTACTTAGCAATCCTTTAATATATATGTATGTGTGTGTGTGTACAACACATCCTTTCTTGCAACATCTTGTATTTTATAATTAGTTATTGTATTGTTATATATACATGATACAAATGATTCAAATACTCCAATGTTTCACTCTGCTTATATTTTTAACTTATTTAGTCACACCAATACTTTGTTATTTATTAATTAACTATTAGTAGTGATATTTCTATTAGTGAGTTGGTTTTGGATCCAAGTATAATCTCATCCATATATTCAACATAATTATGGTGTGTGTGTGTGTGTGTGTGTGTGTATGTATACATATATATTTGCTATCTTTGAGAACTTGCGGCATGAAGTATTAGAATATGGTTTATGTACAAAATACTACTTGTAGGTAATTATAAAAATGTTTGAAATTAGTGGTAACATTGAATAGGAAACATAATTAGGTACATATGCATATATATATATATATATATTTATTATCTTGACCTAAAGAAACATAATTAAGGGTTGCATAGTAAATACATATATATTCATATGTATATATGTATATACTACCAGTATATGACCTATATTATGTTTAGTAAGATAACCAAATATATATGTATCTATAGTATGTATAGTGACATATAATTGCATAAGATCTTTTAATAATACCCTATCAACATAAGTTTATGAATTATATATACTAATGCATATATGAGAAGTATATCAATATGTATATCTTAATATAAATTCTTTTGAAAATATATCTTAAATTTAGTTACTTACTTTTAGTTGTTCAATTGCAAGATCTCTTACTATCAAATATGGAATCTTGTTCAACCCAAAATAAAAAAATTAAAAAAAAAACATGGAACCTCAAATAAAAATAATAACATATTTTATAATACCAAATGGGCTTTTCTACTGATTTGGGCTTTGACGTATTTAAGGTTTCATTATTAGTTAATTTCGAATCTTTGTTGAATTATGACTAGGAAAATAATTGACCAATGATCTAAAAGCACTTATAGTTAGCTTGGCTTACAAATTTTTGCAATGTTGCATTTTACATTTCTTGAGAATAAGTATGCATTATTAATTGAAAATTTTTTTTTCTATGGCACTTGTACTGAAGTTTAAGTGCATGCTTCCCAAATGTTTTTGTGTAACCTTCTTATATTCTAATTTTGTTAATATTACGTAATAATCTCACTAAAATGACTTTATTATTAAAAAAATTTATTACGTATACATTATCAATTTTTTGGGAGCTTACAAACCCTACACCCTATACTATAACCCTCATCCCCTACCTTCTAACTTTTGCTCTAATGAGAGTTAATTCCTAAACTTTTAAAGTCTCTATTTCCCTTACCTTCATAACCACCTTGAACTTTTGCTCAAGTGTAGATTTACTCTCTAAACTTTTAAAATGAGTTTTTTTACCCCTAAACTTTCAATAATTTGTAATGTCGTATCCATTTAATTTTTTTTTTTTTATATTAATAAAGAGGCATATGGACAAGGATAATTAATGACAATGTATAATATATTATAAAAATATAATGTACATTGTACAAATATAATACATGAAATCATATGTTATGAAGCATGTAATAAAATTATATTAAATATTATACGTCATATACTTACTAATGTTATATATTACAATAACATCTATAGGATATTATCACATCTTGATATAACACAAGATATATCATCACATAGGAATACCTAATATAATTGAGCACAACTTGCGTATTTACACAGAAGATATCTTCATTTATGTGACAAAAGGATGCTATATCGAAGTTTAGCTTAGACTTAACTTACAACTCGTACGTACACTTAAATATTTACATATATAGAACATGAACTTTTTCTTTTCCATCTTTACAATAGCAAACTTCTACCTTAGTGTAAGTTCCCTTCAAAAGATGTTGACTCTAATTAATACTCTCAAAATGCATCCCCATTGGTATTTGACCTTTTTAAGTTCCTACTAACTTAAGGACAAAGCACTTTATCCCCTCAGGTTTTGAAGTTAAGTAAGAGTAGATAGAAAGCAACATAATCTAAGCAAAACCATTATTTATGTAGCACATACATAAACAGTAAATTCAATCTTCATTAATATAATAACCAAGCTAAGTATTTGATGTTAGTAATGCGGTATGCCATGCTCATACACGTAGCATACATTAATATTGACATCCTAAGCTTGCTTAGCTCACACTCTCAATTAGTTGACATACTAGTGTATCTAGATGCAATGTGGAGGAACCTAGAGATTACAAGGAACAGTTTGGAAATAGGACCCTTAATCCTAATTCTACTAATATAGACTACAAATAGTAGTCGTGTTACTAAAGAAATGTGATTCTATATGCTTTAAAAACAAAGTTTATTAAATCTTTGTTTTCGTAACTATTGCAAACTTCATATTTTGAAAATCCTAACCCATAGGTCTTTTTTTGTATTGTGCCATGCCATATCATGCCATGCTGTGCCATGCAACAATAACTAAGTAGATCATTTAACACATCCAACTCTAAGTTTCATTCATCCTAGATATTCAAGTTTAATTTTTGATCACTCCCTTGTAAATTCTATTATCTCATACAGGGTTTATTTTGGTGAACACCTAGAAGATAGTGTCAGTTCTCACTTCCTTCTCTAAGTAAACATAACATTAGCATAATGTCAACACTAAACAATACAACATAGCAGTCTAACCAAGAATTATATTAATATTCAATCATCACATACATCAAATGGTACATAGTGTTATGAGTAGATATAAATCTACTCTAAACATAGGTTAGATCTACTTACTTGGATTCAGCAATGATCTCGAGTCTACGTGTAGAGACCGCATTCCTCTTTGGCTATATTATCTACAATATATGCATGCAATACAAAAGTTAACTATAGATTAGATAGGGGTTTATTTATAGCTAGGGTTTACAGTTTAAAGTGCATATTTCAAAATAGTATCCGTTTAGGCATCCTTTGATCTAGCCTCTAGTTTAACCTCTAAATTGCCCTCGACCATTGGATTGAGCTAATTCTAAAACTATTAAACAAATATTATTCTCATATATCCTCAGTCCCTATTGGTTTGGAAACATAATTGCACCTTTTGATTCAATGTTAAACCTTATCTACATAAGTACTACTAATTGTAGCCTTTAATTTAGTCTATAATTATGTCAAATTATTGTATTATTTAAAGAACTACTACCCTTTATTATTCATGTTGAATTAAGACTAGTAGAAGAGTTTATACCAAAATAAGACTATCTGATGTTACCTTATTATAGTATCCTTATCATAAATTACCAAATTCACTATGTTATGTAAGATATAAGTAAATATGAGGAAATTAACTAAAAATTCATATACGTTACCAAGTAATCTCATAAAAAATGCCTTAGACTCAAAAAATTATATACTTTAAGTTCTTACCATAGAAAACATCAAATTAACAAATTATGCAAGTTTTCTGAAAGTACTATTCTTGGCCCAATTTCAGTAAAAATCAAGATAAAATAAGTAAATATCTACATTTACATAACGTAATATATTAACATATTTACATATTGGGTACATACAATGTGTATAGTATAGTTATAAAATTACACTGCATGCTATTAGACACCTAATATTACTTTTATAAGTTAAATAATTTATCTCTAAAGTCTAATGGTCTTTTGGAACTCAAGATTTGAGTTTCCGATAATTATTAGGTGATCTCAATAAAAATACGATATTTTCAAATTAAATTTCTACCAACTTTATTTTGAAAAATTAACTTTATTTGGACTTTACTTCTAACCTTTGTGACCTTATATTGGAATTTAACTTAATTTGGATAATTTCTTCTAGAAGCCCTAAATCGTACTAAATGCTCTAATACGTAAAGACATTGAGTAGTTAGGGTCTCATAGATATGTTGCGTGTTACTATATGGGATCATATTTTGTGACAAATGATATATTATATATTTATTGTATATGCTATATCAATTTGGTAATTATTCAATCATTTAATGAGATAAAAGTCACATTTCATATCCATCTCAATTAGTAATGTGTCATATACAAACTTTTTTTAAATGTATAATGTATTGATAATTATGTATTCATAATATTTTATGGTAAATAAAAGAAATAATTTTAATAAAGAAAAACTTACATGTTCATTATAAGTATAACAGTCATTTTTTTCTTTGAAAATTAAATATATCTTAGTTGATAATTAGTACTAATTTCATTAAATTTAAAATGACAATTAAATTATCGTTGCACCATTACCTATTTTTGTAAGTACATTAATTGAAAGATAGTATGGAGATTTAATGTATAATCAAGATATATATATATTTTTTTTGCTACCATATATAATGTGTTAATTTAGATGGTTGTGAAATATAACCTTTATTTGATTAAATGATTGAATAATTACCTAATTTATATAACGTATACAATAAATATACAACACATCATTTGTCACAAAATATGATAAGATACAATAACATATAGCACATGTTATATACATATTTATTATAATATATAATATTAATGAGTATATGACCTATAGTATTTAATATAAGTTAAATATATAATTCATTGTATATGGTTTGATATATTATATTTGTACAATATTGTTTTTATAATATATTATACATTATCATCAATTATTCTTATAGACATGCCTTTTTTAAATAAAGTATGTTAAATGGACATAATGTTGCAAATTGTTAAAATCTTAGGAGGTCAAAAAAATCATTTTGAAACTTTAGAGGGTGCATCTACACTAGATCTTAG
Organism: Lumnitzera littorea; assembly: GCA_024138015.1. Classification (NCBI taxonomy): domain Eukaryota; kingdom Viridiplantae; phylum Streptophyta; class Magnoliopsida; order Myrtales; family Combretaceae; genus Lumnitzera; species Lumnitzera littorea. The sequence continues at coordinate 103,953,200 of JAMXBB010000009.1, read as the reverse complement.
TTTAGGAGATTAAAAAACTCATTTTAAATGTTTGGGAGAGTTGGTTGTACAAGTGTAAGGTGGCTAGAGGAGTATGTGGGGTGAGTTAAGGGGTGTGTTGAATACGCACAAGAATGAAAGTTTAGGGAGTAAAAAAAATTACTTTAAAATTTTAGGGAGTGGTTCTACACCAAGGTGAAAGTTCAAGGGAGTTTTTTACAATTTCCCTTTATAATAAATTAATTAATTCATAAACTTTAAGTTCATCTATGCCATATAGTTAGATTAACTCCTAATTAATTTTTAGGTCATGGACTTACTCTAAACTTATGAACTTTAAGTACATTTACAACATAAATTGAGATTGATTTCAAATTATGGAGTTTTAAGTTGATTTCTAAACTTATTACGAATTTATGAACTTATGGCATTTTATGAACCTTTGAATAGATCCGCAAAAGCAAATGTGACACTTTAGACACTGTTGTTTCATGGGTTTAAGTAAATCTTGTGTTACAAGTCACATCAAAGAAGAAATGTGTAAATGACATTAGAGGACAGAGAAAAATGTTAAGAGGAGAATAGGCCATCTCATTTGCTTAACACGCTTGTGATAGGTGAAGGAGTTGTTATGCATTGACCTCACTATTCTTAGCCAAGTATTAATGATGGTTATGAGAAAGAATCACTACTACATCAATCATGTGGATCACTATTAAATCAACCTCACTATTCTTGACCATATATGACTCATTGAAGGACTAACTTCCTTAACCTAATTACTATTTTGATTAGACGTATAGACTAAATGATTAGGTCTTCTAGCCATAATCATCCATCTCTTGGGAAACTATGGAGAAATTAGTTCTCCACTAACCTTAGGATTGTAATGGCAAGATTTGCTATTACAGTTCTAAGTTCTTATATCTACTCATTTGTAGATCTTTTATTTGGGTTAGTATTCTAACCCCCCCACTCCCCAAAACCCTAAGAGTTACATTTATAGTTCTTAGTTCTCCCATGCATAGTTGGTAAAATCATAAGTTTACCGTGTGATTGTATGAGTGTTTGATTTTATGATTTTTTTCTTAATTAAGACAAATGCAAGATCATTTAAGTATAGGCTTTTTAGAATTATAAGTTTAGGTGTAGGATTCTACAGGCATACGATTTTGCCAATTTTATATGATTCCATATGAGATTACTAATTCTATGTGTTCTAAGTCTAGGTAAAATTGTGATTTTGAGAATCTTGCCTTCATGAACATTGGGGTTTTACATTTTCTTACTATTACCACATGCGAGAGCTTCACAATACCACAATACCAAAACACCAATACCACTTAACAAATATAAACTTACAATACTTGCATGCTCAAACCCCTATAACTCAACATTGCACAATAAAAAGAAAAATGACAATATCATGCATACACATCTCTCTTCAAATCTAGAAGCTCTAATACAAAAATAGAAAATGATGTGCCTAGGAGTAAGAATCATTAGAACATCAATCTCGAGAACAAGAAAAACAGGTAGGCCTTTCTAAGTACGAAAGAAAATTGTATGGTTTAGTAAGTCATTGCAATTTAGGTAAAGAGATACTTCTCTATATATGACTCACCAAAGGACTAGCTTCCATAGTTTAACTACTACCTTGATATGATAAACAAAGTAGATGAGCGGGGTTATTCGCCATAACTTTGCCAAATGTTTGATAAGAGAAGACTAAATTTGAGAGTAATACTCACAAATGGAGGAAAAAGTGTTTAGCACTCAATGAGTATTGATTTACCGCTACTTTAGAATGGGCTATTTATTGTATGCCCTTTAGAGTAAGAGATAAAATAGGAAAAGTAAAATAGTGCAATCCTAAAGGGGGTAATTTATATATCCTAGTAAAAGCTAAAATAGTTAAAAAAAAAAAAAACAAGCAAAAGAATATTCTAAATGTACATGGCTATCACTTATCAAAGGGACATATTTCTTTGTGAATTCTTTAAAGAATTGATAAGTTCGTAAGAAGGTACAAAATTTGTCAATAATTCCTTCTTAAAACTGTCACGCCCCGAAGCGGCAGAGTCGTAACAGCCCCCGCTGTGTAAACCATCCTAAGATAGAAGTTGGCCTTACAACCGCTATCTTAGACCTGATCTACACAAGGCGTCCACGACTAACTCGCTTTGAAGTAGACAGTTTGTAATCTAAATAAATCATTTACCTATAAAAGTGAGGAATTATATATATATATATATATATGTTATAATTCAGTTATTGCAGTTAAAGTTTACAATATTTCTCTATAGTATATTTCCTAGTTATTACAGTATTCAGAAATGAAAAATTCTAAAGTAAAAGCTTAAACCTTAAAAATATATGTTTATTTTTCAGTATTTTTCCTCACTCTCCAGGATCCAGCAGTTGCTAGCTTCAGAGTACTTGTTTGCCGCTTCTTAGCCAGCACCTGCACTACGTCTATAAGGATGTGAGCAATCACAGCTCAGTAAGTAGGGATGGAGGACTTAAAACTATACTATACACACAACAAGGTTTTTAATCACTTATTAGGTGCAATGCATATGCAAGCAAATGCCATCGCATGACGTTGTCCAGCCCGTCATGAGATTAGAGAAATTGCGCCCGCTCTAATCTGGGTTGAGGAGTTGCCGTTAATGCAACAGCTCACAACCAAACTTAGGCTTATGTAATGGAGACCTTGCTTCTCCCACAACTACCTTCGAACCACTATCTTCACCCTCGCCGCGACCTCCTCTCTTGTCACTTAGTTCGACTGAGGATGAAGAAGGGACTATTTTGCAGTCCTGCGCTATCCCTTCCGAAGGGGTCGGTATTTGGCCGGAGAGTCCTAAGTTCCCTACCAAGTTGCCATGCATGTCCGATTATGATCACTGGTTGGATATTTGATTAAGTCCAATTTAGGGTGATCAATTCTTTCATATAATTCATGCAATACGAGCCAAAGCAACAAATAGATTCATAGCATCACCCGTAATCAAGCACATGCACACATTTAATTATCTAACAAGCACACATTTAATTATCTAACAAGCACAACCAAGCATAATCTTAAGCCTCCAAAATACAGCATCGTATTAATCTCAACTTACCTCGACTTCTCGCTCACTCATTCGAGGTCCGATTTGTTCAGGCCATCGCCGATCATCCCTATAACACAAACGTGGTTTCAGCTTTTCATATAACTATTATAGGTTCATTTTATCATATAACTATTATAGGTTCATTTTATCCTATAACGCTTATTGTTATGTTTTGTTTAGGGTTTAATGTACCTAATTATCTAAGTCTTAAGTCTTTTATAATTATTCTAGGTTTGGGTTTAGGTTCGGGTTCCGCATCGATTTCTAAATTAGATTCTCGTTCGATTTCTAGGTACTGTTTTGTACCCAAACCCTAGAAATTTATTTCAACTCATAATGTGAAACTAACCACATTATTTCCAGATATCCTACATACTATCACTACCCCTAGTCAGCATTTTATTCCATCTAGTATACTTAAATCCGTATTAGTATACAGAATTTGCTCATGTTGTGAGAAATTTTTACATTTTTCATATAATTACCTAAAATTGAATTTTGTTTCAGATTTGTTATGTTCTGATTTCCATTATTTTATTATCTAATTAAACCTAATTTTTCCATATTTATTAATTTTTAATTCTACATATTCCTAATTTTCTACATTTACCACGTAACACCTTCATTACTTACACTTAACACTCCATAGACTAGGATTAGGTTTCCACATCAGAGATTAACATCCCTAAACATCTAATTACTATCTAAATTAGTAATTAATATCCTAATCACCTAATTAACTCCAAATTATCTAATTTTTCAATCATTTTAGGGCTAAAAATTAACTTAAAAATTTTGAAAATTAATTTTAAAAAAATGGCTTCATAGCACTGTTCTATATCACATGAGCATTCTATAGAAAAAAATTGAGCTCCAAACTACACTCCTAAGGTCATTTATTTCTAAACCGAAATGTGCTCGGTTTTACATGATTTCTTAAGGGCCCTATATTATGGGACATGTTTTCATCAAAATAATATTTTTTTCTACAAACTACATACAAAAATATCTTAGAATAACAAAATTCATAATTTTCTAATAATATTTACTATTTTTACAAAATTACACAAGAATCGGGCTGAAAATTGGACTCACCGGTTTGGGTGGCTTCGGCTACCGCGGGCCGCCGTGGCCTTATCGGTCGGCCTGGGCGCTGCCACCACCGTGTGATAGTGGTAGCCATCTACTTCCAGCTACTCGTCTGGTGAGGTTTCCCTTTAAAAGCCCTAATTACACAGTTTTTTCTAATTTGTTTTTAAACCAAATTTTTCTCTCAATTTTCTTCTCTCTCTATTTTTTTTTCACTTTCCAAACTGCCTAAATGAGCTCTGTGATTTTTCCTGCTATTTATAGGGCTTTATGGGATTTATTGTGCATTAAATGGGACAAGACAAGTGCCTTATCCCTTAATTTTTAGCTTTTGTGTTGTCTTAATTTAATTGGCCAAATTTTTTCTTATTTTTCCTAGCTACCACGACCCAATTCTGGATGATTCTTGATTTTTCCTGATTTTTCTTGATTTTTCCTTAATTAATTATGAATTTTCTTTAAGCATTTAGTATTATTTTAGCACATTTTGCGTATTTTAAGAAATTACGCGTATTTATACTTACATGTAAATTCATATATAGTACAAATAAATATTCTGAAATATTATTTAGGTCATTCTATTATTTTTAGTATACATATAATCTATCTCTAGTAATTTGTTAGTTATTAGATTACACTTTTTGCCTTTTCGGTAATTAGCAATTATTATGCTTAAAATTTGAAAATTTTATAGTCTCTTATTTTATTACTTTTTTTCTTAAATTTAAGTTTACGGGGTCATTTTTACTAATATTCTTCTTAACAGTTTATAATTTGAGGTTTGATCGGATCCTTTAACCGATCGCCTTAAACCTTGGGTTCTAAGTTCAATCCTACAGTTACTTGGCTTAACTTTGGGGCTTACAAAAACTAACTTCTATTTAGTAGAAAAGAATATTTGTATACTATCTGTAGAAAACCTTAACCTAATGGCAACTTTGTGAATAAAACAAACTTTTATACAAAATTTGCTAAATACATTGTATCATGGAAATAAGCATGTAATGGGTATGTACAATTCAACATAGATGTAATGCCCTAGGTCCTGAAATGTCATAGCTTGCCATGTGTCCTGCAGGCCCTAAAGTTAAGCCAAGCGACCTAGAATTAAAATTAAAATATAAAGTTTAGAATGATCGGTTAAAGGATCCGATCAAATCCAAATTATAAACTATTGATATAAAAATTAGTAAAAACGATCCCATAAACTTGAATTTAAGAAAACAAGTAATAAAATAAAAGACTATAAAATTTTCAAATTTTAAGTATAGTAATTGCTAATTACCAAAAAGGCAAAATATGTAATCAAATAACTAATAAATCACTAGAGATAGATTATATATATACTAAAAATTATAGAATGACCTAAATAATAATTAGGAATGTTAATATGTACCCCACATATATTTACGTTTAGATAAAAAATACGTAAAATTACTTAAATTGGCCAAAAACTTAGTAAATAATTAAAAAAAATTATTAATTAATTGTGGAAAAAAAAAATAGAAGGGTATGGAATGATGCAAATTTGGTCATAGCAAGTTAGGAGTTAAAGAAGAAAAATTATCCAATTAAAATTAGGCAATATAAAAGCCAAAAATCAAGGAAATGGGGCAATGTCATGTCTAATTAATGCATATTAATTACCAAAACGTCTATAAATAAGGGAAAAATTCACAGAACTCCTTTGGACAGTGAGGAATCAGAGAAAAATAGAGAGCTTTGAAAATTCAAGAGAAAATCCAGAAAAAAAAAAAAAACAGAAAAGGAAACTATGTAGTTAGGGCTAGTGTACCAAACTCATACCTCACTACCACCTAGGACCGAGCCACCACTACTACCACCCCACTCCAGACCCATCGTTTAGGGTGGCCGACATACTTGGACTGGATTTGGACGGTCAAAAAGCATCAAACCAGGTCAGTCCCTTATTTGCCCCGATTTTGTATAATTTCATAAAATTAGTTATTTTACCCAAAAAATTATGAAACTTGTTATTATGAGGTTTTATTATATGTAGATTTAGGGAAAAATAGTGATTTAGTTTAATCACATCTAAAAATATAGGGTTCTTAACAAATTGAGCAAAACCGAGCATGATTAGAACTAAAAATAAATAGGCTTAGGAGTGTAGTTTGGGGCTCAATTTTTTTTCTGTAGAATGCTTATGTGATATAAAATAGTGTTATGAAGCCATTTTTCTAAAATTTATTTTGGAAATTTTTAAGTTAATTTTTAGTCCTAAAATGATGGAAAAATTGGGTAATTTTGGGTTAATTAGGTGATTAAAATACTAATTACTGATTTAGATAGTAAGTAGATGTTTAGGGATGTTAATCTCTGATGTAGAAACCTAATCCTAGCCTTTGGAGCATTAAGTATAATTAATTTAGGAATTAGGTAGTAATTGTAGGAAATTAAAAATATGTGAATTGAAAATTTAATAAATCTGAAAATTATGGTTATTTAGATAATATTATAATAAAAATCAGAATATACTGAATCTGAAACAAAAATTTAATTGTATAAAAAAAATGTAAGATTTCCTCACATCGGGAATAAATTTGATACCCTAATTAGGATTAGCGTATACCGAATAGTTTAGAATATTAAATTAAGACTCAATAGGATATTAGAATACTCGAGCTTAATGTGATTAATTTCACATTAGGATTCGAGCATAGTTAAGACTTAGGAATCAAAACTAGAATTTAATTTAAGATCCGAACCCCGAAATAGAGAACAAAGAATCATTAGTACATAATAGGTATACATGAAAAAAAATGAGTTAAATTATAACTTAGAATATGAATCCTTAAAATATAAGTACTAAGAAGACCTATTTGTATTATAGGACACCTAGAGACGAATTAGCTTGCGACTAAGTGATCGGGCGATTGAGAAATTCCAAGTAAGTTGAGTTATTACTTATTGTAATAGAGTACTATTTGTATGGTACTCGGAGACTTAGGATTGTATATGGTTGTGATTGTAAGTAGTTTACGCATGTGTTTGTAAGTAGTTTACGCATGTGTTTAATGTATTTGAATTCGTATTGAAATTGTGGTATGATTGACTTTGTGTTATGATTGAATTGGCGTGAATTGTTTGAAAACCCTAAACGAAATTTAATCTTATTCGACTTCAATGACCTAAAATGTCATGCATTGCAACTTGTTAGGGGGTCATTAGGATTCCCCAACCAAATACCGACCCCTTCAAAAGGGATAGCGCAGGATTGCATAATGGTCCCTTCTTCATCCTCAGTCGAACTAAGTGACAGGAGAGAAGGTCGCGGCGAAGATGAAGTAAATGGTTCGAAGGTAGTCGCGGGAGGAGTGAGGTTTCCATTGCACAAGCCTGAGTTTGGTTATGAGCTGCTGCATAACATGGAAACTCCTCAACCCGGATTAAAGCGGGTGAAATTTCTCTGATTTCACAATGGACCAGACTACGATGATTTCACAATGGACCAGACTACGTTGTGCGATGACACTTGATTGTTACATTGCATGAAAATAATTACTTGATAATCTTATTTGTGCTTGTATGCATTCATGAATCTTCAATTTAACTTACTAAGCTGTAGTTGCTTATACCTTTACAGATCCTTTTGTAGGTCCTGATTTCTGAACATTTCAAGTATTATGGCACCCTACAATTACCCAAAGGTTAGTTCTTTTGAAGCCAGGGGTGTGAGGATCATTTTACTTAGTAGTGATGTATAGCTAAAGTGTTTTTTATAGTTAAGGATGAAAGACTGATAGTTATTATGTAATCTAGCGAATTGTTGTGTTTATGTAAAACTTCCTAGGAAGTTCTGTAGACTTTACATATAATTATATATGTTTATTGAAATTTGTAACATTTATCATAATTGTAGTTAAACTTTTAAGCGAACTGTTTACTTCTAAGCAAGGAGTCATCGACGCCTTGTGTAGATTATGTCTATGGTAGGCATTATGAGGCCAGTTACTATCATAGAATGGTTTACACGACAAGACTGTTGCGACTCTGCGACTTTGGGGTGTAACATGTCCCTGAGCTCTACTTATATGTCAAGCATCTTAAACAACCTACTATTTCTTCATATACATATCAATCCTAAAAACCGGTAGTATTATCACAAAATCTCATAGATGTCTATAACATCCTTAGACCACAAATAGTACTAAATGTTCAACATTTTCAACTTCTTTTATTCAACTAAAAATATGTTTAAACATATTACAATAATAATGGCTATCAATAAAACAAAATAACAACTCAACCTCTTAACTTAGCCATACTTAATAACTAACGTACTTCCAACTACATTGATAAGAGAAGTCTCAAATGACTTCTCATGACCTAAAGTACAACTAAAATAAATAACTAAAGGTCTATTAACATTTTTAGCTAAGCTTACCCTCCTACTAAGACAACATGGAACTATTTCCATCCTCATCATAGTAATAAACACAATAGTTTATTGCATCACCTTATATTCAAGTCACTATACTAAACTTCATAAATGCCCGAACCTGTACTTACACCTAAAAATGAAAGAAGAGATGAGCTAAAACCCAATACAAAATACACGATCATATGTGCATGAGCAACCCATAATGATGACATCACACACACATGGGACAAATATAGATATGCATCAACTACTAGTTTATTATCTTTTATTTAGGCTTGTACATGGCACAATTTAGAGCCATATGCATCAAACTCTAAACTTAGAGTAATTCATCACTCTAATCAACTAATACACACACACATATATATGTATACGTACCATATAGTATTAGTATGGGTCCTCTTCAATACCCTTGTAACTAAGTATCCAAGTAACAACATAAATCTACCCAAATCATTTCTAAATGTGACTCTAATTAGGATATTGTCACATAAGGATCATTGGGGGTGCCATCCTAAGGTTTGATCCTCCCATCCCTTAGGCCCAACTAAGCACGCGTAATATACATTTATTTAATGTCCAATAATTATTTAGTCTAGTTATACTATTAGTCTTGTACTTGGTTTAACTACAAATCTGAAATCCAACTCTATCATACTCCTAGATCTTGACATAGAATAAATATCAAAACTCAAATAACAACCTATACTTATATAAAGATAACACCTATACTTTGTCTATAAACTTGATTAACAATACTCTTTAACTTAACTACTCAACCATCCTACATTTACAACTTAAGTCTATTGAGGTACCTAAGATTACTAAGAGAATGAATTGGTTTGTAAAATGTTTTAAATGAAGAATTGTGTTTAGAAAAACTTTGAAAAGAATTTAGGATAGGAAAACAGCCTTAGAAAACCCCGAAAAACTTGAAAAAATGTCGTTGTAGGAAACAGGGGTCATAGCACCTGGATGCTAGATTAACTGGTGCTAGATGCCATCGTCGAAAGGTGTAGAATTACACCTAGCATTTACATACTAAGGGGGATAGCATTTGGATGCTAGTTGCAATCTATAGAATTCTACAGATTACAACGATGTTTCATCCCCCACATACAATCCTACTTTTGCCATTTTCATAAAACACCACTCCTAAATTGACAACTTGTCCACAAAACAACTCTAAACCATTCAAAAACATCAAAACATCCTTTTATAGCTAAATATGCATCTCAAAACATCCTTCTATTTGATGAAACAACACATAGAAGATGTACGATTAGATACTTACTTATTGGGATTTATTTCTAGGGTGTTCACCACCACAAATACATTGTAAGATATGTGGAGGACAACCTTATGCTTGCTTCCCATAATGCCCTATAGATCTAAAATGAATTTTCTATGAGTTTTGACCAAAACTTATTGAAGACCGATTTAAACCACCTTATCTCAATGCCTTTTTGCTCAGATTAAATCGTACAACCAAGATCTGATGTAGAACTTCCCAAAGATGTCTCTAAATTCATTTTCCTTATTGACCTTGTAAGAAAAATGAATTTTCAATATTCTTAATTCAATAAACAAAAGGAAAGGGAGGGCTATGCGACTTACCAATACTTGATGTGATTAATCTTCATCTAAAGTGTTAGAAACTCCTCTTAGTTAGCGCTACAAGTAAAGGAACCTTAGAACACAAGCGACACAAGTGAGCAGTTTGTAGAAAAGGGCTTTTGAAACCCTAAGTGTAGCTTTTATACTTAGGGGTAGGCATTTCTTATACTTAAACTACCCTTACTTAAACTCTATAATACCGTTTATGTCCTTTGCAATAACACTTTATTTTATTATTTTCTCTTATTTTATGCTTTCATTTTTCCTTGTTTTGGGTTTTATAGTTCTCCCCTTTACAAAAACTTTCGTCCTCAAAAGTTTGCTTGAATCACTCAAATGGAAAGCTCTTAATACTTCCTTCTTATTTCTTCTTGCATCTCCTATGTACCTTCCCTTCCAATTGATTGCTTCATTATATCTCAACATATTTGCTCACTTTATGATTCTTAAAACCTGCCTTTTCATTTCATTTGTAGCTCTCCCAAAACATGGTTAAATTGTCCATGAGATCTCTCATTTAATCATGACCTCTATTGGTCCCCCATATCAAGAGTTCAATCTCTTTTATTTACTTGGTCCACTTTTATCTAAGAAACTTTAGCTTGGCTCATTTTTTCCTAATCCCACTAAGATTTAACTAGTAATCCCATAGTAACATTTATAGATTTACGTTCATGCAACTTTTATCCGCAAAACTTTTTGTTCTCCTCATTTCTCTTATTTTATAATCCTTTAATTCAAATTTATATCTCCATATGTCCTTCTCTATACAAACTTAGATTTTCAATTACGATTATTAAATTTTTCCACTTTTATAATTGCTTCTCATTTATCTAGGTAGCGAAATCTTTTCTTCCATCATCTGACTTCAAAGTCATTCCAACTTGCTAACAACTAGGTCTTCTTAATCTACCATAAAGTTCTCGGCCTATGACTTACATGCACTTTCTTTCACCGTACCTTACAGCTTTTGGCCTTTGCAAACCAAATCATTACTACCTTTGAAATCTACCCTTTGCATACTTAAGCACTTATCCCATTATAAGATTGAATTCTTAAGTCTCTATTAGTTCCTTAAATCAAATATTTTTAGATTTTCTAGAATCTTTCCATTTTGATTGTACATTTCTTCCAATATTCAGTATAAAAAATCTTATCACATTCATTCCTTGGTCCACTTTAACTTTAGTATTTAAGCTAGGATTACTACCCTAATACCATCAGATTATAACTAAATTTCTCAAAATAATAGAGTTGTCTCCAAGTATCCTTTGTCTATATTACTTTCCTTCGCTCTTTTCATTTTATCTAGTTGTAATCCTCCAATTAAAGTTCGGGTCTCCAAGTTTTCTTCACTATACTGTTTTCAAGTCTTTGATTACAATACTCAAAATTTTCTCCATACAACCTCCAAAAATTTTTCTCATAACTAAATGGCCAAACGTAAACTATTCCATAGGTATACACGACAACTTAGGTTACTAAACGACAACACTTCTGTGATAATTACCCTTTAGTCTTGTTGATCCATATGGCTTTGCCCCTTCTCCCTATACCTTGATCCAATTGTAATACTCTTATTCATTACACTTCACATCCACTTATAGTTGATCGCAACACTTAACTGCTACTTTAGCCTCCAAAAGTCAATATACTTCACTCCATTTCACATCTTCTTTACTTGGCCCAAGCTCATTATTATTAACATGTTATTATCATTGCCCTTATATGCTTAATTTCATAATGGTATTAATTGTTTTAATTGATTTCTTAGACTTAGGGGTTATGTTGTCACTATAGTGTCTATTATTAGTGTAATTTAGTGTTTATTAAAAGCTTGTGTAGTTTTTCTACGATTTTAATTGAATTCAATAAATTTTATTAAGCTCAACATTATATTTTTATATTTCAACAATTTTACAATTACTATTCCTTGTTATTGTTGTTAATATATTTAATTCTTAAAGAGGTAGGGCGGGGGCGGCGGTGTATGCTTTAATTGAATCCTTTATTTGTTCTACTTGTACCTATTATTTGCTAAAGAACCTAAAGAACCTTTCTTACATTCATTGTCTTTAATTAGCCTTAGGTAGTTTGTATCCTTTAAAACTTAACATAAGTACACACATGAACGAGATTGATGAATAACAACATGACACATAACTGACTCGACAAAACCATATTGACACCTAAACTTGACACCAACCCACCGATTGACCAAACTTGTATTGACTCAAGAAAATTGATATGAGTCGCCATGACATAAGAAGGAAGAAATACCTGTTAACTCCAATACAAATATACATATGCTAAGTTTCTATAAGTTTTTTATTCGACCTTTTAAATTAGTTTTATGTTTTATGTTCTATATTTTATTTATCAGTTTTATGGTCTTTACTAATTTAGAATTAATTGTATCAGCATAATATGGTTTTATGTTGTAATTGATTCCAATGCATAACTGTTCATTTCGTATGGTCCAGTGAAGCGATTTATTATTCGAGTCTTTTGTGTATCCATTAGAGTTTTTCTTATTACTATTACTATTATGGCCGGTGTATGCTTTAATTGAATCCTTTATTTGTTCTACTTATACCTATTATTTGCTAAAGAACCTAAAGAACCTTTCTTACATTCATTGTCTTTAATTAGCATTAGGTAGTCCGTATCCTTTACAACTTAACATAAGTACACACATGAACGGGATTGATGAATAACAACATGACACACAACTGACTCAACAAAACCATATTGACACCTAAACTTGACACCGACCCACCGATTGACCAAACTTGTATTGACTCAAGAAAATTGATATGAGTCGCCATGACATAAGAAGGAAGAAATACATGTTAACTCCAATACAAATGTACATATGCTAAGTTTCTATAATTTTTTTATTCGACCTTTTAAATTAGTTTTATGTTTTATGTTCTATATTTTATTTATCAGTTTTATGGTCTTTACTAATTTAGAATTAATTGTATCAACATAATATGGTTTTATGTTGTAATTGATTCCAATGCATAACTATTCATTTCGTATGGTCTAGTGAAGCGATTTATTATTTGAGTCTTTTGTGTATCCATTAGAGTTTTGCTTATTATTATTACTATTACTACTACTATTTGTTTATTTATTCTTTTCATGAGGTCTTTATGGTCGCAAAGACCTTACTTGTTTGCCTCTTGGTTCAATGTTTTATCTTATTCATTTTAGATTTGTAAATATCCTTATGTCTTTTATACCAATATGCTTATTAGCATCATTGTAATAGATGTTTTGGTTAACTAAGAAGGTGCTCAATTGACCTAATGAGTGTCTTAGTCTATTTCTAAATCTATTTGGTCTTTATTGTTACTAAGGGTTGTGAGTCTTATATGTAATTTTTGGAATGTAAATTGCTAAATATATTTGATGGTATTACATGGGTACATAGATATAGAGTTGTTATTAGCTTTTCAAATCTTCTCTCTTTAACTACTACAAATTACTATTTACATCTTAAGATATTTTGTATCTACGCTTGACTTCTTAATCATTATAATGAGCTTACTAGGGATGAGCTTAACCGAACTGCACCATCTCCCTCCATCTTATAACTCCTCCAACTCCGCACATTTAACCTATAATAACCTAAGAAAACAAGAGAAATAAGAGAGAAGTAACCCAAAAAGAAGGCATAATTAAACCAAATAAATAGATAGATATTTAAATTCATAGGTAAAACATAATAATATAGCAAATAAAATATAAAAGGAAGATATAGAAAAAAAAATCATATATGTAAGATAAAATAGCTAAAGTAATGGTTTACTTTGACTCTAAACAGACCTCTTATCTTACCTACTCTTGTCATCTCAGTGTTCAACAAATTATTTCCTAAAGATTCATATCCTACACTCCTTTAGGATTTATCAACTTAGGTTCTTCTACAATTTACCAATCCTAACTTTTCTATGATTTATAACTTAAGCTTTGATACCACTTTAATTGTAACACCTTAGATTCTAGAATGCTATAGCCCACTGGATGTCCTAACCTCTACTAACACGTCAGGCTTCTAAAACAATCTGCTATTTCTTCGTATACATATCAATCCTCAAAGCCGGTGGTATTACTATAAAATCTTGTAAATGCCTATAGCATCCTTATACTACAAATAATATTGAATGTATTCAACTAAAGATATGTTCAAACATATTACAATGACAATGGTTCTCAATAAAACAAAATAACAACTCATCCTCTTATCTTAGTGATACTCGATAACTAATGTACTTCCAACTACACTGGCAAGAGAAGTCTCAGATGACTTCTCATGACCTAAAATACAACTGAAATAAATAATTAAAAGTTTATTAACATCTTCAGCCAAGCTCACCCTCTTATTAAGACTACACATAATAAACACAACAATTTGTTGCATTGCCTTATTTTCAAGTCACCGTACAAAACATCACAAATGTCCTGAATTGTACCTATAACTAAAAATTAAAGAAGAGATAAGTTGAAACTTAGTATGGAATGCCTCTTCATGATGTTCAAGGTGCTCACCACCATAAATACGTCATAGCACATGCATAGGACAAACCAATGCTTGCTTCCCACAATGCCCTATAGATCGAAAATGAATTTTCTAAGAGTTTTGATTAGAAATTATCGAAAACCAATTTAAACCACCTTACCTCCATGCCTTTCTCATTAGATTAAATCGCACAACCAAGATTTGTTGTTAAACTTCCCAAAGATGTCTTTAAGTTTGTTTTCCTTACTGACCTTGCAAGAAAAATGAATTTTCAATAACAACAAGAAAGGGAGGGCTATGTGATTTACCAATACCCTAATGTGATTAATCTTCGTCTGAAGTGTTAGAAACTCATCTCGATTAGTGCTATACGTATAGGAACCTTAGAACACAAGCGGTACAAGTGAGTAGTTTGTAAAAAAGGGCTTTCCAAACCTTAAGTATAGTTTTTGTACTTAAGGTTCATGGACATTTCTTATACCCAAATTATCCTCACTCAAACTCTACAATATCATTTAGGTCCTATGCAATAATAGTTTATTTTGTTATTTTCTCTTATTTTATGCTTTTATTTTTCCTTGTTTTGAATTTTACAATAGATGTGCATGGTTAGGGTATATGATCATGCATTCTAATTATGCATTTCACTATGCCTTTATCCTATTCATTTCATCATTTCCTACTAAATTTCATGTGCCAAGCATGTTCCCTTAAGCCTTAGAATTAAAATATGCCTCTTAATTTCCTACTTAAGGCAGATGGATCAATTTAAGAATCTCTATTTTTAGTGTCCAATTTAAATTTCCCTAGGTCATCCCAACTATAGACCAGGCTTATTGAACCGTACTGTTTAGCCTAAAGAGTCAAGCTCATATGAATAATAGTCTTAGCCAAAATATTTAAATACCACAAATTTAACCCTCTATATTTTAGCAAAAGGATAATTGACTAAAAGTATTACTACCTTATGAATCCTATGGAAGTGTGGAATGACCAAATTGCATTATGGATGCAAAAACAAAAGTTACAAGAAGTGCTCCTTTATTTGGTGTATATTATAACACCATTAGATAATATATGGTCTATGCTTAAATTGAAAAGAAATTATATTCAATAGCAAAACTTCATCATATCTACTCCACAAAATTGATAGGAATCAAACATTATGGCATTGCCCATGAAATGGTAAGCCAAGTGAGAACAAGAGGAAGTGACCCCAACAAACTTTGAGGAGCTACAAATGAAGTGCTTTCTAGGAGAACTTTGTTCAACCATCCCCTTTGAGATTATCTAATAGAATCCCTTATAATTTGAAGAAGTTGCTACTAGAAAATTAGTTTAAATGCCTCTTCATGATGTTCAAATTTAGTGCAGTTAACTATTGTTCGGTATTATTCAAATACATTTTCGAGGCATTCAAAAGTTGCTTTAAATGAGAGTTTCTCTTATTTACTTTTCATTTTATTCATTTTAATTTTTACATTTTTATTCGTAATGAACCACATAATTATTTAAAAAAAAAAAAATTGTTTTGATTGTATTGGAAACACCTTCGAGTTATTATCCAATTGAAAATCTAGAAGTGAATTTTCTATCTATTTAGGAGGATCATTAATCCTTACAAATGGTAGGAAAAATGGATTAGTAAGACACATCTATAAATCATGCTAGAGTTCCTTTAATCTTAAGTTATTTGAGAGATATTCTTATATTGATATTTAGATTAGTGTATGATATGTTATCCATAAACCATTTTTTTTTTTTATCTATCTCGTTGACATATATAAAACACCAAAACCACAATATTTTATTTGCTAGAGTATTACGAGATCTGGCACCTAAATTTAGAGATTGAATGTGCCTCTAGGCAACGCATTAATCATTCTATCTCTTTATTTCTCTCTTACCATGATTGTGACTTTTTTTTTAAGCACATGCTTGAAATTTGATATATCATTGGAAAAACTACATCCTTCTACATAATAACCACAATCTTTTTAACAAAACGTACTCTTAATAATTCTTAAAATAAGTCAACATGAGTAAATTTCATGAGATTTTATCATGTTCAAATTTTGTTTATAATTTTGTTAGATACTGAGACTTCAATACATCTATTATAATATATAATTTGAGAAACTTTTCTTGTAATTATACCTTTCCATTCTAACTTTTCAAAAATATTACCTATTAAAAAAATGCCATTAGTCATCTAATTTATTTCAATGGTACTCCATTATAAAAATCTTTCAAGCATGCAACTTTTTAAAGAAAACAAACCACTTTCAAACCAATGGAGAAATAAGACGATCTTTTCTTGGGGTAATCTTTCTTTGTCTCCGATATTTAAACCATAAACTTCACATTATATCTATAGCAATTTCTAAATATACATCATTAAGATATTAATCATGATAATCATTTAGTAGATCCTTTTTTTTCTTTAATATCTTAAAAATATTGTCTAAAATAAAATTCATGCATAGCATGAGGCCTTAGCTACTTTTTTCATAATCATGGATGCAACGTATGTGAATATTTACTAATAATACAATAAAACTCACTCTTAACATGAAAAATCTATCTATAATTTCCTATTTTACTTGACTTGAAATGAAAGACGACTTCATATTGAATAGAGTAGAGTTTAACAACTTGTGATATTTTAACAAGAAGTAGACAAATAACTTATAACTTTATAAAGCTCGACAACCCGGCTAGTAGATATGAAAATTTATACAATCCCACGAGGATACATCTTAAAAAGGGAACTATATGTGGTGATCATGACTACTCTAGGATAGGATCAATGTATAAAGATGCTATAACATCTTTTAACATAATGTGGGGATTGGTGTAGTGATCCTCGTTCTTGTACATGAAGTCTGCTACTCGAGCAAGATTGAGAACCCGCATTAGAATAGGCTTCGGAATGTTGCAGGATGGGTGGAGGATCTCTTCATTGATGTCCTTCCAAGAACAATTAATTTGTTTACGAATTTCTTCTTCTGCTTGTTCTTCACTTACATTATATTGCTTCATGTAGCATTTGATTGATGATGTTATATAGCCTCTTTTCTGTTCAAACTGCCACAAGAACATAGTCTTAGTGGAAATGGACCCTCTTAGATAATGATATAAATGGACAATTGAGATTATCTTGATTTTTTAAATTATATTATAACATCATCATGGTGTCATTAATTTTCTTGTATTTTCAATCATTGATTATATGCAGTGACATTTTAATGGAATAACCTTACTATTTTAGCTTACCTATTTGAAATACTAAGTAGAATTTAGTTTAATATGAAAGTGGAAAGGTTATATATGCAAGGAAAGGTTATAAATGCTAGCTTAAATAGCAACAAAAAGGAACTAGATATTGGAATATCTAGATAATTGCTAATTTTTTATTCTCATAAAATAATGGTCATGGGCAAACAGATCTCATAAACACTGAAAGCATGGTTTCACATCCCATTGACTTCTAAAAACATGTACATACCCTTCACTAAGAGGGCCATAAGCAACAACTCGTTTGGGGGTTTAGAGATAATTTAAGGAATATAAACACATTTTGAAAAGTTATATAAATGTTAAACATTCTTTGTTAATTTAAGGTGTTAATCCAAGCTGGTTCTTGGGATGTATTTTTAAAATTTGCCTTTACAAGTAATACTATTTAAGTCCCCAAAATATTTAGGGAAGCCGTTGCATTACAATTATTGGTTCATCTCTTATTGACTACATGGCATGGTATTAAGAGAGGTAGTCCACAGATCATTTATCTTAAAGGCTCTCTCTAATATATCGTGGCATATAGGAAAGAGAGGTCCACACATGAAAAGATAGAGCTCGTTCCTAGAATCAATTTCTCATATTGCCACACTCCCAATGAAAAGAGTTGATTAAATAGGAAGTTTAAGGAAGATGGTGAAAAACATAATAAAATACTAATCAATACCATTTAGTCAAGCCTAATGGAGCCCTCATGGGAGAAACATATTCCTGTTCCAACCAAGCAAGAGAAGTATAACAAGTCGCCTCTTACCTCCACTATAGCAGGACGTAATGGGCACTTTTGTATCATTTTAACTAGAGTAATACAGTATATTTTAACTTAATCTATGGAATATCTTTTACATATAATGAATAAAATATATAAAAAAAATAGATAAAATGTATTATATATATGTATACATGTCTGGAGGCAAGATATCAAGTACTCCAATTTCAAGAAGTGAACTAACTTAACTTGATTTCATATACTTCATAATTGAAATTGAGTAATTCAGTTTACCTTGTGAGTAACTATATCAGCAGAAAGCCTACAGATTGCAGCCGACGCCTTCACTATTTTAGGGACATTTAGTGACCACTCTAGAACATTTTTAGTCACTAGATTCTCCATTCCAATAAAAGCTGTTGTTGCCATCATAGGATAAGCGACTGTTATCAATGAAATCGACATGTATTCCTCTACTGAGGGTATTTTTCGATGTTGAAGCCAGTATGACTCGTCCAGGTAGTTCCTAACCAATTTCTTCATCTGCAAAGAGTAGAAGAAGTCAATGGAATGGGAATGTTAATGATTAAATAATGGATTGAACATTTCTATCTATGAAACTGAACAATAACCCAAGAAAAGATAAGTAAGTTTAGCATACAGCTTCTTTTGCATAGTGTATGTGGCTTGATCTTCCTTGTTCGGCTAGGATATTCTCAGCACTATCATAAGTATCTAGAAGAACCCGATATAGTATTTGCATATAGTTTGGCAATTTATCCATTGCTTTGATCTCCCATCTAATAATTAAAAGAAAAACAAAATTATTAGTGAGCAAATTTTTTTTTTTCTTATCTATATCATATTATAACATTAAGAGAATCGAATCCAATCAATCTTCTTAGAAAATCCATGTTCATACTACTATGCTATAATAGCTTTAGCTACTAATAGGTTATTAAGACATTGAATGATACAATATTGCAAATATCAAACACAAGTAGATGGAAAAAGATCAATTTAGGGGCAGAAAGAGACCTCTGGATTGCATGAGTGAATAGTTTTAACTCATCCATTGTTCCATAAGCATCATAAACATCATCCAGGATTGAGGTTAGTGCAAGTATTTTAGCAAATATTTTTCTACCAACCCCATACTTGGGCTCAAAGTAAACGCCTGATACCCAGAAGAAGCATTCCACAACTCGATCTCTAGCGAAAGGCAGTTTTGTCTTGAAATCTAGTTCCTTCCACCACCTAACATGAGATAAAAATTAAATCCAAGCGTCCAATTTTGGCATTTCAAATCAAAATTGAGGTTAATCGTAAATATACCACACACAAAACTATTATTTGGTATAAATAAATTCTTTGAACTCCCAAATTGTGACTACCTCATAATAATTTTTAATAATGTTTACAAATCCTTGAATTGTTTTTAAAACTCAAAAATAGTCACTTAAAAGACTATCAATATCGACCTTTTAGTGACACCATATAAACATGTAATTTTCAAAAAGTTATGAGGAGTTAAAATATGCATTTTAAGAGTTGAATACGTTGCGTTTTTACTGATTTTATAAGATTTTATCGATTTTATATGTTTTAAAAATCGTGATTTTAACAATTATAAATATACTGTAAAAGTATTATTTGGTATAGATAAATTTCTTGAACTCCAAAAAAACATGACTTAGCCTCATTTTAATTTTTTAAAAATATGTACAAATCCTGCAATTATTGTTAAAACTCAAGCATAGTTACTAAAAGGACTATCAATTTTGATCCTGTTGCTGTTTTAATGACACCTTATAAATATGTATATAATTTCAAAAATTATAAGGAGTTGAATGTATGTTAGAGATCTTTTTGCACTTGATAAATAGTTTTGAACTATCTCTTAATTGCAAAGTTCTAGATATTTAGCTGTACGTACCTTGAAATTTCATGTAGTTCTTTTTGGTGTTGTTTTTGGACTAGATTGAAATCTACTTTTGCCAAGGCCAATAAGGTATCATCATGCGAAGGGTCTTGTTGGTAGAATGTAAAATAGCGTCTAGACTCTATCCTTGGCAATCCCTTGTGTATTGATTGTTTTAAAGCATGTTTAACTTGGGATAAAAGGAAAGGGCTTATCGATTGGTTCTTCAGGCTAGATTGTAAGTGAGTAGAAGAAAATTCCAATGCCTCTTCAAGAGTGTCTTCTCCATGTATCCTCATTTGGCTAGCTTCATACAAGTTTAAAAGTCCTTGTATGTCTGTCGTGTGAGATTCATTAAAGCTTCCTTTTTCATCTTTGAACTTGTCAAAAATGTCTGCAAAACATATAGGAGACTCAAAATGTTAGTCACTTTTCATTTTTTTCTAGATTGGAAAGCACTGATACATGGTATATCATTCCTAATAAAGCTTTTCTCTACTAATGGTTATTGGTTCGTATTCATGATGATTTAATTGCTAGTATAGCATGTGACCTAAGTTAATAACGAGTGCTTTACTTAAGAACCTAATTTTGTCCCTTAGCATAAGAACCTGGGCTAAGAGTCGCAGGTTGAAGATGGCCTAAAAAAGAACAAAATACACATAATACTTTAGTGTCATTTACCCAATTCTCAAAGCAAACAATGTCAATTAGATGCAGCTACAACACGTGTACCTAAATAAAAAAGATAAAACATAATGTATGATGAAAATGGAAACTATCATAAGTGGTAGGCTACTGTAACTTGTTGGAATTTAGCCTCTTTACCACAACATAATGTAAGAAAGTAAAAACTATCAACGTGAAAATATTTAGTGAAGTACTAGATCTAACCTTGGAATGTTTGTTAAATAAGAGACATACTCTTAATTTAAGGAGCAATGAAAGAATTTATTGGTAAAATATTACTTTTTAAGAGGTATAATTACAAATTATTGATTATCATCAATATTATGAAAATACAGAATATAGAAATTAAAAAATTACGGGATGATTATAGAAGAAAGTTCCAAAATTTTGGGAAAGTCACAGCAAAAGGAAATTTCAAATTTTAAAATGATTATAAAATGAAGGTAAAAATTATAGAAAATTAATATCATTTATACGATGTGGTTAGTAGGAAACTATCATCATTAGTTAAATTATAGTAAAATTTTTTATTACTTAGTGATATGTAAATGCATCTTACTTAATTTTTGGGATAAACCGAAGATTTTAAACTAGTATTATGTGGTGGCAAAGAAAGAGAGAAAAAAAAAAATAGAATTATATGAGTTAGGCTATGAACTTACTTTCTTTCTTTTGCTTTTTTCCTCCAAACCATCATATTATATTTTTCTAAGAAAAGAAAAGTTGAGTTCGATTCGTTCTATTAAGCTATTAATATTAATGACTCTAACTGTTTTTTTTTATAGTTAGGTAAAAATTTCTAATAGGATCGAAAATGGAATTGAAGAGCAGTACAATAGATAGACAGGTAGATGGACCAGTAGATGGGCTTCTATACGGTAGTTAGATATACATATGTATGCAGTCCATAAAACGTGGTCCCATATACTCAAGCTAGTTGTAGTATTAATAAAATAAGATAACTTTATAAATGAACGTGTAAGACACTTTAAATAGTGTGTGTACTCTTTTATATGTACTTTTCTAACATTTTATAGGCGAACTTTCATCTGCTAGAATAATTTTCCAATAAAATAATCATACTTTCACAATGTTACCTACTAAATGTACTAGGTTTATGACAATTCTAAAACAACACTCGCATGAAAAGATGAGGAATACATGGAAAGTGTAAAGCGTACCACAAGGAATTCTGTACGCTTCTTGCCGTAACAATCTGAAAAGTAGTGCATTGGTGGATAAATCGCCTTCAACATTTCCATCAACACATTTGAAGTAGATCAGTTCTAACGCTTCACTAATCTCCTTCTCAAACATATAACTAATGCCTAGGCACTGCAGTTGATTGACCAGATCCAATGTTTTGAATGGTTTATTGGTATCAACAACTATCATCCTCCTCACTTCATCTCGAAGTTCATTTATTTTTGCTTCAAATTCGTGTTCACCTGCATCCTGCACAGAGAATTAAAGGAAGGATAAATGTAAATGAACTTACTTGAAGTATAGTTATTTGAATTTTAAATTTTGAAAATCTTTTCACTTATCAGTTCTAGTAAATATTGAACGCGTAAAGAATTAAGACGGAAAATTTATTATTGCGGTTGAGTTTTAGTTTATTAGAACAGTGTACACAACTAGAATTAAGGAATCAAAATTTTTTATTCTTAAGTGGTATCCCATCTATATTCCCTCCAATTGTATATTCTTATATGTAAAGGAAAAATGACTTAATGTATATTCTTTAACCATCTATAACACTACTATTTTTCTTTTGGTTATGGTCAAAATTGTGGCACCACATTAAACGTAAAAAATTGTATTGGTTGTCCTACCAGTGAATCACAGGAAACATGGGAGAGAAAAAGATCCCCCCAAATGCTTGGAGGAAAATCAGCCAGTGGACGATCAACTGCTTCCACAAGAGGGGCAGCAGCGGCGATGGCACCGCCTTCAGTTGAGGCTGAAGTGTCTGTAGTAAATATCTTAGACATTTTTCTTTCAACTATCACTATATTGGTGAACCGAAAGGTGTATAGTTGAGCAATGTCTTCTAAACACGAAACACCAGCTATTTGTAGGAAAAATTATGATTGAACTTCGGTAGGCTGAGATGGCCGGGACAACGTGAATCATGTGCGTATGTCTGATGCTACTAGTAGAGGCCAGAGGGAACCAAAACGTGATTTATTTGCAGTCATCTCTCGACGTCCAAGGTGTCGGTACACTCGCATCCGTCTCGGTTTGAAAAGCATTTGTTTTCTTTTAATATTTTCCACCGCATTTTTTTTTTTTATGGTTTCATATTCATATATCTTACTTCATTTTCAAATGAAAAGAGAAGGAAAAAAAAAAGAAAAGACTTATAATTTTGACTTCTCACAATTGCAAGCACTTTGTGACGTTGTGTGGCTTGGAACTAAATAGCTTAACTTACATAAGATAATGAGACCAAATTATTTTAAGCATTTTGAGTCATCAAAGTAAACCCCAAACGCAAAGGAATTATTAAATAACTAGAAATAGATTATTTTAATTTACTTTTTCTCGATCTTTCTTAATTTACTTGTAAAATGCTGTCATGTATGATTAATTATTCAATTTAAAAAGATAAAGTTGATGTCATGATGACATTAAATAAGTATTCATAAAATCTAAATAATATAAATCATTAATTTATGATTCAAGGAAAATTAAAGAAATACACATTAAAATGATCTAAATCCAAAATTAAAAAAAAAAATCTGTTGCAGTTTATGTTAGTGTAGGTCATTTCCAGATTGAACTCGACTTCAGAAACAGCCCTAAAATAGTACGTTTAAATGCTTCAAATTTGCAAACTAGCCAATGTGCACCAACTTTGCAAACTGGTCTTTGTGCGCCATCTTGCTTGTGCGCAGATGGTATAAGGTGTGGGTATTGAGACACTTTCTAGTTTTTATAACAGCATCGGAACGGTTCTCTTGGGTTCAATTCATATTCAATCAATCTTTATTTTTCCATGCGATACGTTTGCAATCAAAGTGCCTTTAATATTTGCTACTCTGTGCGGAAACTATCTAACTTAAAATTACAGTACTTGCTATAAGAGGAACAAAGATTAAATAATGTTAATATATTACGTAAATCGATTAATGATATATAAATATTAATCAAACTTTCATATACAAAAATATAACCTTGCACCTGTTATAGTTAGATTCCACTAAAGTAGTTGACAAGGGAGTAATAGTTGAGGAAACTAATAAGAAAATCATGTTGTCTCTTTGGTTTGTTTGATAATAATATTTCCATGAAGTATGGGTGTAATTAGTCATATATGTTTGAGAAATTTTTGAGAAAGCGATACGACATTATAAACCGATGCATTCCTACTTTTAGAAAAACTGCTGCGACTTCACGTGGCTCCATAACTACTTTTAAAAAATCTTCTCAAGCTCTATGTTTCTCAACCTATTATACAAGAGAAGTTAATAGAAATGAAAGGAAAGAAAAAGAATGAGTGGAAATAAAGAGTCGTGGTTAGTAGAGAAAAAAAAAAGGAAATAGAGGGAAATTTTTTCATTTTCTTTATTTGGTTAGTTTTGCATAAAGTAAAGAAATAGAATGAATCTAGTATATATCATAATTATCTGATAAGTGTGTATTATACATATTTATTTATTTTTAAATCTTACGATTATTTATAACTTATAACATTTTATTAATAAAAAAATAATAAATTACACATAAATTGGATCGTATAATAAAATTTATAATAAATTGATGTAAAATGATTTTAAGTTTAGGTTTAAATGGTTAATATATATATATATATATATATATGTTTATCTTGATCATTAGTCATTTCATTGTTTGTATTTTTATATTTATAATGAAAAAAACGTGTGGAATCGAAAAAGATAAGTATAAAATGTGCTAAATGGACGCTTTGATTGAATTTACTAGTCCAAATCATAAAGCTGATAATGGCTTGAGCTTGAAATTTAATTTCAGTGTCTTCAATTTACTCTTTACGCAGGAGCAATCATGATCACATTTTCCATGTCCATCTTCAAGCCGCTAAGGAGATAATGTGTGGGACCCTTCATTTTGTCTTCTCAATGTTCATTTGGAAATTCAAAACGTGAAAATGGATTTTCATCCTCCATTATTCCGTACCAGGAGCCACATGCCATCACCAATTCACATCACAATTAAAGTGGGTCCCTCTAAGTTTCAAAAGTCAAGATGATGATAACATCGTCGAATTAGAAAAGAAGCCATAAAAAGCAGCATTCTGAATCTCCAGTAGAAGTAAATAAATAAAAAAAAAAAAAGCGAGTAGCCTACAGTTTGCTGTCCACGCCCATGCTCTGAGAGTAACTTCCACATCAGCTTAAATCTTAAGATTTCAGTATATATAGGGCATGACCAAGAAGTCAAGAAATTCGGAGGGTTTCAGAGAGTTGAAAGAGCTTTATGAGAATAAAACTTGGATTTGCGATTTAAAAATTTATGCAAATTTTTTTTTCTAAATATATTATCATATTTATTGGATTCTCTTATATAACTTTTATAATTGTCATGAACTAAATTTATTTTATGAGATTTTGATATACTGGATGATTTTATTAATATATGATTTTATTATACATTACTATTTAATTAGTTACAACTTTTAATTATCCCATTTTTATGATTTTATTATCTAACTAACTATACTTTTATAAATAGAATTCAATAAACTCGAAAGGGAGTATATGTTCTATACATGATTGGATTAAAAATAATTTAATTGTTATCATGAACACATACTTATTAGATTAATTTGAGGATTCATATACTTAATGCTATTAATATTAATTTTTATGATATAGAAATATGAATAAATTTTAATATTAATTAGAGTAATAATATTTGTGAGAGAAATTTACTATTCAATTGAACATTATAGATAAATTACTTGAAAAAGACATTCCTGCTATAGTTAAGACAATAGCGACTTGAAAAGGAAGTAAATCATTGTAAATCTAATTAAAAACCAATTAATTAGTCTTAATATATTTTAAAAACATATGTTAATTGATCAAATGATATTGTAGTCAAAATCCCATGCAATTGACTTGGTAAACTTCTCTCTTTGTTACTTTCCTATTTTAATGAAGTTATTTCTTTTTATTTCAACTTGTTTGAATATCTCGTTTTGATTTCTTAGTTAAAAAGACAATCGATATAAACTAATAATTAGTTTCCAATTCTTGTAGATATGACCTGATCTCATTGATTCTTTTTATTGCTACATTCGTGATTCAGTATACTTACTGATATAAATTGTGCTTTTAAAACTCTACTCGTATCATTACCCTTATTTTATTTTGATGAATATTGTTGTAAGGGGTGATTTTGAAATTATATCTTATTCTTGTTCATTTCAATCCATTTTTCTCCAATTTTGGAGAGAAAAGAAGTGAACCCCTAATTACAAATATTTATACTCATTTCCTATGTTTTCTATCCATCACCACTTTTTACTTAAGTTACGAATATAATAGTTGTTCCCATTTCCATTAATTTCCTTTGGCTTTCACTACTTAAAAGTACCCAAACATAATATAGTGTCCTAATATCGACTCATCTATATGGTGGATCGAGTCTGAACTTCAAAGACTTGATTTGAGCTCCTCTTATTGCTGACCATACCATTAAGCCAAACCGAGATTCCTTTTTCTTAGTAATTTCCTATGATGAAGACAATTGGTTGAATCTTGTGAAACCATTACATCAAAGTCCAAATCTTATAGAATGAAGGTAAATTAATTAAACCAAATACTAGTTGTATTCCTAGAGGACTTTTTAAGTGTTTATATGCCACTTAATTTTACTTCAAATAGCTATTATGAGACATCAAATCCTTCGTAGATAAAGGCTTTATTAGGTTAATGCATCTTAGTTGACAATGGAGACATCAAACACGATCTCTTTCTCATTGACCTCAAATATGCAAAACTTGTCATCATAGGCAAGAACTTATCTTCCAAATTCCTTCCAACCAGTAGAAAAACTAAATTAATACAATCACAATTTTACATGCCATGACCTCTTTAAGAATTTTCGCATCACAAAGTTTGTCCCTTTTTTAGATATTCTTTATTAATTGACATGAGAGGTCATGCACAAAGAAACAAAATCATGAATGAATTGAAGCTATAAACTTACTGTGTTTTTTATTTAGATCAAAAGGCTTTTTTATAGGTTAATTGCAAGTGAAAGAGCCGCAAAAACTTAATTAAAACTAAAACTTAAGTAGTAATAACTAACAGGCATTTTCATTTTGATTTTAGCCAAAATTAGTAAGAAATTGTCGAAACCACACAACTTGCAAGCTACCATAATTGCAACTACATACTTAACTTCAGATGATAACAATGATATGGTTACTTGCTTCTTAAAACTCTAATAGATAACTTTACACTTAAGGTGAAAGATATTAGCGGAAACGCTCTTCCAGTCTTCAAAGGATTCTACCTAATCATTGTATAAAAACTAATCGAACAAAAATAAGATTTTATAGCTTACCTAGTCCAATAGTTTAATATTCTAGCTACATAACATAAGATTTGGTTTGCTACTTCTAAATGGTTCTTTGATAGATCATATGTATAAATTAAAAGACAATACTAACTAAAATTATAATGTCAGGCCGCCCATGAGATAAGTAGTTTAATCCTTTCGTTAAGCTTCTAAAACATCAAGCATTTTCCATGTTAGTGCCATCTTTAGATTGCAACTTCTCAATCAAATTCATCGTTGTGGAAATTCTTTTGCGAGTCAACATATTAAATCTCTCATGAAATTAGTAGCGTACTTCATTAGGTAAATAAAAGACCGTCCTTCTTTTATAACACTTTAATAATAAGAATATATTGCAATAAACCCCAATTTATTCTCTCAATTTTCTTCATCAAACCAATCTTAAAGTGATTAATTAATGCATTAGATGAGCCCATATAAATTATATCATCAACATAAGGACAAACTATGAGGAATTCATACCTTGCCTTATATTCATTTAGTTTGAAAATTCATGAGCTAATATAAAGAAAGCAAAGAGAAAACCTAACTATTGAAGCTCCCATACATTGCCTTGAGATACTTTCTATATTACTACCTGACCTCCCCATAACCCTCCCCTTCGAAAAACCTCGAGCGAGAAATTTTTTTTTTTTTTTTTTAGTTTCCAATGGTAGATTACAAATTGATTTGTTTCTCTTAGCCTTATAAGCTAATAATGTAAGTTTGATTCTCATTACCCACCCCAATAGATTCCCTTACCCAAACCACTGCTTCTTTGTTGCTAACTTTGAAGATACAAGGCTATTTTGTTGAGTTCTTACAAATTATAGTATCGAGGGTTTGAATCCCTCCATGCTAGATTTTCAATTTTTACATAGAGTTAGATTCATTTAGAAAAGATTTTTTCTTATTTTGTGTTGAAGGATTTGATAAAGCACAAGATCAAACTAGTGTCGCCGTACTACTTAGATGCTTTCAACAATTATCCACTTAACACTTAGCTACGTAGGAGGTTTGAATATTTTAGACATTGTGTTGTCAATTAGGCTATCTCATTGATGTTCTCACCTTTTTTAAGCTATAAACTTTATCTTATTTGTCATTAATAACAAATTCTTCAATATGAGTTACATAAAAGGGAGATTGAGCGAAAAAAAGGGAGGCGAGATTGAGAGAGGGAACTTATGAAAGTCGTTAGCTCCAACTACCATCCATGTATGATCCATACTAAATCTAACCAACTACCTATCCCGCCTCCTCTACATTCTTGACAGCCCATCTTTATCTTAGTAAAGTCTTTCAATAGCATGTTTCAGTCCTCTTCCCCATTACTTAGAAAAATGAGTCACAATTTAGGTACAAGATATTATCATTATTGGATGGACAATTGGACATCCAACCCGCAATTGCAACGACCAATTTGTAAGAACGAAGCTTTACTAACTAAGCTTTCTCTCTTAGAGTCAAGTGGAGCTTACATGAAGGTATCAAGGACATCCAAAGATTAAGATGGTGGTCAAAGGGATAGAGAGATCTAGAGGGTGGAGAGGAAGATTAAGGGTTTTTTCTGTGTTTTGATTCTTTAAGAAGATTGGGTTTTCTATTTTTTTTGTTTTGATTCTTTTGTTTGATGAGTTTTCTAAAAAGGGTAAGTGCTATAATTTTGTAAGTTAGAACTACCATTTTTAAGTTGAGCTAATGAATGGCTATGACTTATTTTCAAGAATCACAATTCTTGGTGTAATTGCAATTACCGGCGCAAAAGCTAAGTAAATGGTATAATATGAGCTCTAAAGGAATAATGGGCTAATGGAATTACCATTTTCCACAACTGAACGAGATATTAATGTTCTAGTTGTTGAAATTTAGTATGTTGATTGTAGGTGCCATTTCAATACTAAGGATTTAACTAATGCTAATTGGAGCATTTCCAATGTTTGGATGTGGGACTTTCCTTTGGCCATAGTTGGAATTTAAAGGTTTCGTATGCTTTGGATATTTATGAACTATTAATATTATTTTATCAATGGTCTTCTTTTACTGAAATATATTTTCAAATAAAACAAATTAACGTTCTTTTAAAAGTTAAATTTGGTCAAAGATTAACTATCTTTATTTAGTGGGTTTGGTAGACTCAATGTATTTTACTTAAGTTGGACATGTAGCAGGCTATCATTTCCTTCTAGATTTTGGGCATGACAAGAGAAATAGGGGCAATAAATTGGATAAGGCTATTTTGTGGTTCTATATTGATAGCATGGACCTAGATTTTACTTTGCATGTATTGTAATAATGTGGTATCGATTTCGTTTAGCTTTCAACCTATATGATGGGGAGTCATTAACTTTTCGTATGTTTTTAAACACCAAGACTGTGCTTAATATTTTATGGCTATTTATTGCATTATATTTATGCATGCATTTGAATTGTATTACATAAAGTATGTATATGTATAGTGCATTAGTTACATATTAGGCTTCATAGCTCACTTGATTAGGATTTTGTGTCTTTAGTGATGATAACATCTTGACTAGTGAATTAGAAATGGGAGTAAAGCCGACACCACTGATATTAGAGGATTACAAGTAAACTTAGATTTAGATTAGTTGATACATATTTAAGTAAGGTATATTTATCATTTCATTTATTAATGAATTTAAGGGTAGCTTTAATAGACAGTTATTAGCCTTGCATCATCTTATTGAGGTGAGAACTTATGACATTGAATACATTCTGCAGTTTTAAGACGTGATAATTTTTTCATGAAAAGAAACAACAAGTTCATGTATATGAATTTAGTTACAATGGGAACTTTAAATAACATGCTATATAGAAGTAAAAAGGCTCAAGAAGCTCACTTCATAATATCCATCTATATGATGCAAATTAATCATTAAAACTCAAAACTCATATAGAGGACAAATTTTTGCTTTTGCTACTTGTTACCTAGTTATACATTATTATTTTCTTCTTCCTTCCTCTTTTATATTTTAGACTTTGAGAGACATTTGCATGAAAAGGATGGAAAAATGATATGACCAAAGTTGTATTGGAGAATTAGTAGATCATTATTTTAGTCTTTTTTTTTTTTTTTCATATTAGTTAGTTTAAGGTGATAAAACTACTAGAAGTACTTAAACTTTCATATTTTTTAAATAATATAAATTATTATCTCTATTATAATTTATGTTGTTATAAAATGATAAAATAATAATACATATACATCAACTTTTATTTTATTTTCATTTTAGTACTCCAATTTTATTTTTTATAACATTTTAATACTTCAAAAATTTAAAGTGAAATAAATAAGTATTTTTTATGATGACTATTGTAATGGAAATATTAATTTATCTCATTTAAAAAGTTAAGATACTAAAATAAACAAATTTAAAGTTTTGGTACTAAAATGAAAAAATATGAAAGTTCTAGTACTTCTAGTGGCTTTATCTAATTATTTTAACATTAGGGGGGTTTATTTAATATTACAAATAGCCCTTCATATGAATTTTAACCCATTAATTCATTCATTCTCATAAGATCATGTGTTATAGAATTATTCTTTTTAGAAATTACCTGAACTCGAGTAGAGGTTTAATTCCTATTCTGATATTAATCGAGCTATGAGCATATCATATCTACTTCCATGCATTATTTGGTTATTATTTTTTTATAAGTTAAACTAAGTATTTACCACATATATTCAATTTTATGTGATTATGATTTCTTATGTGAATTTGATACCAAATAAGATATGAACTTAACCCATCAATACGAAGTGGTGCTCGTACTTTACATTAACTATTAAACTATTGGAAAGGACTTCAACTTAAGCGTTTACCATTTTTTAATTTAATAGACTTCTGATGTTCACAAAACGAATAAAATGATCATAATATGCTATTATTCAATTCTCTTCCTTATGTTAATGAGCAATTTAATAAACCCACTATATCACATTAACAATTAGAACATATGGCCTTATTATACGTGACCTCAATGTTCATATAAATTGTCTAAACTCTCTTGTGACAACAAAGTAACTTAGATCATTGCCATTAATCTTTCTTTATCAGTAGTCCTAAGCATATAGTTATAAATGTTTCTCTCATGTGATGTAAAGTTGCTTAAGGATTTAAATACATTCATTTATATAGAACAATAAAGATCATATAAAGTATTCATATATGCCTCTAAGCTTTACTTCAAATATCTATTATTAGAAGTTGATTGTTTCAACTACAGCAAGACATATAGTTCCATCAAAAAGAAGGAAGAAGGTGCATGTAATAGCTTCATTGAATTAAGGCATTTAAACTAACATACCATCTTTTTCTTATTAACAAACTCAAAGATGCAAATGTCGCCATCATTGAGAGGTAATTGACTTTTGAATACTCAAGTTTACATATGGCGATTTGTTATGCTAGTGGTGAATTTAGGGTGTGAATTTAAAAATTGCTTTAGCCTTACAATAGTCTTTTCTTCCAATAACTTTACCAACTGCCTTATATCATTCTTGTTCATTGCCACTAGCTCATCTATCATTACTTTAATCAATTTTTCATGTACAATTACATGTTCAAAGTTAGTTGGCTAAGCAACAAATAAGGCATATGTATTGGTATATATCTCTCTAAAATAAATTTCCTTCAAGAAGTTTCTTTAAAGGAGCTTTCTAAAGTGAGCTAAGTAAATAGGCTATGTATTAGTGTTGACAACTTAAGAAAAAACAGAGGAAAAGGTCAACTAAAAATTTAGCTTACTACAAAGCAAAGAAATAGCTATTTAATATAGCTACTAAAATTGTAGCCTCAAATCACTGGAATCTAAGTTTCTTTTTCCTTTTTAATGTTGCATTAATCTAACTTGCTTATCTTCTTCAAACTCCATGTTCTCATTAATAATTACTTTGCCACTTACTAGGTAATACAACCTATATGCTTTAGACTTGTATGCAAATGAAGATGCATTTCATTGATTTTTTGTTGAGCTTTCTACAAGTTTCAGCACTAACCATGTAAATGGCTGCAATATATTAGGTTTACAACTCACTTCTTTAACATTTAATGTTTCAAGTGTTGCTTTGTATGTTTATATTGATTATCTGATCATATAAATTATTTGTACGTAAGGGATTGAGTTCATAGTTATTAAAAGCACGAATCAAATATATCATTCTATAAGTTTATAATTTTGTTATGTTGTTCATAGTTAAAATCACCTAGATACAAATTTTTGGCAAAATTATGAATTTTAATATATGATCTTATAAGTTTATGAGTTTACTAATTTTGTATGATTTGTCGATTATATACATCCAAAATAAAAGTAAAATCTTAATTTTAATAATCATAATTGAGTTAACACTATGTAACACCTTAGAACCCAAGAGTTTACAACCTACCTTATGTCCCTATAATCTATTGATATGTCAAGCATCTAGAATCAAACTGTTCATATCTCCACATACTTTAATAATTATCAATCACCCATAATACCTCCAAAACAATAACTCAGGGATGCCTTAGACATCCTCATTTCACCAATACTATAAAAAGAGATCATTACCTAAATTGCTTTGTTCACTAAAATTAAAGTTAAACTCATGATTCAAATACAAACTGTTCAAGGAACCTAAAACCAAAACTTAAGCATTTCCATAAACATCATATATGAAAGCTGATAATTAATTGGATAATAACATGAGAAGTCTCAGGCGACTTCTCAAGACTCTAATAACCACATAAAGACAAAAACAAAGTTTGATAACTCTTTGCAACAAGTCGCATGATACTGTCCACTTTACATTGATCCATCTCTACAATCATAATAGTCAGCATTATCGCCATAATATCTACACTCATTATAATACTCCTTATAGTTGCCAAGACTCATACCTACATCTAAAAACAATAAAACCCTATGGGTTAAGCAAAAGCCTTGTATAGGGTGCAACTATATACGCATAAACATGCAATAAATGTATAAGCACACACATTGGCTAATTGTAATATCTATATGTAACGACTACAAGTTATTATCTTATTTAGGTTCATCAAGTAGTAAAGTTCCCATGTCTTGGAACTTAGAGTAACCCGTGACTTTGGCACATATTATATATACTATTAGTATTGGGTGCTCCCCAATACCCAAATAACCAAGTATCCAAGTATCAATTTAAATCTACTTAAATCATTTCAAAGTATGACTCTAATCAAGATATTGTTGCACTAAAATCATCGAGGTGCTACCCTAGGGTCTCGTCCTCCTAGTCTTTTAGGTCCAACCAAGCATAAGCAGCACACTTATTTAAACTGAGTATTCATTAAGTCCATTTAGTATTACTATCCTACACACACATAAATAGCATACAAACCTTATACTTGACTGTATGTTTGCTCCAAAACCAAATCAAGAGTCTCGTAACATGTTTACATAAGAAACATCACACTTGCTTAATTTCTAAACTAAACTAATGATATTCTCTAGCTCAGCACTCAATAGACTCAAG
Source organism: Lumnitzera littorea (assembly GCA_024138015.1). Classification (NCBI taxonomy): domain Eukaryota; kingdom Viridiplantae; phylum Streptophyta; class Magnoliopsida; order Myrtales; family Combretaceae; genus Lumnitzera; species Lumnitzera littorea. Next base: position 103,918,774 of record JAMXBB010000009.1, on the reverse strand, counting down.
TTTACTTAGAATTCACATAAGAAATCTAAGGGCACTAGATTGTTAGACAATTTGTATGATGTTTTGGGTGACAATTCTTGATTGGAAAAGGATTTATGAAAGGAAAACAACTTCGAAAAACCCTAAAAAACTCAAAGGATCCTCACTATAAGAAATGAAGGTTGATCGTCTAGATGCTGGGTTGTCTAGCATCTATATGCTATGCTTGAAAAGAGCATGAAGGCCCTTAGCGTTTGAACGCTATGGGGGATGGTGTCCGGATGCCTGTTAAGATCTGTAGATTACAACAATGTGATCACCCCCCCTAAAACTCCACTACTTTCTACTAATTTGCAAACTATTACTCCTAAACGACAACTTGACATCAAGGCAACTCCAAGCCACTCAAAACATAACCTAAAACATCCTTACAACCCGAATCTTAACCCAACTCTAATAACAATAAAAAAACAAACCAATAAAACATCAATAGTTAGGTGCAAGGCCAGATTGTACCTATTATGACTTATTTCTAGTGCCTCCACCACTGCGAAAACACTATATAACATGTGTAAGACTACCCCTAAGGTCATTTTACCCACTATCCTACGTAGAAAACAAAATTCTTTTAAGTGAATGTAACAAAACTCAAATAAAGCCACTACGTGACTTTACCTTGATGTGTTACACTCTTAAAGTTGCTTTCACCACATAAGATCCATTGTAAGGCAACTAAAAAGGCCTCCAAATTCTGATTTAGGGTTGTCTTATGCACAAAAGAGGGGTTCCCTTAAAGAAAAAGCCAAAACTATACATTAAAAGGTCATTCCTTAGCCTTACTTATGATTCTCTCACCTAAGTCTTGCTTATACTTATTGTTTTTTCCTCCTATAATCAAGAATTGTGCAAAAACCCTAGGGACTAGCTATTATACGTATAGGAAAGAGTGCAAAAAAGGGTTTTAAAGGGCAAAAAAAGGCTTCAATACCTAAAGTTCACTATAAAACCCTATGCCCAAACTACCCCTACTTAACTTTTATAATACCATTTATGTCCTTTTTGTAAAATAATTTCCTTTATATTATTATTGTCTCTTATTTTATACTTTTATTTTTTCTTTGTTTCGGGTTTTACAACCCTCCCCTACAACTTACCCCCCACAAAAACTTTTGTCTTTGAAAGTTAAGATTTCACATACCTTACTCTTAAAATAACTCTCGATACTTCTTTCTCATCCTTTTTCAAACTCCCAAGTTGGTTCCCTTTTTGAGCAACTCACCCATTGAACTTTTACGTAGGGTATCTTCCTTCTCCTTAATTCTTGAAACTTAATGTTCACTATTTTATGGGTCACTTTATAGCTAACAAGTTTAGTTGTAACTCTAAGGTCTCTAAGTCTATTACTTGCACCTAGTGCTATTCAATCTCCTGCTTTGGATTAGGTTTGAACTTTCTTAACATAGAGACGTGTAAGACATTTTCGATACACTATAACTTAAGAGGAAGCTCCGATCTATATGCTACATTACTGATTCTCTCTATCACTTTTGAAAGGTCTGATATATCTTGGAGACAACTTCCCTCTTATCCTGAATTTGAAAACTCCCTTCGCCAGAGATACTTTCAACAAATCCTTATCTCCTACTTAAAACTCTAACGGGCATATCCACTTATCGCCATAGCTCTTACGATGGCTTCGCATGGTTTACATTCTCTGCCTGATTAACTTCACCTTGCCAACTACTTCTTATACCAATGTTAGACCTAAAACCTATTTTTCTCTAACCTCGTCTCAATAAATGGGCGATTTACACTTCTTACCAAATAAAGCTTCTTAAGAGGCCATCTGAATAGCCGCTTGATTACTGTTGATTTAGGTGAATTCAACTAAGGTTATGTGATCCTCCCAATGGTCACCAAAATCAAGCACACAAGCCCTTAGCAAATCCTCAAGTATCCATATGGTTCTCTTTGATTGTCTATCGGTTCATAGGTGGAAGGTAAATCTGAACTGCAACTTCTTACCCAAGTTTTTGTATAGGCTCCTTCAAAACCTACCCATAAAATGTATGTCCTTATTTGACTAATCTTTATCGGTACTCCATGCAGCTTCACTACTTCTTTAATATATAGCTTAGCTAGCTTGTCCAACAAGCAACCAATGTTAATGGAAGTGTACTGACTTTGCTTGCCAATCCATAATCACCTAAATTGCATCATGCTTACTTTAGAGTCTTTGGTAGTGTTGTCACAAAGTCCATGGTAACATGTTCCCATTTCTACTTCAATACCGGTAACGGCTGCAATACATCTGCTTGTCTTTAATGTTCAATTCTGATGCACTGACAAGTTTGGCACCTTGACACATATTTTGTGATCTCCCTCTTCATATTATTCCACTAATAATGTACCTTTAGGTCTTAATACATCTTTGTGCTAACCAGTTGTATAATGTATCCCAATAACTTTTAACAGTTCACTTCTTAACTCTAATCTCGTTAGCACACATAACCAACCCTTCTACCTAAGTACTTTGTCATCATCTACTATTAACTCTATTGCTTTTCCCACTTCCATCTTCCTCTTTATTTCTTCTTTACCTTCGTCTTCTGCTTGGATCGTCTTAATTCTATCTATTATCAAGGGTTGAATTTGTACATTTGCCAACTTGATGCCTACTCTTTTAGTTAAAATCTCTAAGATAAACCTTCTCATATCCTCTAGCAACAACCTCTATGTTGTTATTAAGCCAACCAAATTCCTAAGTTGCTTCCTACTCAAAGCGTCAACCACTACATTAGCTTTCCCTAAGTGACATTGTATGTCTAAGTTGTAGTCTTTTCTTAACTTTAGCTACCTTCACTGTCTCATGTTCAGATCCCATTAGGTTAAAAAGTACTTTAGACTTTTGTGATTGGTATACACTTTGGACTTTTCTGCTACCAAGTAATGCCTCCACAATTCAAGGCATAGACTACTATGACTAACTCTAAGGCATAAACTAAGTAGTTTTTCTCATATGATTTGAGCTACCATAACACATAAGTTAACACGTGATCGGTTTGCATCAACATACAACCAAGTCCTTAGATTAAGGCATACTTGTAAATGATGAATTCCTTGCAACTATACAATAAGGACAACATTGAAGAGGTTATGAGTCTCTCCTTTAACTACTAAAAACTTTGATCACATTTGTCATCGCAGTCGAACTTTACCCCTTTCTACATCAATTGAGTTAAGGGTACTATTAGTCTCAAAAATCCTTCTACAAACTTCTTATAATATCCTACAAGCCCTAAAAATCTCAATTAATATTTTTTGTCTTAGCTACTCCACCACAAGTTTTATCTTTTCTAGATCCAATGATATACTTTTGCCATTTACTATGTGACCCAAGAAGGCTACCTAATCCAACCAAAACTAGCATTTGCTAAATTTAGCATATAGCTTCTTTACTCTTAGTTTACTCACTACAATCCTTAGATGCTGCTCATGCTCTTCTTTGTTTTTAAAGTATATGAGAATATCATTGATAAAGACCATGATAAATCTATCCAAATACTCTCAGAATACTTGGTTCATGAGGTCCATAAATGCTAAAGGTCCGTTAGTGAGGCCAAACAGCATGAATAAGAACTTACATGGTCCATATTTAGTCAAGAATGTAGTCTTCTTGACATCCTCCACTTTCACTTTCAGCTGGTAGTAACATGACCTCAAGTCTATCTTTGAGAATACTTGTGCCCCTTATAGTTGATCAAATAGCTCGTCAATTCGAGAAAGTGAGTACTTATTCTTAATCATCACCTAATTCAAATCTCTGTTGTCTACATACATTCTCATGCTTCCATCTTTCTTCTTCATAAAAAAAAAAAAAACGAGGCTCCCCAAGAAGATGAACTTAGTGTGATGAAACCCTTATCTTGCAACTCTTGTAACCGTTTCTTCAACTCAACAAGTTCAATAGGCACCATTTTGTATGCTAGTTTTAAAATGGGCTTAGTATCTAGTACTAGGTCTATCTTAAACTCTACTTCTCTATTAGGTGGTGGACTAAGTAGATCGTTTGGGAAGACATCTAAGAATTCCTGTACCACTAGTACCCATTTCGACTAAAAACTCTTCACTAATCTTACTACTTAAGATTGCTAGCGTAAGCTTTTCCCACAACTTGTAAGTAATTCTATTTTATGCTTATAGTTAATGTACTTGAATTGTTTGTGTTAATGAATTGGTGCTTGGGGTTTGAGATATGCATGTGCTTGAATATTGGTTGATTGTTGTGTAAAATATTGTTAAATATGATAATTGAAGATTTGGTTGTATGATCAATTGCTACATGATTTGGATAGTTTGTTGATATTGGATGATTAGCTAATAATTTGACTCAATTATATTCGGCTTATCTTAAATTAAATGGATTATGCATCAACCATACATTGCTTATTCTAATTGTCATCTCACATGGAGGTAAAGAAAGGCTATGCGAGGATTGTGTTTATATACTAAATTAAAGTGTTTTAGTATGATACACTCATACAAAACAACCTTATTTTTGGCCCCCAGGCTTACTTAATGCCTAGAGATGCTACTTGCAAGTAGTTAAGGGTTATGTCTACAAAGCTTTCTTATAAGGCGTGAGTGTGGACTATGGGGGCTACCTTATCACTAGACTTAAGAATTTGTATATTATTAGTTTTTGATAACTCGTTATTTATCGAAAATGCGTAAAATGCATTCCAATAGTTAATGAATTGTTAGAGATAAATTATGTGCATACTAAAAATCATAGAACAACTTAAATAATATTTAGGAATATTTATTTGTACTATATATGAATTTACATATAGATAGAAATATGCATAATTACAAAAAATAAGCGAAATGTACTAAAATAATACTAAATAATTAAAAAAATTCATAATTAATTAAGAAAAAGTAAAGAAAAATCATAAAAAATAAGAAACAATCAAGATTTGGGTCATGAAAATTAGGGAAAATAAGAAAAAAATTAGCCAATTAAATTAGAACAACACAAAAGGCAAATTGGAAAAAGATAAAGCAAATGTCTAATCAAATTAATGCATGATAATTCCTCAAGATCTCTATAAATACCCTAAATTTTTTAGAAGCTCATTTTGGATGTTAGGAAGCTTAGAAAATTAGAGAGAGGCAAAATTGAGAGTAAATTAGGGTTTTACAAAAATTTAGCAAAAATTTGTACAATTGGGGCTTCTAAGGAGAACCCAGACCCGACGAATAGTTAAGAGTGGATGGCCACTACCACCACATGGTGGTGGCAGCACCTAGGTGGGACAACACACTCATGGCCTCCGACTGTGGTCGGAGCTACTCAAATCGGTGAGTTTGATTTCCAACCTGATTTTGTGTAATTTTATAAAAATAGTAAATATTTTTAGAAAATTATGAATTTTATTATTCTAAAATATTTTAGTATCTAGTTTTTAGAAAAAATATTATTTTGATGAAAATATGTCTCCTAATATATGATCTTTAAGAAATCATGCAAAATTGAACATGTTTCGGTTTATAAATAAATGACCTTAGAAGTGTAGTTTTAAGCTCAAATTTTTTTGTAGACTACTTAGGTGATATAGAATAGTGCCACAATGCCCTTTTTCAAAAATGAATTTTCAAAAATTTTAGATAATTTTTAGGCCTTAAAATGAGGCATAAAATGAGTAATTTAGGGTTAATTAAGTAATTAAATGGGTAATTGCTAATTTGATGTACAATTATATGTTTTAAGATATTGAAATCTGATGAAGTATGATACTTGTAGTATTTAAGGTGTTAGATGTAATTATTAGGATAATTATATAGTAAATAAGTAATAGGGAAAAACAGTACATTTTAAGTTAATTTGGTAATTTAGGGTAACTATGTTCAAAATCTAATTTTGGATGAATTTAGATATTTGGAATGTTATTTGATGTTGGGAGATAATGTTTGAAGTGATGGGAATATTAGATGTGTACATTTTGTACACATTAGGTGATAATGTGTAAAATGTAATTATGAGAAATTAATAATTAGGAAAATATTGGTTAGAATTGATATTATGATAATAATAAGAATATACAATAAATCTGATAGGAAACTTAAATTAGGGTAATTATATAAAAAATGTAAGATTTTTTCACAACAGAGGTGAATTCAGTAATTAAATTAGGATTCCGGTTTACTGTACGGACTACAACACTAATTAGAGACTAAAAACGATATTTAGGATATCTGAAGATAATGTAATTAATTTTACATTTTGGGTCGGAATAATTTCTTAGGTTGTACCTATAAATCTCTAATAAAAAAAATAAAACTGAGTTAAAAACCTAATTTAGAAATTGATACGAAAACTGAAACAGAACTTAACACGATTAAAGAAGAATTAGAAAAGATTTAAGACCTAAATAATTAGGTATTTAAAACCTTAAATAAAAGATAACAATAGGCGTTATAGGATAAAACCAACCTATAATAATTATATGAAAAACTGAAACCACGTTTGTATTATAGGGATGATCGGCAGTAGCCTAAGCGAGTCAGACCTCGAATGAGTTAGCGAGGAGTCCAAGTAAGTTAGGGTTAATACGTTGCTATATTTTAGAGGCTTAAAATTGTACTTGATTGTGCTTGTTCTAAGCTGATGATATGATTTTAGCGAGGAGTTCAGGTAAGTTGGGATTAATACGTTACTATATTTTGGAGGCTTAAAATTGTGCTTATTCTAAGCTGATGATATGATTTTGATTTGCTGCTTGGCTTGTATTGTATGATTGGTATGAAATGATTGATCACCCTAAACTAAACCTAATCAAATATACAACCTGCAATTATAAACTGGACCTACATAGCTACCCATTAGGGGAAACCTAGGATTCTCTAGTCAAATACTGACCCCTTCGAAAGGAATAGTGTTGGATAGCATAATAGGTCCCTTCTTCATCCTTAGTCGAACTAAGTGATAGGTGAGGAGGTTACGATAAGGGTAAAGTCGGTGGTTCAAAGGTAGTCACAGAAGGAGCGGTATCTCCATTATACAAGCTTGGGTTTGGTCGTGAGTCATTGCATTAATAGTAACTCCTTAACCTAGATTAGAGCGGACGCAATTTCTCTAATCTCATGATGGGCAAAACAATGTCGTGAGATGGCATTTGCTTGAACATGCATTACACCTAATAAGTTGGTTGATAATCTTGTTTGTATTTATGGTTTAGTTTTAAGCCTTTCATCCTAATTTATTAAGTTGCGGTTACTCACATCTTTATAGACATTATTGTAGGTGGTAGCCAAGAAGCGGCATACAACTACTCTAAAGAGATGATAGAATATCCTCTAATTAGTGTCTAAGCACACTAAACCACATGCTTCTAGATCGGTTGCAGGATGGAACATATGTTCCATCCTTTTAGCATGATCATTAAAAATCATACTTTCCATCAACCCTTATTTTCTTCCTCGGAACAAGATTCAATCCCATTGGTTGAATGTTTGAAGAAGCTTTATACAAGAAAAAGTATTCAATTGTACTAATATGTCATATAGATGGATTATATTTGCACCTAAACCATCAAACCTTTTTTAAAAGCCCCCATTGGGAATTATTGACTCTTGTTTTAATCCCTTGTTATCAACCCGAATGTACTTGACATACAATGTTCGAGACTTCACTGGTTCTTTTAGAGAAGTCATGGAAATTAGCCTGATATAGAAAAACCATCCACCGTTTTTGTCTCTTTGGAACTTTTATGAACCAAAAGCCTTATTCTTATCTACCGTAATTGCTTACTTGAGTTTCGCATTCCCCTGAAAAATAGACAATAAAACTCCCCATTGAGGGGGATCAATCCGTAATAAAGTATTTTAAAGAATTTTGTTAATTACTAATGTTCTAGATCCCATTCCTTAACTCCTCTCGTGTTTGCAGTGTATGGGTTCGATAAAATGGGGTAAAGGGAATTGGACCTTTCCATGGAGAGGGTGGTTATTCCAACGACAACAATGGCCAAGGATACCAAATTTGCTTGTAGATAATAAAAATTAGACCATAATGACGTTTAAGATGACTAGCATTTTCGCGTTTTGAGCAAAATTTCCACTGACTTTTTATGGATAGTACAATTTTACAGCATTGGCATTTATAGGGTCTCTCAAATCTAGACCATCAATTTGGGACAAAATCAAAGCCCCTCCTGATAATACTCATTTTACGACATAAGGAGCCCCGTAATTGGGGGCAAATTTCCCTCTAGAGTCTTATGCGTTGGGGATAGCTTTTCTTAACACCAAATCTCCTTCTTTGAGGTTTTAGGGTCGTACCCTTTTGTTGAAGGCCCGAGCCACCCTTTGTTGATAACACTGATTATGATATAAGGCTGTTAATCTCCTTTCATTAATCAGATTTAGCTGCTCGATGTGTTTCTTTACCCGATTGCCTTTGTCCAACTGAGTTTTTGATAGTACCCTTAACGACGGGATCTTGACCTCTACCGGTAACACTACTTTAGTGTCGTATACTAAAGAGTATGGTGTTGCCCTAATCGATGTTTTGATGGAAGTCCGATAGGCCATGAGTGCTAAGGGTAACATCTCATGCTAGTACTTATATGTGACAATTAGTTTTTCATTGATTCTTTTGAGGTTTTTATTGGTTGCTTCGATGGCTCCATTCATTTGGGGTTGATAAGGAGTAGAGCTCTTATGAATGATTCGAAATTGCTGGCACAATTCTATCATAAGCTTGTTGTTGAGATTGGTGCCATTATCAGTGATGATTGTTTCAGGAGTCCCGTATAGAGCTAAGATGTCTCTCTTGATGAACTTCACTATGACCCCTTTAGTAACATTCAACTATGACGAAGCCTCTACCCATTTACTAATGTAGTTGATGGCCACTAATATGAAGCGATGCCTATTGGACGCTTTTGGAGTGATTGGACCAATGATATCTATACCCCACATTGAAAAAGGCCATGGTGCTAAGAGGGTGTGTAGTTCCTGAGGCGAGGCATTTATCTTATTTGCATAAACTTGGCATAGGAGACAATACCTAATGTATTTGATGTGATCACTTTCCATTGTCGACCAATAATATCCTAGCCTCATGATCTTCTTTGCTAGATATCTATTCATGTGAGGGTTACATACTCCTTTATGCACTTCTTTCATTAAATACTCAGCCTCTTTGTCATCCATACACCTTAAGAGCATACCATCAAATGAGCATCGGTATAAGGTGGATTCGCTTACTAAGAATCGAGTGGCTAATCTCTTAATCATCTTTCTATCCTTTTTCTTAGCCTTTTCAGGGTATGTACCTTGTTATAGGAATGTCTTAACATCATAATACTGTGGTTTTTCGTCGTTCATACCCTCAATTGTTAGGTAGAAGGTAGGCTTGTTTTCAATTTCAATAGTAAGAGGCTGAATCTCAACTCCACTAGATATCTAGATCATAGATGCTAACGTAGCTAAGGTATTAGTAGATTGATTCTAAGTCCTTAGTACGTGATTGAAGGTGACTTCTTTGAAATTTTCTATTAATTCTGTCAAATGTTGGTAATAAGGCACCAGCTTATGATCTTTAGTTTTGTCCTCTCCTTGGGCTTAGCCAATAATGAGTGAGGAGTCCCCATATACTTCAAATTCTTGAGTGTCTTTTCCTAGGGCCATCTTGAGTCCCATGATGCATGATTCATACTTAGCAATATTATTAATGTATGGGAAAATGAGCCTTATGGCTACAAGATATTGAGTACCTTCACCGGATATTAGTATTACCCCTATTCCATACCCAGACACATTGGCTACACCATCGAAGAACATTTTTCATTTTGGTGGCTCATCATCTTCTCCTTTATTAGAGTTTCCTTCGACTACTAAGACACCCTCATCGGGGAAATTGACTTGTATTTCTTGAGGAGTGCTATTAGAGGGATTTTCTGCTAATTGATCTGCCAAAGCTTACCTTTTGACTGAATTTTGGTTCACGTATGTAATGTCGAGCTTTGATAGCAGCATTTGTCACTTTGAGATTCTACCAATTAAGATTGGTTTGTTTGCCAAGTACTTTAGGGGATTGTATTGAGTCAGTAATTCAACTTGGTAGTAGAGTGTGTATTGTCTAAGCCAATGCATTACCCAGATTAAAGCACAACAAGTTCTTTCAATTTCGAAATATCTCTGCTCCCCTTTAGTGAGTTTCTTGCTCAAGTAGTACATAACCCGTTCCTTCCCTTCCTCATCTTTCTGGCCAAGCATGTACCCCATAGACTCTAGTAATATTGTCAAGTATAGGAATAAAGGCATCCCAAGTTTAGGAGCTACCAGAATTGGAGGGTGCATGAGGTATGCTTTGATTGATGTAAAGGCCTGCTCGCACTCTTCGTCCCAGCTGATCTTAGCATTCCTTTTTAATAACTTAAACAAAGGACGACACTTGTTTGTGAGTTTAGATATGAACCGAGCTATATAGTTTAAACGGCTCAATAAACCTTTGATTTCTTTAAGTGTGCATGGTAAGGGCAGGTTAACTATTGCTTTGATTTTATTAGGGTTCGCTTCGATGCCCCTTTGGTTGATTATGAAACCCAATAATTTCCTTGAAGTCACTCTGAAAGTACACTTCTCTAGGTTGAGTTTCAGTTAGAATTTTCTTAACTTATCAAACAATCTCCTTAGATTTTCCACATGATTTTCTTCTTCCTTGGACGTGGCAATCATATCATTAACATATACTTCAACTTCTTTGTGCATCATGTTGTGAAAGATTGTTACCATGGCCCTTTGGTAAGTTGTTCTAATATTTTTGAGTTCAAAAGGCATCACTTTATAGCAAAACATACCCCAAGTTGTGATGAAGGTTATCTTGAATAAACCCTACCCATTTAATACTGATCTTCGACTAAGGTTTAAAGAAAACCATTTTTTTTTTAACTTGAAAAGATTTGGAGTCACCACTTGACCAAAGTCGGGAAAAAGGGTTAAGTTATAATCAATTGGGAAGATTGGTTATAACTTAGCTACTGGTTTATCAATTAAAAAAGAAACAATTTATAAATGTAGCTTTTTGAAAACTAAAGATCTAAATCCAGGAGTTAAGATTTTTAAACCCTTACGGGTACTATTTACTTTCCAAAATTAACTTTAATCTTTAAAAATCACCTTTTTATTTTATAAGATGGAACTTAATTTAACTATTCTAATTGGACAAATGAAATAATCTAAACTAAAAAGAAGGAAAATTAGGTTTTTTTTTTATTTTTACCATCCCCCCGTAAGTGCTTATGTACCTGTTATTCAGAATTAGACATACATAGTTCTTTTTTGTAAAACTTTAGTGGATTGGATTGATTTTAATTTTGAAAACATGTTGGATTTATGTTTTTAGTCCAATTCAATTTATTTGAGGAAATTTCGAAAAGTGAAAGTCCTAAATTGAAATTTTCATTCTTTTTTTTATGGAAAATCTAAAAAGGGTCTTAATTTGAAAATGGTTGATTTATTTCTTATTATATATATTTTTTTGGAAAATCAATTTTTCTAAGTGATTAAAACAATTATTTATTCTTATTTTAATTATTTTTCCCTTTCTATTTACCCTTTTTATTATTATTTTATCAATTAATTTATTTATCACTTATTACTTATTATATTTTTTTATTTAAACTAATAAAAAAAAAAAAAACCGAATTACCTTTTTTTTTTCTTTTTTTTCTTCTTTTCTTTTCTTCTTTTTCTTCCTTTCCTTTTCCTCTTTATTATTATTATTTTCTATTGCATTTAAATAAAACAACAAATAAAATATATAAAAAAAACTTTGGAAGCATGGGTCAAACCTAAGTGAGTTAGACAGGTCGGATCGGACTCTCCTTCAAGCTCAACGACAGTTAGAGGGTGCGATTCCAATTAATTCGAGTAGATTTTCTTGGGGGTGAAGGTGGATTTATGAGTTTTTGATTAGGCTTAGGTGGGGTAGGCCGAGTGTCGCGATGTTTGGTGGTCGTTTAGAGGGTTATTGGAGGTGGCAGTCGGTGGTAGCATATGGGTGGTGCACGGTACGACTGCTAAAGGTACAATGGGGGTTGGGACTTGGGTTCTATGGTATAGTGAGCTTCGTGGTGTGGCTGTTTTCATGCGTGGAGTGGTGGTAGCGATGGTTTGAAGAGAAAGGGGCGACGATTAAGGTTTGATGGAGGGTAGCTCGAAGAAGCCGCTAAGGGCTTTGGCAACTGCCGAAGGAGGTTGCGTTTAGGAGTTGATGGAGTGGGGGTTATGACCATGGTAGTGGTTAGGCTCAGACTAGAATGGAGAGAGAGAATCGAAGAGAGAGAGAGCGAGTTAGAGAGAAAAAGTTTGTGAGAGTGAGAGAGGGGGTGTTTTAAGCAATTGTCCGAAGTTGTATGTCATTGTGTGAGCTCCTTCAACACCATTTTATACTTGAATTGATCCTAAAAACAAAGGAAAGTTAGAATGGGATTTAATGAAAAATACCCGAAATCCTAGTTTTTTTCTGATTTTTGAAAGCCTATTTGAATGTGCTTTTGACTAAATCTAGACTTGTTCTTAACACCAATTCAAAGTATGCTATGTCTAGTATGAGATTGATGCAAGAAACTATGTGCCTATGTGTGGAATTTGTATAGAAATTGAACCTAAAGTGGAGGGAGTAGGCTATTCTTGAGAAGGAAACAGGAGGAAAATTGGGAGAAAATGAGGGAAAACTAAGGGAAAGGAAGGGAAAGTGTTGATGTGGTGCCACGTCACTCAACTCAATGAACCCTGACCTACCACGTATCATTACGTAACACATGGCATGTTATATGGCATGCCACGTCAACAAGGTTGTCCAATCCAATGATGCCATGTGTCAGGAGACGTGGCGTAACTACATCTTAATACATGACAGTGTACTAGCTAAAAAATAAGAAAAAGGCCACCTTACCTTTGCTAAGATATGAACCTAAGACCTTACACTCAAACCTCATACCTAGTCTATATGCTTAACCATTAGGTTATTCGTCTGTGCCTTGTCCATATTGCACATATGGACTCGACCAGCTTAAGCTAGATTTAAATCTAAACCCAAGTTCAATGGCCTAACTTCTAAACTAAAATTAACATTAAAAATCTATCCTATTATTAAGTTATTTTCTAAAATCTTTTACTTGATTTTAAATTTTCTATTTTTTTGTAATTTTTCAAATTTCTAAATTTTTAAACTTCATTTTCTAAGTTTTTATCTTTTTAGGGTTTCCTTCTGAAATTTTCTTATTTTTTGCGTTTTTGCTTATTTTTGAAAATTTTTGTATTTTTCTACGATCCTTATTTTTTTCTAAATTTCTTAATTTTTTGAGTTTTCTTTAATTCCGTAATTTTTGTGTTTTTTCTGATTTAGGGCCTAAAGAGAAAAGAAAGAAAAATAATAAAAATAAAGTAAATAAAATAAAAAATAAATAAAGGGGGCAAAAATTAGGTATCTACACAAGTACTGTAAATCTAAAGGACACAGTGTAGATTCATGTTTCAAGCTCATCGACTATCCTGATTGGTTTAAAGGGAAAAAGGCCTATTACTAAAGGTAAACAAGTGAATTCAGTGAGTATCCATCGTGAGCCAACAACTTAGTATGATCTTGTCTCAGACACTCCACTTGGGGACTCTCTAAATAATAATTCAAGTACTGCATTATATAACAAAGGTTTTGATAAGCAATTCATGTAAGAGATGTATTAAGAAGTGCTTCGTATGATGAAAGAAAAGGAGGACTTTGCTATTATAAATATGGTGCAAATAGTAGGTATTTCACTCAGTCCTTGCATCAATTCATTTTGTTCAAAGCTTGAAAGTAATAAAGGACATATGTGGATAGTAGATACTGGGGCTTCTAAAGATATTACTCCATTTTATGAGCTTTTAGTTGAACCTATAAGTTGAGTAGCCCTGTGTTTATTAAGCTACCAAATGGAAATACACTTTCTACTGATGTTTTAGGCAAAGTTAGGATTTCTTCTTCACTTATGTTGTTGCATGTTCTTTGTGTTCTTAAGTTTGCTTGTAGCCTATTGTCAGTTCAAAAACTGCTACACTATCAATCTTTACAATCCGTCTTTAATTCAAGCTCTTGTCATTTTCAAGACCTGACTTCTAATAGAGTCCTAACTTGGGCTCAAGCCTTGAATGGTTTGTATGTTCTTAGAACTAGGTCAAAGAAATTTACTAATGTTTTTCCATCTGACTGTAATGACTCTTTGTTGTTAAATGTCAAAACTTTTAGCAATAAAGATGTTCAACTTCTCCATGATAGGCTAGGATACAGCTTAGTTTCAAAATTACAGCATCTAGATGTTTGTAAACACTTTGATTTCAAAAACTTCAAGTGTTTTACTTCTCATCAAGCTAAATTTAGCAGGGTACCTTTTCTAACCAGCTCGAGTAAGGCTTCATTTGCTTTTGAATTAGTTCATCTTGATGTTTGGTTGACCATAACATGTTCCTTCATTATGTGGAGCTACATACTTTTTAACCATTGTTGATGATTTTTCTAGAGCCACTTAGACATATTTACTACTTCATAGGTCACAAGTGTCTTTTGTTCTTGCCCAATTCATTAAATACGTCATTAATCAATTTCAAATGACCCCTAAAACATTTAAAATAGACAATAGGGGAGAGTTCTTGTTAAGAAGTTGTAAGGAAATTTTGAATGACTTAGGAATTTTACACCAACTTTCCATGCCATACTCGCCACAACAAAATGGTAAAGTAGAAAGAAAACATCGTCACTTACTAGAGACATCTAAAGCACTTAGGTTGCATGATAATTTGCTAAAGAGTTTTTGGAGAGAGTGCATTCTTACTATTTACAGACCTTATTAATATCATGCCTACTAATCTTCTTAGTTGGAAATCACCTTTTGAGCTGTTGTTTCACAAAGGACCTCGCTATGATGATCATAGGATCATGGGATGCTTGTGTTTTGTTAAGACCTTAGGTCTTAAACAAGATAAGTTTAATCCTAAAGCTTCTAGATGTGTCTTTCTCGGTTATGTTACTAGTAGGAAAGGGTTTAATGTCTATAATCTAATTACTGGACAGATTGTTGTTAGTTGCGATGTTCTCTTCTTTGAGACCATATTTCCTTTTAAGATAGACAATCTACTTGAAACAGAACAGTGTCCTTACCAGGCTACTTTGCTAACAAACTAATAGGTTCCTTCATTACCCTACTTACAAAAAATTTTGTTTCAACCCTTCAAGTCAGTTGATACTTCTTCTGAAACACCTCGAACTTCGTTAGAGTTTTCTATTCTCACTTCTTCAAGTACTTCTACTCCTATACGCAGATCCAATAGAGTTTCTCATCCACTAAGTTAGCTTCAAGATTTTGTTTCCTCAGTTTAATCTAACCAACACATCACTAAGTCTACAGTTAAGTCACAAACCTCATTTCTTTTACTCGATTTAGATTCATTCCAATTTTATCCTCATGACTTTGTTGTATCTCTAGCCAATGTGCTATTTACCACAAAACCTTCTTCTTACTCTCAAGCTATTAAACATAAAGAATGGACTGAAGCTATGCAGCATGAATTAAATGCCTTAGATTCCAATGAGGCTTGGGAATTAAGTCCTCTTCCTCTTAAAAAAAAAAAAAACCAATTGGGTGTAAATGGATTTTCAAAGTCAAATACTGACCTGATGGAAGTATTGAGAGGTATAAAGCTAGACTAATAGCTAAGGGATACACTCAAGTTAAGGGATAAACCTTTCATGATACATTCTCACCAGTAGCTAAGCTTAATACTGTTTACATATTCATTACTGTAGTTGTTGCTTATTCGTAGCCCTTACATCAGATAAATGTAAATAATGCTTTCTTACATGGCAATATAGATGAGGAAATCTACGTAGTCCCACCTCATGGTTATATTAAGGCCACTTTTAATCAGGTTTGCAAGCTAAAGTGGTCTTTATATGAATTGAAACAAGCCTCGCAGCAGTAGAATCTTGAAATTTCTAAGTTTCTACTTTTCATTGGGTACATTAATCTAAGCATGATGCCTCTTTGTTTGTGCAATGATAACTCTTACTTTAAATACATTTCACATGGTGATTTCACAGTATTTCCCTTATATCTTTGGTTTTCTTTAAAGAAATTGATACTTAATTGAGTAAAATTTTGATTTCAAGGTTTGAACGCGTTCTCGGATTGAAAATGAAGAAAAGGAATCAAGTTTCACTCAATTTGGAGTTCAAATGAATGAGTTATGAAGTTACATAAACAATAGGAATTTTGATCAGAAAATTACACAGTCTGGGGCACAATTGTGCCCTAGGCTGTGTCCATGCAAGAAGATTTTAAGTGCTAAGGTCAGTAAGTTACACGACTTGGGGATACAACTGTATCACAGGCTGTATCTAGTGACGAAAAAAGAAACCTTACAATACATAATAAAAGGACATACTAGGGTTTCATACATAACTTTAGACATTCAAAAGAGAAGAGACTTGAAGAGAAAGAGGAAAAAAAAGGCAAAAGTAACACCTAAGTTCAAGATTGAAAAGATTTTTCATCAACAAAAGGGGTTTTTCATGTTTTATTTCTTGATTTTGTTGCAATTCATTTTTAGTTTCATTATGATAGCTTAAGATTCTTGTATTTAGGATTATAGAACCTAGGGTTTCATGTGACTATTAGATAGATTGATAATTTTCAATAAATTTTCTATTTTTTCTTGATTCAATTATGTTATTTACTTGTTAATTGATATTTCTAGGGTATCAATTTATAATATTATGCATGATGATTGAGAAATCACATGTGTAATCAGATCTTGACATAATTGGAGAGAATTGCATGTGTACTTAGGGATAAGATATATGTTTCTTTCGGAAAGTTATTCTTTTGTGTAGGAATTCATTATATATCAATGTAATTCTAAAACTTGATACAAATCAAGTGTACCTATCAGTTTTAATAGAGTGGATGTGAATCCGAGTCGATCCTTTAAAGACTTTGAGTACTAATATTAACTTTAGCTCTATTATCTAATCAGAAAATTATGATGAGTTGAATGAATTAAAAATACTAAAATTAACAAACTAACTTAATTATGAGACTTGATTAAGCAATTTAGAAAGCGATAAAACTAAGAATGACTTCAAGAAAGCAAATAATACATTTAGGAATTATTTTCCCTAGTGTTTAACATGGGACCGCTTAAAATGTATCCAATTCAATCTCTATGATTCTTGACCGGAGTGATTCACAATTAAAGTTAACACTTTTCTCGAGCCTAATAACCCTAATCCTAAATTATTTAACGGAATCTCTTCACTTAGTAATATAATTTAGAATTACATTAATGTATAATGAATTCCCACATAAAAGAACAACTTTTCGGAAGAAACATGTATCTTCTCTCTAAGTACATATGTAATTCTCTCCAATTATATCAAGATCTCATTACACATGTGATTTCTCAATCATCATGCATAATATCATAGATTGATACCTTAGAAATATCAATTAACAATTAAATAACATAATTGAATCAAGAAAAGATAGAAATTTTATTGAAAATTATGAATAAATCTACTAGTCACATCAAACCCTAGGTTCCACAATCCTAAATACAAGAATCTTAAGCTATCATAATAAAACTAAAAATAAATTGCAACAAAATCAATAAATAAAACATGAAAAATCCCTTTTGTTAATGATAAATCTCTTCAATCTTGAAGTTGAGCGTTGCTTTCGCCTTTTTCTTCTCCTTCTCTTCAAGTCTCTTCTCTTTTGAATGTCCAAAGTTATGTGTGAAGCCCTAGTACGTCCTTTTATAATGTATTGTAAGGTTTCTTTTTTTGTCACCAGATACAACCTAGGACATAGTTGTATCCCTAGGTTATGTAACTTTCTAACCTTAGACAAAAAATCTTCTTGGATGGACACAATCTAGGGACACAATTAAGCATTTACTTATCCTTAAGAAAATAAATCAAAACAAAAATTTTAGGACAAGAAATGCTAAACAAAATTTCTCACTACCTAGGAAACCGGTAAACAAATACACTTGACCCGAAGAAAGGTAAGAAAATCCTTTTCAATTAACTTGCAATAATAAAGTCAATCGATTTCATCCTTAACAATGTCATAATTTCACCTGACTATATTCGAATGCTTCAACAATACTTAATACTAGAGTTCACTAGTTAATTTATGGAAGTCAAAGTTTACCCAAGTCATTTAATTAAGGATTCCTAAACTAGAAATTAGATTTAACATCTTGCCAACTGGGAAAAAGTCAAAAAAAATTTTTCCATTTAACTAAAGTGTATACAATCCTCTCTTCAATTTCACCAAGCGCTATAATCTAAAACAAACACATTTTACATCCACTCATCCTTTAATCATCTCCCTAGTTCATACTTTTGTTGGGATGTTTTTAAATTTACTTTATTTAAGAACAATTACCTTTAATGGACAATTGTGTTGGTAGAGGGAAAGAATCTCACTCTTTTGACGAACCAAGATCGATCCATACCAACTTATCCCTTATATTAATAGCGGGAAAGAACCTTGCTCTTTTGATGGACCAAGGCCGATCCATACCAATTTTTTTTTTTCATTGGTATTGGCATTGGAACTCAATCTCGCTCTTCTAACGAACTAAGACGAATCCTTACCAATTTTTTTTAACTATTCATACACTTGTTATTACTTTTTGCCTCCAATCATTGTGATTTTTCAGGGGTTTCTCAGAAGAAGAATTTCATTTGTTTGTTTGCTAAAAATTATAGGGCTCTAAAAATTTCCAAGAGAAAGGTATACATAAAAGTAAATTTAAAAATAACCATAACTAACTCTCAACTAATGATGTTGTTCCAATCTCAAGTCCTGGAGTCCTAAGTCAAATAACTCGTAACTTTGCCCTCCAAAGATTTGACTAATCAATTCTAGTAAAGTATAATAAGATTCATAATGATCAAGATGATATAGTTGATTTGGCTCAATACTTGTTAATCACCTATTGTAAGTTAACTTAAAAATTAATTGGATCAAATGTGAATAATTGGTCTCCTAAACAGTAACAAATTCATATATATCCTTTCCCCATACTTAATAACGTACATTATTCTCAATGTATGACTAAGAAAGCATAATAGCAAGATATCAAACAATTAAAAAAATATATCATAGGGAAAAAGGAAATACATGTATTGAAAAATAAACTAATAGTTCCCTACCTTGAAGCATAAGATATTCTAGTGGAGAAAGGGTAGCTAGTAGCTCGACAATAGTGCCCTCATGAGTGGAAGATGATGTAATAGATTTGGACCTCCTCCGAACGATCTACTTGTCATGATTTGCCATGGTCACTTGGATTGTGTTGGATTTGATGAAAAAGTTAGTTAATGAAAAGTGGAATGTGAGAAGAAGATGGAGAAAATAGTGATTTCATGTTTATGGCCATTTGTGTTTGTGTTTTAAAAGTGGCATGCAATGCGTAGATACATTGTGTAGGTGCTGGGTAAACACGGCCTAGGATACAATCATGTCCCATGCCTGTGTAACTTTCTATTGTAGGTACATATTCCTGGGCGAACACGTGCTGTGACACAACCGTGTCCCACGCCCGTGTAACTTTCTATGCTTGTGGTCCATTGAAGGGGCTTAGATGGATACGGGTTAGGATACAGTTGTATCCCATGCCCGTGTAACTTTTTGTTTTTTTTTTTTTTTTGCCTAGCCTAAATTCATGAATTTAAATATAAAAAAAAACTTAAAGAAATAAAAGTACTTAAACTAGAAAAATAAGACAAAAAAAAAAATAAAGAAAGAAAGAAAGAAAAAATTTAACTAAAAAGAAAAACCTATGACTAAAATTAAAACAAATAAAAGAAGCAAAGCAAAGTTAGATAAAAGAAAAATAAAATGAAATAAACTTAAATAACTAAAGTGTGAGCAAAGTTAGACATGGGTTGCCTCCTAAGAAGCGCTATAATTAACATCGACAGCTCGACAAGATACGTCTTATAATTCATGATTCTTCATCTAGGTGGAGATAGGACTCCTCCTATATCCTGCTTTTGAACTCTCCATATGAGTGTAAATTTACCTTTAGGCCATTGACCTTGCCAATTCCATTTCATTGGTGCATAACTTCCATAGTTTCTCTCCTTATCATGCCACTTATCAAATTCATGTAGCCTAAACTTCTTCATTTTGTCCGCTTTTAGCTTAGATGTGGTTGTCATTGGAAGTTTTGAACTTTTCACCACAAAGACATGTTCTAAATGATTTCTTAATAGTTTTGGTTCCAAAATTGGTGGCTTCTCGTTGAAAAATATTAACTTAAGATCCTTTGGCTTATGGAGTGGATCAATCCCTTTCTTGTCCACAATGGATTCATAAACTTCTATTTAAGCTACCACTTCTGCACAATTGGGGTTGGTCACCAGATTTTCATCTCCCTTTTGCAAGCAATAGCCTGAGGAATCTTTGGCAAGCGTTTCCTGCACACATGTAGATATACCAACATTAGTGTTATTAACATTGTGACATATGTCATTTGACTCAAGAAATTTGTTCGTTGCCTCTAGAGTTTTAAAAACTATTTCATCATCCTCGACCCGTCATATCAACTTATGCTCACTAACATAAAAGACAATCCTAACGGTGGCTAGGAAGGGTCGATCTAAAATGATTGGCACCTTAATATCTTCATCTATATCAAGTATAACAAAATCTACAGGAAAGATAAAATTTTCTACTTGCACTAAAACATCCTCTATGATGCCTTTAGGGTATGTGATAGACCTATTAGCTAATTGAAGACTCATGCGCATTAATTTAGGTTCTCCTAACCCTAGCTTTTTGAACAATTTATACGGCATCAAATTTATATTAGCTCCTAAGTCTGCCAAAGCATTTTCTACTAACAAATTACTAAGCATACAAGGAATAGTGAAACTCCCTGGATCATTTAATTTTTATGGCAACTTTTTCTGGAGAAGTACTAAGCATTCCTCGTTCAATGTGACGGTTGTAAGCTCCTGCAACTTCCTCTTGTTCAATAGAAGATCTTTTAGAAATTTCGCATACTTTGGCATCTGCAAGATGACATCAATAAGAGGTAAGTTAATGTGTAATTGTTTGAAAACATCAAGCAATTTACCGAATTCCTTATTCTGATTAGTGTAACTTTGCTTAAGGCGCTACGGGTAAGGGATGGGTGGTTTGTACTCCTTCACTTTGGGTAATTCCATACTTTCTTTTGATTTTAGTGGCTTTACATCTTCCTTACGGTTGACTTCTACTTCTTTCTTAATTACTTCCTTACTATCCTTCTTCTCTACTTGCAGTTTTCTACCACTTCTCAAGGTTACTGCATTAACATGTTCCCTAGGATTGACTTCGGTATCCCCTAGGAATGTCCCTTGTTGCCTCTCAGAGATCGTTTTTGCAAGTTGACCAATTTGATTCTCAAGATTGCAATTGGAAGCCTCTTGATTTCTTAACAATGATTCAATGTTGGATAGTCGAGCCTCATTGCCTTTAATATATTTAGTGAGAATTTCTTCCATACTAGACTTCTTTTCTTGAGAAAGAGGAGGTGGTAATGGTCTTTGAAATCTAGGTGTGCCAAAGTTAGTCTTCTGCTGACCTTAGTTTTGGTTTCCCCATGAGAAATTAGGATGATTTCTCCATCTAGGAATATAAGTGTTGCTGTAGGGGTTATTTTGTTGCATGGGTAGATTTCTTACATAATCTACTTGTTCCAGTTGTTCTTGTGCTCTATAGCCCTGCATGCCAAAGTCACTTACATCCGATTATACTTGTTGACGGCTAACAAAGAGTACATCAATCTTCTTACTCAATAGATCCACCTTGGTTGCCAAAGTAGTAGTCAAGTCCACATCATAAATTCCCATAACCTTTTGCTTAGCTTTAGTGCTTTCTCACTAATAATTATTCATCGTTATTCCTTCAATCAGGTTTTATGCTTACTCGAGTGTCTTTGTGTTTAAAGTACCTCCTGCAAATGCATCAATCATCTGTCTCGTAGATAAATTGAGACCATTATAGAAGGTCTGAATCTGCATCCATAGTGGGAGGCCATGATGTGGGCACCTCCTGAGCAAGTTCTTGAACCACTCCCAAGTATCATATAGAGTCTCCGCTTCTAATTGGGCAAAACAAGAAATGTTGTTCCGAAGTTTAGTGGTCTTCGCAGTTGAGAAATACTTCTCCAAAAATTTCTCTACCAATTCATTCTAAGTTGTGATTGAATTTCGTGGTAGGGAGTTCAACCATTGCTTTGCTCTACCCTTCGAGGAAAAAGGAAATAGCCATAGTCGAATGGCATCATCCGTGGCTTCGTTGATTTTAAATATATCACAAATCTCTAAAAAGCTAGAGATGTGAGCATTAGGATCTTCATCTTGGAGACCGTTGAACTAAACATATTGTTGCACCATTTCTATGATGTTAGGTGCAATTTGGAAGTTATGAGCTGCAACGGTTAGCCTTGTGATACTAGAGTTAGCTCCTATAAGTGTAGGCCTTGAATAGTCGGACATAGTTCGATTTGCTTCATTACCGTTATTAGCCATGTGTGGTAGAGTTTCTTGATTGATGAATTTAGTGTTGGCCTCTTCACCCTCTTTCTTAATCTCAACGATTGACTTGTCTTCTATGGTAGCCACAGTTTGTTTAGGTCTCCATCTCAAATTTTGAAGGATAGGTCTCTCAATTTCAGGATCAAGTTTTACCAAATTTTTCAGGTTGCTTCGGGTCATGCACTACAAGGGCAAGAAATATAGAATCAATTGCAGCTCTAGGTAATAAAAATAAACAATGAAAACAAAAGAGAAAAAAAAAATGGTCAAAGTAATAAAGCAACTAGTGTTCTTAATATCGAAAGTCCCTGGCAGCAGCGCCAAAAACTTGATACAAGGCAAGTGCACCTATCAATTTTAATAGAGTAGATATGAGTACGAGTTGATCCCTCAAAAACCTTGAGTACTAATATTAACCTTAGCTCTATTATCTAACCGAAAAATTGTGATGAGTTGAATGAATTAAAAATGCTAAAATTAATAAACTAACTTAATTATGAGACTTGATGAAGTAATTTAGAAAGCGATAAAATTAAGAACAACTTCAAGAAGGCAAATAACGTATTTAAGAATTATTTCCCCTAATTTTTAACATGTGACCGCTTAAAATGTATCCAATTCAATCTCTATTATTCTTGATCAAAGGGATTCACAATTAAAGTTAACACTTTTCTCGAGCATATTAACCCTAATCCTAAATTATTTGCCTTGTATCATGCAACAAATAGTAACTGGTTTTGTAGCTTTACTACTCTATGTGGATGATATTTTAATTACTGGATCATATGATTGTTGCATTAAAGGATTAGTTGCATAAAGCCTTTACCATAAAAGATTTAGGCTTAGCAAGATATTTCCTTGGTTTGGAGCTGTATAGAACTAAAGGAGGCTACTTGATCAATCAGCACAAATTTTTGTTGGATGTACTCTATGAAATAGGTCTTACTGCTTTGAAGCTTGCTAAAACCCCATTACTGAGTGGATTGAAATTTGACAATGATCAAGGAGATCTCTTGCTTGATCTTACTACTTACAAAAGGTGCGCGGTTGTCATACATTAATCTTACTAAGTCGAATATTAGTTTTGCCATACACACCCTCAGCAAGGTTTTATCTAAGCCATATGTTCCTCATTTTCAAGCTATTATACATGTTCTCAAATATTTGAAAGGCACTCTATCATTGGGACTATATTTTTCAGCTGCTAACCAGCTATCGCTTCATGCATATTCTAATTTCGATTGGGTAGGGGACTTAATGGATTAAAAATCCATCAATGGATATTGCATTTTCTTAGGGTCTGCTTTGGTTTCATGGAAAACAAAGAAACAAAATACTGTTTTAACCTCTTCCATAGAGGCTGAATACCGTAGTTTTGCTGCAATATCCAAGGAGCTATTGTGGACTTCATACATTTTGCACGATCTTTGTGTTCCAATTTCTTTACCGATTTCCTTAAAGTGTGACAATAAGTCAGCTATCTTGATTGCAAATAATCTATGCCATTATGCCTGTACCAAACACATCGATATTGATGTGTACTTTGTGTGAGATCACATTACATCCGGATTGTTAGCTTCGATTTATGTTTCTTCTCACTTTTAACTTGCTGATATCTGTACGAAGTCACTGCCTAAAGCTCATCCAATAATTCTTTGCTCCACGTTAGGTCTTCAAGAATTCCTAACTTGAGGGGGGATGTTAGAATATCACTTACTGTATTATTGTATTATTTATTTATTTCCAGTTGTAATTACTTTTATTTTCCAATTGTACATATAGGATCGGTTAGTTAGTTACCTTGCTTAGCTGTAGGATTTGTCAGTCTATTGTGCTATTAGACTAGGCAATATAAATACTGTTATCACAACAATAGAAGTTAGTTTTAGCATTCACTTTCTATATTAGATTCTTCTTTGTTTCTTCCATTCATCTTCTTGATGCTCGATACATCATTCAACTGAGCTGATAAACTTGCAAGCTGCTACAATTCACACATCATATAGGTTAATTACAACTAAAAGAGCTATAAAAACTCAATTAAAACTAAAAATTAAGGAGTGATAACTAACAAACAATTTCACAAAGAGATTATGGGTACTATAAGTAAGGACATGACTAACTACAACTAAAGACAAGAACACGACAAAGCAAATACAAAATAAATTAATTTTGAATCATCATTTCCATGCTCCCCTTTGATTATAAATGATACACTCTAAGCTTGTTTCAAAAATAAATTTTGAATCATCACCCTTGATTAAATATCTTTCTCTTATGAGAGAGACTTTATGGAGATATTTGCCACTTGTTCATTAGTCTTGCAATATGTTAATTGAACTTGACATCCAACCGCCACAGCAAAGGAGTGTACTTGAATGCCAATAAGCTTCACTTTTCCATTGAATATTGGATTTTCATTCATCACTACTAATTGTAGTTGAAAAAAATAAAAAAACAAATCAGCTAAAATATTTTATTTTCAATCAAATTTAGTAAGAAATTTCCGGAGCTACATACACAACTTCAGATGATCATAATGATATGGTTGTTAGCTTCTTAAAACTCTTAAGAGATAACTTTAAGCTAACAATGTAAGTAATAGAAATATTAATTTATCTCATTTAAAAAGATAAAGTACTAAAATAAACAAATTTAAAGTTTTGATACTAAAATGAAAAAAATATGAAAATTGGGGTATTTCTAATGGCTTTATCCCGTTAATTTAACATTAAGGGGTCTATTTAATATTATAAATAGCCATTAAAAAAAACTTTATGCATTTCACTGATTTTTTACTAAGCTTTTCTACAAATTTCAACACTAACCAAAGCAAAGTCAATACAAAAAAAAAAAAAAAAAAGAATGTGTGCTGTGTGCTATGTACTAGGTTTACAACTCACTTCTTTAAGGTTTAATGTTTCAAGTGTTGCTATGTTCGTTAACATTCATTATTTGGTCATAGAAATTATTTGTACGTGAGGGATTGAGTTCATAGTTATTAATCATAAATCAAATATATTATTCTACAAGTTTATGATTTTATTATATTTTTCTTAGATAAAATGACCTAGATACAAATTTTTGACATAATTATCAATTTTAGTATATGATTCTATAAGTTTATGAGCTTACTGATATTATACAATTTTACTAATTATATGCATCCAAAATAACAGTAAAATTGTAATTTTAACAACCATAATTAAGTTAACACTATTCAACACCCTAGAATCTGGGAGTTTACAGCCTACTACATGTCCCTATGATCTACTAATACGTCAGGTATCTATAATCCACCTATTCATATCTCCACATACTTTAATAATCATCAATCATCGGTAATACCTCTAAAACAATAACTTAGGGAGGCCTTAGACATCCCTATTTCACTAGCAATACAAAAAGTGATCGATACCTAAATTGCTTTACTCATTGAAATTAGAGTTAAACTCATGATTCAAATGTAGACTATTTAAGGAACCTAAAACTAAAACTTAAGTGTTTCCAAAAACATCATTTACACATTACATTGATCCATCTCCATAATCATAGTAGTAATCATAATAGTCAATATCATCGCCATAATATCTACACTCACTATAATGCTCTTCATAATCACTAAGTCTTGTACCTGTATCTAAAAACAATAAAACCTTAAGGTTTGAGCAAAAGTCTTGTACATGGTGCAACTACACATGCATAAATACGTAATAAATGTATAAGCATACACATTGGCTAATTTTAATATCTAGATGCATCAACCATAGGTTATTATCTTATTTAGGTTGGTCAAGCAATACAGTTCCATCGTCTCAGAACTTAGAGTGACCCATGACTCGACATGCGATATATATAATACATATAGTATTGTTATTAGGTCCTTCCTAATACTAAAGTAACCAAGTATCCAAGTATTAACCTAAATCTACTAAGATCATATCATTGTGTGACTCCAATCAAAACACTGTCACATTAAGATCATTGAGGTGTTACCCCAAGATTTAGTCCTCCCAGTCTCTTAGGTCTAACCAAGCACAAGCAGTATACTTATTTAAGCTTAGTACTCATTAAGTCCATTTAGCATTACTACCTCATACACACATAAACAACATATAAACCTTATACTTGACTTTAGTGTTTACTCAGAAACCAAATCAAGTGTCTCACAACATGTTCAAATAAGAAACATCACACTCACTTAGTTTATGAACTAAACTAACGATATTCTTTAACTCAGCACTTAATAGACTCAAGTTTACTTAAGAATCACGTAAGAAATCTAGGGCCTCTAGGAAGTTAGATAATTTGATTAGAAAAGGGTTTACGAAAGGAAAACAACTTCAAAAAACCCCAAAAAACTCAATAGGACCCCACTATAAGAAACAAGGGTCAGGCTATTCAAATGCTAGATTAACTAGTATCCAAACACCATGCTCAAATAGAGCATGAAGGGCCTTAACGTTTAGATGCTAAGGGTGATGGCATTTGGACACCTACTACAATATGAGATTGTAGCAATGTGATCATCCCCCTAAAACTCCATTACTTTCCACCAATTTGCAAATTACCACTCCTAAACAACAACCTAACATCAAGGCAACTCCAAACCACTCAAAACACAACCTTAAACATCCTTACAACCCCAATCTCAACTTAACTCTAACAACAATCAAAACACAAATTGGTAAAACACTAAGAACTAAGTGCGAGGTTAGATTATACTTATTGTGACTTGTTTCTAGTGCCCATACCATTGCCAAAACGCCGTATAACAGGTATAGGATTACCCCTAAGGTCATTTTACCTATTATCCTATGTAGAAAACAAGATTCCTTTAAGTGAATGTAACAAAACTCAAAGAAAGCCACTATGCAACTTTACCTTGATGTGCCATACTCTTAGAGTCACTTTCATCGCCTAAGATCTATTGTAGGATACCTAAAAAGGCCCCAAAATTTAGTTAGGGCTATCCTATGCGCAAAAGAGGTATTCCCTTAAAGGAAATGCCAAAACTATATTGTAAAAGAGCATTCCTTGGCCTTACTTGTTATTCTCCTACCTAGATCTTGCTCAAACTAGTTGTTTTCACCTCCTACAATCAAGAATTGCACAATAACCCAAGGGAGAAGTTGTTGTATGTATAGGAAAGAGTGGAAAAAAGTGTTTTAGAGGTCGATAAAGGGCTTAAATACCCAGAGTTTGCTGTAAAACCCTATGCCCAAACTATTCCTACTTAACTTTTATAATACCATTTATGTCCTTTTCATAAAATAATTTACTCTATACTTTATATTATTATTGTCTCTTATTTTATGCTTTTATTTTTTCCTTATTTCGAGTTTTACAACTCTCCCCACCTTACAAAAACTTTCGTCCTTAAAAGTTAAGAGTTTACATACTTTACTCTTGAAATAACACTTGATATTTCTTTCGCATCTCTTTTTCCAACTCTTAAGTTAGCTCCTTTTTTGAGCGACTCGCCTACTAAATTTTTACATAGAGTATCTTCCTTTTTCTTAATTCTTGAACCTTACTGTTCGCTATCTTTATGGGTCGCTCTATAGCTAATAAGTCTGGTTGTATCTCTAGGGTCTCTAAGTCTACTACTTGCACCTGGTACTGTTTTGTCTCTTGCTCTAGATTAGGTTCGAACATTCTTAACATAGAGACATGAAAGACATTATGGGCACCCTCTAACCTAAGAGGAAGCTCTAATCTATACATTATGTTCCTGATTCCCCCTATCACTTTGAAAGGTTTGACATATCTTAGAGACAATTTTCCTCTTATCCTGAATCTGAAAACTCCTATAGCTAAAGATACTTTCAACAAAACCTCATCTCCTACCTGAAGCTCTAACGGGCATCTCTACTTATCGACATAGCTCTTTTGACAACTTTGCATAGTTTGCATTCTCTACCTGATCAACCTCACCTTATCTACTACTTCCTTTACCAATTATAGACCTAGAACCTATCTTTCTCCAACCTCATCCCAATGAATGGGCAATATGTACTTCCTAACGTATAAAGCTTCATAAGGGGCCTTTTGAATAGTTGCTTGATTGCTATTGTTGTAGTCGAATTCAATTAAGGGTAAGTACTTGTCCCAATGGACACCAAAATCAAGTACACAAACCCATAGCAAATCCTTAGGTATTTGTATGGCTCTCTTTGATTGTCCATCAATTTGCAAGTAGAAGGTAGAATTGAACTGCAACTTCTTACCTAAGGCTTTGTGTAAGCTCCTCCAAAACCTATCCATAAAATGTATATCCCTATCTAACGAAATATTTTCTGGTACTCCATGCAGCGTCACTACTTCCTTAATATATAGCTTAACTAGCTTATCCAATGAGTAACCGATGTTAATGGAGATAAAGTGTGCTGACTTTGTTAGCTGCCTACAATCACCCAAACTGTATCATGTTTCCTCAAAGTATTCAATAACACTATCACAAAGTTAATGTTGACCTAGTCCTATTTCCACTTTGATACTGGTAACGACTGCAATTCATTTACTCATATTTAATGTTCGAGTCTGATATGCTAATAAGTTTGGCACCTTGACACATATTCTGTTATCTCCTTCTTCATATTGTTCCACCAATAATGTGCCTTTAGGTCTTGGTACATCTTTGTGCTACCTAGGTGTATGGTTTATCCCATGAGCTTTTAGTAGTTCACTTCTTAGCTCTAATCTTGCTAGCATACATAATTAGCCCTTTTGCTTAAGTACTTCATCATCATCTACTATTAACCGATGCAAGCCATGACTAAAAACAGATAAGGCCAGTCACTGGATGGGTCAAAGCTTGTAGAAAGCTTGAAAAGGGTTAATGGGGAAAGGTATGAAAAAGGGTAAGAAATGAAGAATGAGAAATAGTAAGCAAACCATGAATAGTTCTAGAGGATATGACGTATCAATAGAACTTTCGAGGACTCACGGCACAATTCAATATGACGCATAAATTGATCCAATGAGGTTACTCGCCACTTAACCTTGCTTAAGGGAAAGGATAAGAGTGATACTGAGAGTAAATAAGCAATGTTTACGCAAGAAAGAAAGTACTCAAGCGTATTGAAGGTAATCTCATGATTTTACAAGTATAAGGGTATTTATATCCACAAACTAAGGCAACTTGCCCAAAGGGAAAAAGACAAAAAGAACATTTCCTAAAGAAGCAATGTACATGATACAAAAGGGTAAAAATAAATATACAAGAAAAACAATCATTGGTGTTACAAATTCTACATACAATACTGTACTTGTAGTGATGTTACATTGGTAAAGTTGTTAGGAGATGCGGACAAAAAGTATGGACGGATGGGTTTGTATGAGCAAGGATGGTCTAGTCAGTCCGATCTCTCTCTCTTAGCTTCTCGATAAGGAAGATGCTAAGGAATTGGTTGATTCGGCAATAGAGAGTAATCGTTAACTCGGTTTACCACACAATAATGGGCAATTATATGGCATAGTAGTAGAGGTGACTCGGCCTCGGCAAGGAGGTACTCGGCCTTGGCAAAGAGGTACTCGGCTTCGATAAGGAGGTATTCGGCCTTGGCAAGAGTTGGTTGGAACATAAGGATTCGCCGTACTAACCACTCTAATCCTTGAGCTAAACTGTGGGTCCGGAGCCCTGTAGCTTAATTCCCATTAGTTAACTCTACTGCTTTTTCTACTTCCATCTTCCTCTTTATCTCTTCTATACCTTTGCCTTTTACTTGTACCATCTTAATTCTACATATAATCAAGGGTTAAATTCGCATATTTGCCAATCTGATGTCTTCTCTTATAGTTAAAATCTCTAAGTCTAACCTTCTCATATCCTCTAGAAATAGCTTCTGTGTTGTTATTAAGCTGACCAAATTCTTATGTTGCTTCCTACTCAAAGCGTCAACCATTACATTAGCTTTCCTTACGTGGTGCTATATGTTCAGGTCATAGTATTTTTATCAACTTTTAGCTACCTATTCATATCCCACTAGGTGAAAATGTACTTTAAACTTTTGTGATCAGTATGCACTTTGTACCTTTCTCCTAGCTACATGTCCAAGTCATAGTCTTTTGTTATCGATATGCCTCCACAACTTTAAGGCATAGACTACTACGGCTAACTTTAAGTCATAGACTAGGTAGTTTTTCTCATATGATTTGAGCTGATGTGATGCATATGTTAGCACCCGATTGTTTTACATCAATACATACCAAAGGATAACATTGAAGTGGTCATAAGTCTCTCCTTCAACTGCTAAAAACTCTACTTACATCTATCATCACAATCAAACTTTAACCCTTTATGTCAATCAAGTTAAGGGCACTGCCAATCTAAAAAATCCTTCTACAAATTTCCTATAATATCCTATATGCCCTAGAAATCTTGATTACTATTTTTAGTCTTGGCAACTCTACCACAGCTTTTATCTTTTCTATATCCAATGATATACCTTCTTCATTTACTATGTAACCTAGGAAGGTTACCTAATCCAACCAAAACTGTTACTTGCTAAATTTAGCATATAGCCTCTCTACTTTAAGTTTACTTAGTACAATCCTCAAATGTTGCTTGTGATCTTTGTTGCTTTTCAAGTATATGAGAATATCATCAATAAAGATCATGACAAATCTATCCAGATACTTTTGAAATACTTAGTCCAGGAGGTCCATAAATGCCATAAGTGCATTAATGAGGCCAAACGACATGAATAAGAACTCATATAGTCCATATCTGGTCTGGAATGCTATTTTATCCACATCCTCTACTTTCATTTTCAGCTAGTAGTAACTTGGCCTCAAGTCCATCATTGGGAATACTTTTACCTCATGCAGCTAATCAAATAGGTTGTTAATTTGGGGAAGTGGGTACTATATCCTTGATCGTTACCTAATTCAAACCTCTATTGTCCATACACATTCTCATGCTCTCATCTTTCTTCTTTACAAAAAGAATAGGGGCTCCCTTAGAAGACGAACTTGGTCTTATAAAACCCTTATCTTATAGCTCATGTAACTGTTTCTTCAGCTCAATAAGTTTAGTAGGTGACATTCCATATGCTGGTTTTAAAATGGGCTTACTGTCTAGTATTAGGTCTATCATGAACTCTACTTCTTTATTAGGTGGTAGACCAAGTAGATCATCTAGGAAGACATCTAAGAATTCCTATACCATTAGTACCTATTCTGACTTCAGCTCTTCACCAATCCTATTACTTAAGGCTGCTAGGGTAAGCTTTTCCCATAACTCGTAACTAATACATTTCATTGGCTTTTGACCTTCTAACTGATACTAAAATGGTACTTCCCCTAGAGGCTTAAAGGTGATCAACATGTTATGAAAATCAATATTCACATGGTCTCTTGTCAACTAGTCTATATCCAAGATGATGTCGAAGTTTGATAGTTCTTGCACTAGTAAATCTACTGGTAGAACCTTCCTTCTACGACAATATTTATGTCCTAATATACTTGACTTAGGATGGTTTCATTGCCCTAAGGTGTATTCATAATTGAAGGGGCATCCATAAGGATAGCACATATCATACAAACATTCACCACAGGTTCAGCAATACAAGAATACATTCTAGTATCAAACAAAACTTGTACACTCTGATTAAGGATAGAAAGTGTACCTCTTAAGGTATCTGCCTCAAAATTCTCCTAACTCTGATTCTATTCCTGGAGTGTAATGACCTAAGCCAGTGCTCTTTGATGAGGTCCTAGCTGAGGTTGAGTCACTTTGGTTGTACTCTAAGTAACAGCTGGTTAAGTGGTCTATATAAGCTGTTTCCATCCTTCCCTGCAATCTACTGCTTAGTGACCTCTTTGAAAACATCAAAAGTAGAAGCCATGGTGCATTAAAGTCAGCTCTTTGCAGTCTTTGCTAACATATCCATAGTAGCTGATGTACCTTATTAGCATTGGCATGGGTAAATGAGCTAACACTAGAGTTGGCTACATCATTGGCTTGGGAGGTGCAAAAGGTGGTTGCTACCCTCTCTAGTCATAATGTTCAGTACATGTCTTTTGAACCTCTCTAGTGGTCCATAACTTGACATAGGCCTCTCACCTAGAGCTTTCTTCTTCTCTCTATGTGCTAGTAACACTTCCTTTCTTTTCATACCATGCTCCACACTCCTGGCTTACTCAACTATCTCAGCATAAGTGCCCTTGAAACCCGCTTCTCCTCTAACTTAAGCTCTAACCAAAGGTAAACCATCTAGTGTGCAACCTTTCATCTCTTATTATTAGCTCTAGTAAGAATCGAGCTAGGTAGTTCAACTCTGCTTCATAACCAAACACTAATCAGTTACCTTGTTGTAAGGTCTAGTAACTACTCCATCTGTTCCTTGGTACTGTTAGGGAAGAACTTATCAAAGAAAAACTACTTAAACACCTCTTAAGTGACAGGACCATATGCATTTTTGTTTATCTTAGGAGCACTCTCCCATCACTAAGCTGTAGAAACCTTCAAAAAGAAAGTACCATAGATCACCTTCTTATTCTCTGGTACTTCTACCATTGCAAAGGACTTCTCCACCTCAATGATCCATTCCTTAGCTCTTACTAGATTATATGGCTTAGGGTAGAAGTCATGAGTGATCTTCACAACTCAATCAAAAGTATTCTTACCTGTATGACCACTTGTACCAATGTCCATAGCAGCCTGCCTTTCCTGTCTCTTAATCTCAATATTCACTTGAATCACTTGCATGTCCCTTTAAATCTATTGTTCTTACTACATTAGCACCTTTATCATGGCATTCAATGAGTTTAAAACTTGAGCAGCAGTCACTATATTTAATCCCTATCCCTAATCATACTATGGCTAGGTTCAGTTTGGGGTAGGCATGCCTTAGGGAGGGTAGGTTTGATCTTGATCCTAGGTTTACTAAGCCTGAGTCTGGCTAGGGGTAAGTTGGCCTTAGGCTGGTAGTAGAGGTCACTACTCTTAAGGTAGCAAGCCTATCTCAACTTGGTTTTGATTTGGCAAAGGGATGCGGTTTGGGTTAGTATCCCTATAAAGACTATACGTCTTTTGTCCAAAAGACTATTTTCTACTGCCAAAAATTGATCAAGTAGTTGATGTAATCGCTGGACATGTGTTACTTTTCTTTATGGATGCTTTTTCTAATTATAACCAGATCAAGATGGATAAGGAGGATGAAGCCTACACGTCTTTTGTTACCAATTTTGGAATGTATTATTATATAGTGATGCCATTTGGGCTCAAAAATACCGGTGCAACATACCAGAAACTTGTTTCTAAGATGTTTAAACCCTAAATTCACATAAACGTCAAAGTATATGTTGATGGCATGATTGTGAGGAGCATAAAGGAAGATCAGCATCTAGCCAACTTGGAGGAGACGTTTACCATGTTGAGGAGATAGAGCATGAAACTCAAACCATAGAAATGAGTCTTTAGAGCAACATCAGGAAAAATTTTAAGTTATATGGTTACTTGATGTGGTATTGAGGCTAACTCGAGAAAGATTAGAGCCATAAGGAACATGAAATCACCTCGGACAGTTCAAGAAGTGCAGGAACTCATTTGGACTAACAAGAAGTACTTATAGGTGTGTAGAATTCTTTAAAATTTTAAAGAATCCAAAAAAATTCAATTGGATTGATGACTGCGAAAGAGCTTTCAATGAGCTTAAGGAATTTCTTGCATCACCCCCAATACTCTACACTCATTCCTAGAGAAAACTTATATTTGTACCTGTTGGTTAGCTACCGAGCTCTTTCTTTCGTATTGGTCTGAATTGATGGAAAAGAGCATTGACCCATTTATTACATGAGTTATGTTCTATAGGGGTCGAAGCTTCGATATACAAAGATTGAAAAGTTTGTATTAGTAGTGGTTCTCTCGGCAAGAAAGTTAAAGCTGCATTTTGAAGCTCACCAGATCGTTGTTCTCACCGATCAACCATTGCGATAAGCATTGCAATGGCTCGATTCCTCGAAGAGGATGATGAAATATGCCCTAGAGCTTAATGCCTATGGTGTACAATATAAATCCAGAACAGCATTAAAGGCTTAAGTACTAGCAAATTTTGTAGCTGAATTTACTGGTGAGGAAAATTGTGTGGAGTTTGCTGAGAAACCTATCTGGTTCCTTTATATGGATGGTTTTTCGACACGAGAAGGAAGTGGTGCAAGCCTAGTTCTTCAAGGCCTCCGTAATGTCAAAGTTCATTACACTTTGAAATTTGGATTCTTAGCCAGTAATAATGAAGCAAAGTATGAAGCTCTAATCGCCAGACTGAAACTGGCAAAAGAAATTGGTGTTGAGAAACTCAAAGTGTTCTCTGATTCCTAATTGGTGGTGAATCAAGTGAGAGGAAATTATGTGGTAAGGGAAGAAGAAATGAGCAAGTACCTATTGGTGGTAAGAATGCTTACAGAAGAATTTTAATCTTTCTCCATCTATAAAATTCTGAGAAGTAAGATTATTGTGGTCGATAAGTTGTCGAAATTGGCTAATATGGCATTCCTTGAATTGAGCGACAAACTTTCCATTGAGTTTCATCCGAAGAAAAGTTTATCTACTCTCTTGTAAAGTTGTAAGTTGGTACCTTGGCCGAGAGAAGAATCATGGATGG
Organism: Lumnitzera littorea; assembly: GCA_024138015.1. Lineage (NCBI taxonomy): Eukaryota > Viridiplantae > Streptophyta > Magnoliopsida > Myrtales > Combretaceae > Lumnitzera > Lumnitzera littorea. Next base: position 103,883,539 of record JAMXBB010000009.1, on the reverse strand, counting down.
ATCCCCTAGTAGATTACCTAAGAGATGGTACTTTCCCTGACGACAAGAAAGGAGTATAAAGATTGGCATACCAAGTAGCTAACTACATACTAATTGATGGTCAATTGTATAAACGTGGCATCTCATAGGATGTTATCCGAGCTGCATGGTGGCGTATGTAGTAACTATGTAAAACCGCATACACTATATGTTTAAGGACTCCAACTCGGCTATTACTAACTAACTATGAGAGAAGATGCAAAGGAAGTTGTCTAACACTATCCCTAGTGCTAGAAGTATGAGTTGTCGAGTCATGCACCTGTAACTAAGTTATGTAGCTTAACCAACCCTTAGCCCTTCACCTAGTGGGGGCCAGATATTCTCGGACCATTTCTGAAGTTTATTGCTTAGCAACAATTTGTCATTGTCGCTATGGATTACTTTACTAAATAGGTAGAGGCCAAAGTAGTGGCGAAGATCACCGAATAGAAAATGGAAGCATTTGTCTTTAGCTCCATCATATCAAGGTTTTGAGTTCCTTACATGATAATTATGGATAACAGCCTGCAGTTTGACAACAATAAGTTCTAAGCATTCTATGAGAAGTACAGCATTCGCCTCAACTATACATCCGTAGTGCACCCACAGACAAATAGACGCGTTGAAGCTATAAATAAGATCATACTATACGACCTAAGATGGAAAGTAAATCAAGTCAAAGGGAAATAGGCCGATGAACTACCAAATGTTTTATGGGGGTACTGAACCACCTATAGAACTGTGATTAGGGAAATGCCCTTTATGTTAGCTTATAGCACGGAAGCTATGTTGCCAAATGAATTGGATTTACTAAATCTACGGATTCAGAATTTTGATGTTATGGTTAATGAAGTTGGATTAATAGCAAATTTAGACACTATCGATGAAATTTAGGATATTGCAAGAGCTAAGATTGCAGCATATCAACATAGAGAGGTAAGATATTATAATCAGAAAGTAAAGCATAGAGTTTTTCAACATGGGGATTTGGTTTGCCAAAAGATGGAAGCTGCTAACACTCGAGCAAATCAAGAAAAGCTTGGCGCGAACTGGGAGGATCTTGTCAAGATCTAGGAAGTCGTTGGTGAGGAGGCCTATCGACTAGAGAGGTTAGATGGATCCATCATCCCTCGAGCGTGGAGTACTAAGAATTTGAAATTATATTTCAATTAATAGCTCAACTTATTTGTAAAGCAACAGCTGACTAACTTGTAAGACTACGGTGCCTTTTATTTATGAGAATTATGTTTGAAGTCTCATATTTCTTATTCCTCTTATTAACGATGAGTTAATAAGTTCTAGTCTACCATGGCTAATGGATTGCATAAATTAATCTTACAACTAAGTAATGCGGCTAGTCCACGCCTCAAACGGCTAACGAACAATGTCTATAAAGACGTAATAATTGGGTGTATGAAATAAAACATGTTGAGAAATAATTGGGCATGTGAAATAAAACATGTTGAAGAAATAATTGGGCGTATGAAATAAAACATGCTGAAAATTAATTGAGCGTGTGAAATAAAACATGCCGAAAATTAGATAGTTATGCAAAATAAAACATACCAAAAGATAATTTGCATATGAATAGAAACATGCTGATGAATAAGGACGTGTGAAATAGAATATGGGGAGCTCTTGGTACGTGAACTAAAACATACTAAAAAGAGTCATATGAAGGATATTTCGTTCAACTAATGCAATTATAAATGTACGACCTAACAAATTGTTTAAACGATTACATGAGAGGATGTAAGGTACAAAGAATATAAAAGAATCCTATGGCTTATTGTCGGAATTAGTAGAAGTAATTCTTGCACTGGATGCTGAGGCTTTCTCCAAGTAAGCCACATTCTCGACACATGGGTTGTCGTCTTCCTCAGCATAAGCTTTGCTATCATCCTTATTAGGAATCTCAGTACCTTCCTCTTTGACTTCGTCGGCATTGTTGACTTTGTCGTCGCATCAGCGAAGTCAAGGCATGAGAGATCGTAATTAGGATGAAGCTTCAAGATCTCCTCTCTTGTTACTTAAACCCCCTCCAACAACTTCTTTTGTAGAAGTCTCTCATGTTGCCAACTAAGAATAATTATATCGAGAGCCTCTTCAACTAATGGTCTTCTCCTCACAATCTCCTCTAATTAGGCTACATGGCTCTATAAGTTCGAGTTGTTGGTCTCTAACTCTTTAATCTGCATTCCGAGCTTATCTTCTTCTTTGCTCATCATACAAAGAGTTCGATCGAGGCCCCAACACTCTTCTTTCGTCTTTTATAGCTCCTCTTTTAAGCCTTCAGACTCTTTGTACTGCCCTTCCATTTTGGCCTTCAAACTCGAGACTTCATTGGTAGTAAGGTCTTCTTAAAGCTTTCTCACCTCCATCTTTGCCCTTATCCTCGCATTCTCGATAGCAATAGTTTGGGCTTTTAATGCTTTAGATGTATCCTCAACTCTCTATAACAAATTTATTTAACATAATCAAGAATGATTCAGCATTACACATGGAAACAACCAAGAATATTACCTTCTTCACCTCTTTGTCTGCTTCATCCAAAGCAGTCAGAATGTGGCTGCTCATCTGGAAAAGAAAATGTGTTAGTAACCCGAATGAATTTGATAATTAAAAGTATTGTTTATGGATACTATCATATAATTTAGCCGCAATATGGGCCTTGTTGCAACTGCCGACTCTATTAACATCCCTCTTCACAAAATCCCTGTCCTTGGGAAGAATGACTCCTTCCATTAGAGCCAAGGACTTTATCCTATCACCTAGGGTCGAGTCGGTATCCAGAATTGTGTGGCTCTAGCACGAGACATAGTACTCACCAACTTCCATATTAGGGATGAATTTGACACTGTTGATGTCGAGTGCTTTACTACGTATTGCCTCCTTCATCCTTTTATCCAAATCTTTAGACCTTTTGGTAGCTGGTTAGCCGATGAGTTTTTTTCTTAGTCTTTTATTATTGCTTGGCACCACCTCCACTATTAGGGACAACCCTTCAGTAGCGGTAACATTAACGTCACTGTGAGGTTGAATCTCCTAAACCTCCCCTTTTGACTCTACAGTAGGTGGGACATCCTTAACAACCTTGGTAGGTTCCTTCGAATGAGCAATTTTAGTTTCAACTGGTAGATCTTTCTTCCCCTCCTTTCACTTTTTAGCCCATTAAGAAGGTTTCTATTGCGCCGTAAGCTACTTAGTTGATTCTTTAGCCACCTTTTTCTTGGTTATTGGTCAAATGGTGGATGTAACGGTTGTATGCTTGTCGGCCTTTGATTTTTTAGCCTTTACCTGGGCTAGTAATTCAGTAGGATTTACCTCCCTAGTAGGCATATCTATGAGATGAGCAAACAAGTTACTATTAACACGGGAAAAGAATAAACTTATAGTCTTCATGCCAAACAAGGCTCAAAGGCGACAATTCTTTCCCTAAATAGTGGGAATAGCTTTCCTCTTACAATTATACTTGGTATGGTGGTAACTCATTAGTATACCTTCTTTTATAGAAAAAATTAGTTCTTTGCTTTTGTAACACCGTATAATTCTCTTGACGTCCCAAAAGAACATTTTATTCTATCTCCTTTCTTGAATTTTCTTTGCTACATCTGCATTGTTCAGCATTAGATGAATATCTTTAGTGTAAATTGGCTCAATCCATTGGGTCTAAAAGTCCAACTCTTCAATAGATAATATCGACATGAATTTACTATGCCACTTGTAGATCTTGAACTCTAACCCATCTATGAACTTTCGCCCATACCTTGCAGCGGCAAAGTATCATCTGTCAAGCTACATCCTAATTGTGAAGAAAAACCGAAATAGCTAAGGCATAGCCTTGACTTTCACTTCTTCGCAAACTATCTCAAAAACTACTAGAAGTCGATATGTATTGGGTGAAAACATACTTGACGTAACTCTGAAGTAGTTGAAAAAGTCTTTAACAAAAGCCAAGAAAGGGAAGCGCAATCCAAAATCCAAATATTTCGGTACACTACCTTAAGAAACAAACCCTTTCCTCCTCTCTTGGCCTCCTTAGATTCCATATTCCGAGAAGATCTTGCCATTACTAATTATACTTTGTGATAAGAACTCTATTGATGAAATTGGCGGTCCCACCTAGAGGGTTGTGAAAGTAGGCTATAGTGTTATATAAATACCTTATTAAGGATCGACCTTTTTTGTCCTCGGGATAATTATCTACAGCAAGCTCATTGATCTGACTAAGTTTGTCCTACCTTGCATCAATACTTTCATCAGAGTTACTAGAAGAGCATGCCACCTCACTCCTTCTTTGGAGGGGAGAAGTGGCCTTAGTTTTCATTGCTTTGGAGTCAGAAAGAACGAGTCGACAAGTAATGTTACGAACCATACCTGAATGTCTATGAATATTATCTTGGAAATCAAAGAAATTATAAGAGTGAAGATGAGAAAGTAAGAAAATATGGTTATGACGACTAAGTTTGAATAGAAGTGAATCGTGTTCTCGAAAAGTCCTTTAAATATGGACAATTTGCCTTCGTAATTGCAAACGCATTTCTAACAGTGATGATCACTAATTTGAAAAGTAATGCAGATTAACAACGCATGTCATGTCTTTAGAATCTGATGGTCGATAACTCTATGACACTTATTAAGTCTACGGTACAGTGGTTATTGAGGCAACAGGTGTCATATCATGTACCTTTTGGTCTCTTCAACAGGTGGGAATTCAAAAATTGTGACTTTGCAACTGGGATGCGAGCCACCTTGCTCCCTCTTTTGCTTGGCATCCAAAGAGCTACTCTCACTCGGCTTCTAGTGCATTATATATTTCTCCCTTCATTGATTACTTGAACATCGGAGTTAGAGGGTAAATGTTGATAGTTAATTTTTGTCTCCATCTTACTCGTTTATTTGACTGCCGACATGCTGTGAAATCTATATTCTTAGCATCTCGTCAGGTGATTGATATTCTCGGTGTTACACTAAGTAACTTAGATCCATCGCAGATTTGAATTCGAGTTCATGGTGCAAACGGTTATTACAAGCACGGTTATAATTACATAACTATCAATTCTCCCTATATTTTAGGGAAGGTGTCTTATCAAGAAGTTTCTACATGTCTTGGTAGTTATCATGATAACTGCTCCTTCAGACAAGACGAGCTCCTATAAATACGGAAAAGGAACTCGGTAAGAGAAGGCTAATAACTCTCAACTTCTCAGCTTTATTACTTTTATCTAACCTAGGCATCGAAGTGGCTACATCAAACTAGCTGCATCGAACTAGCTTTGATACTAAGTATTTGTCTTATATTTACAGGATATTTTCAATTCCTAAAATTCACCAACAACAAACCTCACCACTCTTGATCAAGTATTGATGATGTGCTTAGGAGGAAGCATCACTATTACATTAATCTTGAGAATAAGAAAAAGAGATTGGTTCTTCTAAATATGGAAGAAAATAGTATGGTTTGGGTGATTCATTAAGGGACTAACTTTCTTAACCTAACTACTACTTTTATTAGATGCATAAAATAGATTATTAGGCTTCTTGCCATAACCTTGCAAAAGGGTTTGTAAGAGAAGGCTTAATTTGAAAGTAAAACTTGCAAATTAAGGAAAATATATTCTATATTCAGTGAGTAATGATCTATAATTGCTTTACAATGGCCAATTTATAGTAAGCCCTTTAAGGTAGGGGATAAAACAAGTGTAAACACCTACTTTTTCTCACTTTTATTTCACCTATAGTTTATGAACCATAATTCTAAGAAAATGGCGAAAAGAAGAGAAAAGTACCAAAAAGTGGAAAAATCAAGAGAAAGGCTAAAATTGCAAAAAAAAAAAAAAAAAAACAAAAATACCAAAAAAAAAATTTAAAAGGAAGAAAAACAAAAAATTCCAAAATTTAAAAAATGAAATAAAATAAAAATGTCATTTATGGTCCCTTTGGATCGGTTTGAGGTAGAAATAATTTTTTGAGGCTTAAAACAACTTTTTAGAAACATTATAGACATATGCAATTTGACCAAATTAAGAATTTTAGATAAAAATAGGCAATTATTTGGAAATCATTTTTTTTAGCTTAGGTTCAACTTGCTCATTTTAAAATATTTTCAAAATACACAATTTAGGAGATCATGACTTTAAATTGCATTACAATCAAATTTAAAATGACCATGTTATGGCCATTTGGAGTTTTAAATAAAAGCTAAACATGGGTACAAACTAAGTTCTTATTTTAGTAAAATTGAAAATTTCTAAAAACATGTTTTACATATGTTCATTAGATTGCACAATATGTTTAGATGAGGAGTGTGATTTATAGATGTTAGGTAGTTGGCAATGCAGTATTCGACGATAAAACAAAGATTGAATTGGAAATGAATCAAGGAATCATTAGATGAGTAAGAAGGAAAAATGAGTAAAGAAAACTAATAATTAAAAATGAAAAGAGAGAGCAAAATAAAGTCGACACATGTCACTACCTTATTGGTGATACGTATCAGTGTTGCAAAGAACCAAACTCCTTGTCCAAATGATCCCCTACTTCTTTACCAATCTCCTTTAAGTCTACTCATCTTCTTACTCCCCTATCTTAACCAAATGTACCATTTCAAACATTTCTCAATGGGGTTACTCTCTTTTCAACCATATGAGCTCATCCATCTCTTAGGAAAGCATGGAGACATTAGTTCTCCTCTAACCTTTGGACTATAATGGCAAGATTTGTTACCATAGTCAAAGTTCTTTTATCTACTCATACACCGATCTTTTATTTGGGTTGGTATTCCTACCTTACATTAGAGCATCACTTTTGTAGTCCTTAGTGCTCTTATGCATGATTGTTAAAATCGTAAGGTAACTATGAAATTTTATGAGTTTATGATTTTATGTGTTTTTTTTTTAATTAATATGGATGCAAAATCATTTATGTATAGATTTTGTAGAATTATGAGTTTAGGTATACGATTTTACATGTTTATAATTTTGCCAATTTTATATGATTTTATACAATTCTATATAAGTTTACCAATTATATATGTTTCGAGGCTAGCTTCCATGAACATTAGGATCTGACATTTTCTTACTATTACTACACTCGAGGGCTTTAGAACACCGTAATACCCAAACACCAATAACACTTAACTAATACAAACTTACAACACTTGCATGCTTAAACACCTATAACCCAATATTACACAATGAAAACTAACAATACCACACATACACTTCTATTGTTAGATTTAGAAGTTTAGTACTAGAATAAAAAATGATGTACTTAGGCACAAGAATCATTTGGACATCAATCTCATGAACAAGAAAAAAAAGGTATGTCCTACCAAGTATGGAAGGAAATCATATGGTTTAGTAGGTCATAGCAATTTGTCTGAAAAGTTACTTCTTTATACATGACTCACCAAAGAATTGACTTCCATGACCTAACTATTACTTTGATATGACATATAAAGTAGATAATTAGGGATGCTCACTACAACTTTGCTAAAGGTTTGATAAGAGAAGGCTAAGTTTGAGAGTAAAACTCATAAATGGAGGAAAGTGTATTTAGTACTCAATGAGTAATGATTTGCAACGACTTTACAATGGGTTGTTTATAGTATGCCTGTTACGGTAGGGGACAAAATAGGAAAAGTAAAATAGTACAATCCTAAAAGAGTTAATTTATATAATCATAATACTAGCTAAAAATGGTAAAATGGTTAAAAAAAATGAGCAAAAGAATATTCCAAATGCGCATGGATGTCACCTATCAAAGGGGCATATGTCTTAGCACAACTTGTAGGCTCTCTAGCAATTCTTTAAATAAATAATAAGTTTGTAAGGAAAAATAAACTTTGCTAGTAATTCATTCTTAAAACTCACAAACTTCTATACAATGGAAAAGAATATTTGTATACTATTGGTAGAAAATCCTAACCTAATGGAAACTCTATAAATAAAACAAACTTTTATACAAAATAAGCTAAATACATCATATCATGGAAACAAGCATATAATGGGCATATATAATTCAACAGCCACACAAATATGCATGGTTAGGCTGCACGATCATGTACTCTAGCTGTGCATCTCACTATGTTTTTAGCATGTTCATTTCTTCATTTCTTGCTAAATTTAATGAGCTATCCATGTCTTCTTGAGCCGTGGAATTAGATGCTTCTTAATTTCTTGCTTAGAGCACCAATCTCTATCAAGTAGCATACTTTATTGTATATGTAAGCTTACCTAAGATAGGTTAAGAGTTGATGGATCAATCTAATAATCTTTATTGCGAGCCTACTAATCTAAATATTCCTAAATAATCACAACTATTGATTGGATTTCTTGAGTTATGTCATTTAGCCTAAAGAGTGAAGCTCACATGAATAATAGTCTTAGCCAATATTTTAGTATGACAAGCTTAACCCTTTATATTTTACTGAAAGGAAGATTGACAAATGGTGTTACTGCCTTATGAATCCTATGGAAGCGAGAATTGACCAAATTGCAGTATGGAAGCAAAGAAAACTTACAAAAAGCGCTCGTTCAATTGGTGTATATGTCAACGTTCTTAGAGAATATATGATCTATACTTAAATTGAAAAGAGATCATATTCAATAGCTAAACTTCATCATATTAACTCCATAAAATTGATAGGAAGCAGAACTTGTGGCGTTGCCCATCGAGTGGGAAGCGAAGCGAGAACAAGAAGAAGTGACCACTAAATTTAGTTCAAATGCCCCTTCATGATGTTCAAATAGTCTGCAAATTTAGTGTAGTTAAGTACAGCTCAATATTGTTTAAATTCATCTTCAAGGCATTCAAAAGAAGCCGCTCTAAATGAGAGTTTTTCTTATTTATTTTTATTTTTCACATTTTCATTCATAATGACTCACACTAGGTCCTTTTATTTCTTTTTACCTTGTTTTGATCGTACCAAAAACAATTTCGAGTTATTATCCAATTGAAAATATAGAACAGAATTTTCTATTTATTTAGTAGGTTTATTAATCTTTACATGTTGTAGCAAAAATGGATTATTAAGAATATTTGTCGTGATGCAGTTCCTTTTATCTTCTGTTATTTAAGAGATTGCATGTTATATTGATCTTTGATATAATTTTATTTTGATATTAGGATTAGCGCATGATATGTTATCCATAACCGTTTATATCTTTTATTATATCAATCTCATTAATATATAAAACACTAAAAACACCATATGTTATTCGCTAGAGTGTCCACGAGATGTGCCACCCAAATTTAGAGATTGAATGTACTTCTAAGCCACATTGATCATTTTATCATTTCTCTCTTACCATTGGGGGGGTTCCCGGATCCGAGCGCGTCGGATCCGAACTGGTCGGATCC